>VTFQ01000023.1:10038709-10638709 GCA_036281575.1 Ancherythroculter nigrocauda | reverse complement strand
TGTCTGGCGTCAGTGAGGTGTCGGCGACGCGTCAGCGAGCCTCTTTGATGCGTAGTTGAGTAGTTCACACATAAAGATTGCCGAGCACCGATCAACCCCTGATTTTCCCCCGATCACAGACCGACCAGTTGGCAAGCTTGTTAACTTGCAAATCGGGCTTTAATCGGGCTTTGTTAACTTGCAAATCGGGTTTAAAATCCTGTAGTGTAAGCTTGGCATAAAACGTATTTTGTGGCAAAAAACATAGCGATAATTTGTCATTTTCATCTTATTGTTTACTATATTTATTTGCTTGGTCATAATTGCACACCTTTGAATGTTGGTCAACCAATCAGATTCGAGCATTCAGCAGCCCCGTAGTATAAAGGCTGATTTATACTTCTGCGTCAGACCTACGCCGGAGCCTCTGCGCCATAGGCTATGCGTCCGTTTTCATTTATACTTCTGCGTCGTTGTCCACTTCGACGTGCATGCAGACCACTAGAAGGCAGTGTCCATGGTCATATTAAGTATCAAGGCAAAAGAATGACTTTTGTTGCAGTTTGACTCTATGTGTCCCCTGAAACAGAGCGATTTTCATTCTTATGGAAGTTGAAAATGCTCGCTCTTCTCCTATTGCTCCACACCAGTTTTTTGACCTGTGGGAGGGGCTCTAGCAGACCAATCAGAGCGCTTGCGGTCCGGGTAGATTTGACGCAATGTTACATTTTTGAAGAGGTGCACATCAGGCTACGTCGTAGGCTACGCGTGGTACACACAGCCTACACCGTAGCTACGGCGTACACTCGACGCAGAAGTATAAATCAGCCTTAGGTACTTAATAATTACTAATAAACAGCCAATATTCTAGTAATATGCTTGCTAATAAGCAACTTGTTAAAAGACCCTGAAATAAAGTGTTACCAAACAATCTAGCTTGTGTTTTATACACTAAATCGGAGCCTGATTCTTTTTCAAAGACAAATGGGAAAAACAGCTTCAACAAAAATCAATCAGTGGACCACATCAAAGAGTTTGTTGCAGTTATTGCTTTGAGCGTGCACAAGGAAAACCAGCAAGCCCTACACAGGCATTAGCTTGTACATAGACGGTTTACCCCATCATGTAAAAGGCTCACGTTGAGAGGTCACAAGGGGACCAGAATGGGGCTGCCTCTGCTATCAAATGGAGGTCAACAGGAGGTTGGTCCGAGAGCACGAGTGATTGGGCCAGCCGGCTGAGCGCAGCTGCAAACAAAGGCCCTTCAGACTGCTGGCCATGGACATCAGCAATGAAATCTCCATTACTTTGTTAAACTGTGTCTGAGGCAGTGCCCTTACTATTATGTCAATGTCTAGGCTTAATGCTGATTCATATACTGCAGAGAAAATCCCAGATTAAGACCAGATGGCAGGACCCACTTTTAGCAGGGAAACTGCAACACTTTAATGACCAGATAGGATCCTCATAATGATAGTTTTTTATTTATTTAAGCAAATATGCATTATTTTATTATTTTTATTTTTTTCATGCAAATAACAGAATATGGGCCTCTTTCCACCTGGCACTAATGTGTGTTTTGTATACTGACATTATCTGAAAATTCTTTAGCTAAATAGCTTTTACATCTTGCATTCCAATGCGTCTCCAGTATGATCAGATAAAGAGCCAGTCACACTTTCCCACACACCACATATAACATTTTGCATTTACAGAAAATGTTTCATGTTTTACTGAATTTTAAAAACTTTGACTTCAAAATGCTTTCCGTCACTTTGAGAGACAAAAAAGGGGATTTGGTCTATTGTGTTTCTCTATTTTAGAAGCATTCCCACAGTAAAGGATTCCAAAAGGGATTAGAAGTGAAGAAAAGAAGAGAAAATAAAGTTTTAAAGAAGCCTATAAAATTGGGATGAGAAAAATATGAGTGAATATTTAGAAATAAGACATTCTAAATGTCATTATGTGTAATAATTTATGCGGTATTTTTCACTAAATCAGGTGAGAAGACCAGAGGTCTATTTTTATTTTCACAAGCCTTTTTTTTTTTTTTTTTCTCGAAAGCAAAGCCTGGAAAAGCGCAAAACTAAATGAACATCATGTGTTATTATGATATTATACTAAACAATGACATTGTAACTAAGTTTGTTATACTGTAGATTCAGTAATCTAAATATAATAAATATAATCAGTTTCATTTGACATGCTTTTTCAGTAATCTATTATTTTTTGTTCTGTAAAATTCCATTGTAGATGACAGTATGTATGTTTTTTAATGACTGATTCTAATTGGTTGATGATCATTCTGTGTCCAATTAAGTAAATGCAGTAAATGCACAGCTAAAGTAGTTCCAGGCAGGTCTGACTGCACTATACAGTTCTATTTTACTCCCCCTGTTGATTTCAGTTATTTCAAATTTCTTACAGCCTACAACAGCAAATGAATAAAACAAACAAACAAACAAACAAACAAACAAAAACACAAAGACACTGACCAAAATATATACAGTACTGTGCAAAAGTCTTGGGCCACCATTAGATGTTGTTTAAGCAATGGTATAGTGACCATATATAATTATTTCTCAGTCCCTTTATTAAAATATAACCAGAAAATACAGAAAAAAAAAATTGTATGCAGTATTAATAATCTGGAGGGAAAAAAAAGGCTAAAATGGCACGTATTTGTGACCTCCCCTTACACTTGATCAACAGCAGGAACCTGGCTCTCTTAAAGGACTAGAAAGCCAAGAAAACTTTCAAAATCTGATGAGAAGTTTCTCAGAGTTTCTTCTTTGAGAAGCTGTATGAAGTCCAGGAGGTCACACAAAATCTGATTGTTGCTTAAAGAAGCCATTTATTCTATTTATTTTTATTTTTATTTTTATTTTTTATTATTATTATTTTTTTTTTTTACTTTTTGTGTACATATTTCCTGTATTTCCTGTTTGTATCTTTATAAAGAGACCAAAAAATAAATATGGATGGCCATTAAAACATTGCTAAAACAACAAAACAGCTGCTGGTGGTGGTGCACAGTACTGTATATAACAAACAATAGGATAAAAGTGACAATTTCCATGTTTTCGGCACTAAATTATCTTGGAATAATTTGGGATGAGAATCATGAGAAATTAGTTTTACACGTCACAAATGTATTGAAATGCAACATTTAAATAATGGCATTCACATTTAAACGCCATTTTCTTCATCCATGCACCTGGATGAGGAAAAGCACTTTCGTTTCATTTTAGTTACCTTTATTTTTTTTTACTTCTGAGTTACAGGCGTAAGGGTATGATCACACTGAACACAGTTTTGCTCTTAAAATCACAAGACGCATAATAGTTACTATCAGGGCTTGACATTAACACCCGCCAACCCGCCAAATGCGGGTAGATTTCAGCTTTGGCGGGTAAGACAGCCACTCCCACTAGCCACTTTGGCGGGTTGAATATAATTTCAGTTTACAGCCAAATGATCGTCGAAGATCGTCGTAGCACAAAATTACAATCCAATCACACAATTCGTTATTTAGGCTATGAGGGATAGGCGGAATTGCGCTGAATGACAAACAACAGAAGCGCTTTCTCTCTGTTGCGCGCGCGATCAGTTCTCCTCGCGCCTGAATAGTTAAACAGTGCACACAGATGTCTAAATGTCCATCGTGGAGTATCTCGCGTGAATACAGTCGGTTATGGCTTAAGTGGACGTAAACAGGTGGGTAATAACTGGATATGCGTCAGTTATGTCCATGCATTCAGCATCCCAATTAAATACCTGTCTGTCATTAATGTTAATCAAACAACAAATGATGTTAAATAATCTGAAAAAAGATTATTTTTTAATTTACTATTGTTTTTGTAATTTGCTTCTTTGTTCTTTTATATAGCCTAACACAAATAACTTATACAATTTCTCATATAAGCCCATATTGTCCACCTCTTGCCCACCTGTACATACCAGCTGATAAACAATGTAGTCTTGATTTGGGTGGTCAATCTGCATTTAAAAGTTTGAAAGAGTTTTAAATCTTCTAAATCAAGTAAAATGACTCAAAATAAAGTAATTTAAGCATAACAAAGTCAACTTTGATCATATAAAATGTAATTTACCAACATCAAAATTGTGGCCAGTGAAAATGCTGAGTGGCTAGTAACTTTGGAAAACCACTAGCCACAGTGGCTGGTGAGCAAAAAAGTTAATGTCAAGCCCTGGTTACTATAGTACTCCAGTCACTATAGTGTGCAATACCTGTGTAGCGAAATCGTACAGGTATTTAATCAAATTATGGGTGAGATATATGAATATAATAAATCATAAAGCCTTATGATTAATTATGATGCATATATCGACCCAAGAGGGAAATATGCACATACAGGTGCTGGTCATATAATTAGAATATTGTGAAAAAGTTCATTTTTTTTATTGTAAATTATTTTTAAAAATGAAACTTTCATATATTCTAGATTCCCTACATGTAAAGTAAAACATTTCAAAAGTTTTTTTTTTTTTTTTTTTTTTTTTTTTTTTTTAATTTTGATGATTAGAGCATACAGCTCATGAAAGTCCAAAATCCAGTATCTCAAAATATTAGAATATTTCCTAAGATCAATCAAAAAATGGATTTTCAAAACAGAAAAGTTCAAGTTCTTTAAAGTATGTTCATTTGTACACTCGGCAGCACATATTACAGCAAATGACTTGCTCCTAGCACAAATTACAGCATCAGTGAAGTGTGGCATGGAAGTGATCAGCCTGTGGCACTGCTGAGGCACTATTGAGCCTTCAGATCATCTGTATATTGTTGGATCGACTGTTTCTCATCTTGCTCTTGAAAATATCCCATAGATTCAGGGGTCAGGCATGTTGGCTGGCCAATAAAACACAGTAATATCATGGTCAGCAAACCACTTGGAAGTGGTTTTTGCACTGTGGGCAGGTGCTGCTGGAAAAGGAAATCAGCATCTCCATAAAGCTTGTCAGCAGATGGAAGCATAAAGTGCTCCAAAATCTCCTGGAAGATGGCTGCATTGACTTTGCACTTGATAAAACACAATGGACCAACACCAGCAGATGTCACGGCCCCCCAAATAATGACTAACTTCAGAAACTTCCCACTAGACTTCAAGCAGCTTGGATTCTGTGCCTCTCCAGTCTTCCTTCAGACTCTGGGACCATGATTTCAACATGAAATGCAAAATTTACTTTTATCTGAAAAGAGGACTTTCGACCACTGTTCACTGTCCAGTTCTTTTTCTCCTTAGCCCAGGTAAGATGCTTCTGACGTTGTTTCTGTTTCAGAAGTGGCTTGGTAGTCCTTTTCCTGAAGATGTCTGAGTGTGGTGACTCTTGATGCGCTGACTCCGGCTTCATTTGACTCATTGTGAAGCTCTCCCAAGTGTCTGAATCGGCTTTACTTGACAGTATTCTCAAGCTTGTGGTCATCCCTGTTGCTTGTGCACCTTTGCCTACCCAATTTCTTCCTTCTAGTCAACTTTGCATTTAATATGCTTTGATACATCACTCTGTAAACAGCCACCACATTCAGTAATGACCATCTGTGACTTACTCTCTTTGTGGAGGGTGTCAATGATTGTCTCCTGGACCACTGCCAAGTCAGCAGTCTTCCCCATTAGTGTGGTTTCAAAGAACCCGGAATTTATACTGTAGGGATGGTCATTTAATGAAAGTCAAATGTAAATATTCTAATATTTTGAGATACTGGATTTTGGACTTTCATTAGCTGTACGCTCTAATCAACAAATTAAAAAAAAAAAAAAAAAAAAACTTTTGAAATGTTTTACTTTACATGTAGGGAATCTAGTATAAATGAAAGTTTAATTTTTTTAAATAATTTACAATAAAAAAATGAACTTTTTCACGATATTCTAATTATATGACCAGCACCTGTATATGTGAATCAATTACAACAAATTATAATCAATTACGTACATGATCAGTTCTAGCTTAATAGTTGTTTAGAGAAACTATCCAAATTTGTCCAGCAAACTGTTAGTTTTCACAGACTATTATAAAAGGAAGGTTATTCTCTGGCCAAGAGAATAAACTCCTATTCTAGCATCAAAGCGTAAAGCAATGGTGCCGGATCGAAAAAACGTTAAAGTGACCTGGGTTTTAGTGAATGAGCAGCAGAACAATCGAGCATGAATATAATGCATTTAATATATGAAAACTACTAATACATCTACATATACACAGAGGATATACATATATACAAAGCGAAAGTAAAGGCAGGAAAAGAGAGGTGATCACAGATTGGCAAATTACAAACAGTTAACCTTCGAGAGTCAGCAAAGAAGACTCACACAAATCTTAAAGAAGTTAATACTTGCATAGGTTCGGTTGCTGTAGCATTTCAGAGTTTCAGAGCGCTCAGTTCGTTAATTGGTTCTTCTTCAGGAGGGTGTCCTCCGGCGGGTTTTTCAAATGAGGTTTACTGGTAGTAACATAACCGGAAAGAGAGAAGAGAGAGAGTCCAAGGAAATGGTCGTCCCGGAAGAAGTTGAGCGTGTGATGGGAGCGCTGTCGCCTGAGGCAGTTCAGAAGCAATCGAGAGACAATCAGGAGACACAGGAAAATGTTTGTGCTTGTCTTTTATGGACGAACAAGCAAACACACCTCCTTGGGTGAAATAGCCAATGACATAGGTGCCAAGTTGGCGGGCAAAAACTTTCCTTTGTCTTGTCTTGTGGCTTGATTTGCATAATTTATGGAGGCATCAGATAGGAGTGTATTTTCTTCACAGTACCATTAAAAATAGAACAGTGCATTTTGCAGTTATGTGACATACATCGGTGAATGAGACGTGGAAAGAGCTTTAAAAAGAGACCAACCTTGTCAGATAAAAAAAGCATATAAAAGAAGTTATGGTTTACAGACAAATTTATCATTAGAAATGACACTAGCACAACTACAATCCTAGCTAAGCTTATACAGTGGGAATAACTATATGCAATTTGACATACAACAGCGGTTACATTTAGGCATAATTATATTTTACACATACAGTCTTCAATGCATGTTTGTGTGTCTGTGTGTGTCCGTGTGTGTGTGGTGTGTTGGAATTTGGCTAGTCTGGCCCTTAATTTGCATGAGGGCCCCTTTGATGTCCCAAGAGCTGGAAGCATGGCTGCCTGGTCAATTTCGGCAGGGCTGCAAAATTGTCAAATGCCAGTCTTTTACCAGACCGGCTGGCACCGATCCATGATTTACATAGACCGTTCAGGAGGCTAAAAGCATTCTGAAGATTCCAAAGTTTATTGACCAGTTTGATACGTGTACATATGCTACACCTGTAGATCCGGTATTGAAGAGAAAAGGCAGGGTCATGAGTCCGAGATGCAGCACAATGGTCATACGTCCGTCTAGCGCATGTGTACATAGAAAAACTATTCCCCGCCTGCACATGGCTACTCTCGCCGGTCGGTTACATCCACCCACAGCCGATGTCGAACACACCTGTTGTCATTGGTTTATTTAGTCATGTGGTTATCAGTTCTGTTTTGTGATTGGTTCATTGTCTTGATTGTTCACAGGTGTTCCTTGTTTGTCATTAGTCTCTCTGTATATATAGCCCTCATGTTTCATTGTTATCTTTGATTTGCTTTGTTCACTGTAATCTGCTGTTGGTGGTGTTTCTGTTTTAAGTCAAGTCATTGTTCACAAATCTGTCTAAATCTGTGTTAGTGAGCGCTTCTTTGCCGAGATAATCCATCCACCTCACAGGTGTGGCATATCAAGATGCTGATTAGACAGCATGATTATTGCACAGGTGTGCCTTAGGCTGGCCAAAATAAAAGGCCACTCTAAAATGTGCAGTTTTATTACACCGCACAATGCCACAGATGTGGCAAGTTTTGAGGGAGCATGCAATTGGCATGCTGACTGCAGGAATGTCCACCAGAGCTGTTGCCCGTGAATTGAATGTCCATTTCTACCATAAGCCGTCTCCAAAGGCGTTTCAGAGAATTTGGCAGTACATCCAACTGGCCTCACAACCGCAGACCATGTGTAACCTTACCAGCCCAGGACCTCCACATCCAGCATCTTCACCTCCAAGATCATCTGAGACCAGCCACCCGGACAGCTGCTGCAACAATCGGTTTGCATAACCAAAGAATTTCTGCACAAACTTTCAGAAACTGTCTCAGGGATGCTCATCTGCATGCTCGTCGTCCTCACCGGGGTCTCGACCTGACTGCAGTTCGTCATCGTAACCGACTTGAGTGGGAAAATGGCATCTGGCACTTTGGAGAGGTGTTCTCTTCATGGATGAATCCCGGTTTTCACTGTACAGGGCAGATGGCAGACAGCATGTATGGCATCGTGTTGGTGAGCGGTTTGCTGATGTCAACATTGTGCAGGGGTAGGCAAGTTCGGTCCTAGAGAGCCGCTGTCCTGCAGAGTTTAGCTCCAACCCTGAAAAAAAAACCTTCAGCTGCCTATAGACTTAGTAATCCTGAAGAGCTTGATTAGCTTGTTCAGGTGTGTTTGATTAAGGTTGGAGCTAAACTCAGCAGGACAGCGGCTCTCTAGGACCGAACTTGCCTACCCCTGACATTGGTGTTCGAGTGGCCCATGGTGGCGGTGGTTATGGTATGGGTAGGCGTAAGTTATGGACAACGAACACAGGTGCACTTTACTGATGGCATTTTGAATGCACAGAGATACCGTGACAAGATCCTGAGGCTCATTGTTGTGCCATTCATCCACGACCATCACCTCATGTTGCAAGGATCTGTACACAGTTCCTGGAAGCTGAAAACATCCCAGTTCTTACATGGCCAGCACACGTAAGCACACAGTAGGAATTGTCATGTATTGTCAATTATTGAAAATGTTAATAGTGAATTTTTCAAGTCAATATCTACTGTACATGCAGAAATAGGCTATAGCAGCATACATCTACTGCATGTAATAGGCAAAAATTAAAAATTGGGAATTTGTCCCCAATCACCTCATGTTCGGCTCATGATTCGTCTTTGGTGCATTTACACCTGGCATTTACTGCAATCCAACTGTCATCAGATCATAAAATGCATGTTAATACAGGTATAAAGTCTATATCAGGGATTAAAAAGTTTTGTGTAGTGTACCAGATTTATTTTTTTTATGTGTTTTGGGCAGGGATTTATTTATCCATTTTTGTTACTCTCAGGTTTAACCGATAAGATTTTTGCTTTCAATCCTCTATCTGTCCTTCAGTGTTGACCTCACCAGGTGAGTGAATTTTGTTGCATTTCAGAGACAGAGAGACAGAGAGAGAGAGAGAGATAAAAAGAACCCTGGGAGAGCTTTCTCACAAGCAAAAATAATGATTAGCCCCTTGAACTGTTGCAGTCTAGCTTAATAACATTTACACTATCATCCTAAATTGACATTGTGAATGACCACTACAGCAATGGCAAGACCAGGCAAGTGCACATATTCAGATCAAAAAACCCTGACAGCTTTCAAAATGAGAGAAAAGTCAAAAAAAATTGCTCCGGAAGTGCCTGTAAGAAATAAAAAAGGCTAATTTTCAAATTAAGCTGAGTGATTTGGGGAAGGGAAAAAAAGGGTCAGTCGAAGAAGAAGTGTGTAGTGTGGGAGGATCAGCTGATTTCCATATTAATTGAAGGAGATATGTGTGAGCCGGAGAGGTGAGGAGCTCTTGGCTGTGCTGCAATATTATCCTCAGCTCCACTAGTCACTAATGGCTGAAGTACCCAAACTCAGCATGACTAATAAGACACAGGGGGATGGAGAGGGGCTGCAGCACGTCCTCTGAGCACAGCGGCATCAATCACACAAAGGAAAAACAAGGCAATTAGTGAGACCACAAAAGAATAAAAAAATACTTTACTAGCTGTAACCAACAACCTTTGGTTGTGCTCCTAAAGCTTGCAAAAGTTGCTAATGTTAAATATGATTGGCTTTTGACATCCATATGGATGTGTTTTGGTTTGCGCTGTATCGCTGCTGTTTACTCAGGTAATTGTACCTTCAGGCCACTACTGAATTCAACAGTAGATCTGAGAAGTGGATGCTTTTTTTTTTTTTTCCTTAAGTCAACATGAAATGAAAATTTACCTTGTTTTTCTTCAGTGTTCATGTTCAACAATTTTCATGTTCCTGGATGCACAGCATTATTCTCAAAAATATTTCGCTAGACACAATCTTTCAACAGATTTTAAAATGACATTTTAAAATCTGACAACACTTAGTTATGTTAATCAATAGTAACATTTAGGCGTTATTTTAGGCTACTTTTGTTCGTAATGTAGCATAAAGCACTGTAGATATAGTTACAGTAATTTCAGGCAAATTCAGGAAATGATGGACCCACTTTATAATAAGTGTATTTACTATGTACAAACATTTAAATTAATTCCAATATTTGTGGAGTCCACTCTATTTCTTTGTTTTTGTGTTAGTGAAGGAGAAACCAATTATGACTTACAATAAACAGGATATTTCAAAGCACTACCATAGATCTTCAAGAAATGTGGGAGAAAGAGAGAGGAAGACAGGACTGAAAAGGACCATAAGCGGTGACTCAAACTCAGATCAGCCAAACGCAATGATGTTACACGTTGGAGAGCTGCCCATGAAAAATGAAAACATACCGTATGGCCCTCAGTATGTCTGAAAACACACCATCTTTAAATAGAATAAGACATTATTTTGTATTGCTTATACCGGTGTTATTTTAGTATCAATAGCCGCTTTTCCACTGTCGGGCCAGTGTGAGCCAGGGCTAACAGCGTGCCGGGCTGGGCCTATGGCCACAGACCTTAGGCACCGAGGCCAAAATCAAGTTGCGTTTCCACTGTCGGTCCGCTAGCTCCGCAGCGCTGATCTAAAAACCGCCCTTAAACACACCTCCCTTGATCAAACATCACACAACCCAACCCATTTCAGCATGTAGACCATCACCTGACTACGATTAGCTCCGCCTTTCACCTCGACCGCGCCTCAAGCCCCAGCTGGCCCGCTTTGGACCAAGGTTTTCGGCGGGCCGAAAACCCGTGCCTTTGGCACCGAGGAAGCACCGAAGAGGCACGATCAAGCCCCGGAAGTGACAGTGGAAAGGCGACCGGCCCTGGCATGCACTAGCACGCCCGCCTATGGCCCGGCAGTGGAAACGCGGCTATTGAGATATGTTTTTTTATTGAATTAGTTTTTATTTTTATATGTTCCATTTTTATTTTATTTTCCATTAAAATGTTAGTATTTTTTGTTAAAGTTTTAAAAGTCATTTAAATTTATTTCAGTTTGTTGTTTTTTTGTTTGTTTGTTTGTTTGTTTTTTATAAATTAAGTTAAAGTTAACCTTTACTTTGTTTTTATTTTTTTGTTTTTTTTTTACTTTACCTTTACTTTACTTTACAAGTAACAAAAAATGTTTTTGTATGCTTTTGTTTTAGTTAACTGAAGTAACCCTGGCTTATATCAATTAGTCCGAATAATTACAACATGACAATGACAGATTCAGATTCAGAATTCACTGACATCCACATCCATACAGTGGATCCACAAATATTGGCAACTGTTTATGACTATGACTATTGTTTTTTTCATTGCAACATTCCCTGGTTTATATAGGTGAGGTCTGATCATAGGTTGGAGACTTTCTGACCCCAAGACCCAACTAGCATCTGCAGTTCTACAATACTGATCCTTACAGTTTGTTTGGCAAATTGTGGAAATGAGTATTCCAAAAATCAAACTATATGTTTCGTGATTTGTGCCGCTCAACAACCTTTTGCCATCATTACTGTATTCTCAAGCCTTTCCAATATGGATGACTATATCACTTAAGTGTTCCTGATTACTAAGGTGAACTGTATTTCTTTGTTTTTGTGTTAGTGAAGGAGAAACCAATTATCACTTACAACACACAGGATATTTCAAAGCACTAGCATAGAACTTCAACAGCCAAGCTACAGTGGAGCTAATTCACAGGTGAGATAATTCACAGCTTAACTATTTAATTTTCTGCATCTGATTCTGCATGACAATCCCACCGAGCCCCCGTCATTGAACTCACTTCTATCAGGATCTCCATCAGCTCTTGCTGTTGCTGACTCAATGCCCATCCTGGTCCCAAGATGCAGGAGACGATTCAGAGTTTTTTCGCTTTCCATTTGATTAAAGCCAGAATAAATTTACCTCAGGGCAGTTACGCAGAGGGAATCACAACCCGCGCTTGGATGAAACTTTATTGTTTGATAGACAAGGCTAGGGTTATGTTCCTTTTTTGTATGCACAACCTTCTTGAAATCCAAATCTTTCATTTTTCTGTGACACCAGGAGATAAGGCTGTGTTATGGGTGTTTTTTTTTTTTTTTTCTTTCACTGACACATACTCTGATAACAGTTCAAAAGAAAGACTTTGAACATTCTTCAAGCCCACTCACAGAGCCTCGATGTTTATCTTAAAAGCTTTGATTGAATATTAAAAGTAGTCTTGATATGTTACACTGATATTTAGAAAAGCTCATTCATGATAACAAGAGTCCTCTGATCTGTTCAAATCCATGACACGTGGTAGAAAAATGAATTCTTAATTTGCTTTTTGACAATTTTGCATACAATGCAAGATTGGATTATATATGGAGACCTACATACTTGACACTAGAGATAATGACACAGAAACAGGCCCTTGGTCTTTGCAGCTTAATTCATTTGAAATAATCAGGATGAAAGGGGAAGGGGGTAAACATATTTAAAATAGATGTTTTTAGTTAAATTCACAATCTAAATCTTCATTCTGCTGCATTGCCTCTAAATAAAGTGTGATATGTTAAATAGTAGATTTCCATCTAATTCTCTCAATTGAGGAAAAAAAAACAACAAAAAAAAAAAAAAAACTTTTACATGGTGTTTGAACATAAATGTGTGTCGGCAGTGTGTGTACACAACCACCCTATAGTGATAAAAATCCTCCTTTTTTTAATCAATATAAATCACATGCAGTGTCTAAGAACAAGCTGTTTTCATTTTCTGAGCAGTATGATGTCATACTGATCAGGCCCCGCCCACGACTGCTGATTGACTTTGCCATATTAGCATAGTTTCCGCCCTGAGCGAGTTGTACACTGTCCGCCATTTTCTCCAGGTCGGAGCAGCTGTAGTGACAGGAATGTGTTTTGTTGTTGGATGTAAGAGTGAAGATAACAGTCTTCACGTATGTTTAGAGCAGCTGAAGATGCAGTGGATTAGTTTTATTTTTGAAGGTGACCCCAAATACCTAAATTCGTGTATGACTGGGTGAATCATTTTACACCAGAATGCTTTGTGAACCAGGGTCAAAACAAAAGGACAATACAAAACAGGTTTTGCTAAAAAGTTGGGTAGCACTTTATTTTACAGTCCTGTTCCCCATGTACATACTGTGTACTTATTATAGTAATTGCAATAACTGGGTACTAACCCTGAACCTACCCCTAAACCTAACCCTAACCCATGTAGTTACCGTATATTACCCAGTATTTTCTTAGGTAAGTACACTGTAAGTACATGTAAGTGCACGTACTGTAAAATAAAGTGCAACCAAAATTTGTTACTCAAGGATGGACGAGTACAAACTGTTCATGATCCATCTTATAGTCTCTGGGGCTATACTGGTTACTGCAGTAATGAAGGGGAGAGCACTCACTTTATTACAGTTCAGTGGAGTTGTTTTATGGATATAAAGTTTACCAGTTTATTAAGCACACCCTGAAAAGTCATAAGGTCTAGTGTTAGTTTACTGTTTACTGTTAGTTTTAATGAGAGTTTTTGTGTAATTAGCTGTGTATATTGATGATAATGCAAGGGAGAGAGAGAGTTTATGGATAAGACTTTATTGCACACTTATTTCCACTGTGTTTTATTCAGCTCTTACAGTGATTTTCTTTAAAACTGTGAAACTATTATTTCAAACTTGAAAACGGATGCTTCATCTTTTGTGTGATGTACAATAAACTTCATAAAACTCATCAGTAAAGTTTTGGCCATTATTCGAACAGAGCCCGCTACAACAGGCTTGATAAAAGCAAGATGAAAACATAAGTTATAACCATAATTTAACTAAACTATGCCCGTTCTATCTCCATGCAGCATATATTCTGTGGCTCTGTAGGCATCATTGTCCGACTCTGGTTTGAAAATATAAGGCTGAACGCCACTACTGACAGTTTTTTAACATTTTCAGTGCATGAGATTGTCCTGTTTTGTTGTTGCATGAGCCCTTAAAGCTCTGTGCCCGGTTGCATGAAACTCCTTAAGCTAAGAAATCCCTTAAATATAAGGTTAAGGGTACCCTTAGTGAAACTTGGGTTGCAAGAAAAAAACCCTAAGGGTTTTCTTAAGGAACTTAAGGCTGTTATTAAGTTTTTCCCCTTAATTATCTAAGTGTTTCCTTAAGCGTTGCTACAAAGTCCTTAGCGACCATTTCACCTTAATAAATTTAAGGGACCAAAACAGCTCCCTTAAATCAACTGACACTCAAAATACGATGGCATACCACTATGTTTTCATACTTTTTCATAACTTCTTCTATTGTTCGCTTGACAGCAAGATTTCTTGAATTTAATTTTTCTGTTATCTCCTGCCAGTGTGCGAATGAGTGAGTGATGGGTTATAGTGGCTTTGAAGAATGTTTTTTCTTGTTGTGAATTCTTCTAAAATAATTGCCTTTTCGTCCTCTGTCCAGTTTGGTTTACGTTTTTTGATTTCTGTTATGTTTGTACTCTCCATAGCACAAATATATTCATACAAATGTGGTTTTAGCGAGGATTTGGCTTTGTGGTTCGTTATGTTCTGTTTACTGTTAGAGGTAGTAACTATAGCAACCGCTGCGATCATTGCCCTATGTTGTCAGAAACTACCGTGAAATGCTTAGTGTTAACACTTAGGTAAGGGTGAAAGTTAAGAAGTCTGTTGCAACGCTCTTAGTGAAATCCCTTACCTCAGGGATTTTTTCGCCCTCAGGGAAACCCTCACTTAAGGAGTTTCATGCAACCGGGCACTGCCCTCTTCTTGAAAGGGGGCTGGTGTTCTGAAATATTTGGTGTCTGAGATTTTTGGTGACACTGGGTGGAGCTTACATGAATATTCACATGATTGCTGTTTTGTGTTAAATAGCCATTGAAAATATTAGTGCACGCTCCTCTGCTTACATAAAGGTAGTTAACATATGTTTCACCGTCAAATGAAGTAAAGCTTATATTCTAACTGTTATTTATGCACAACAGTTTATATGTATATTATGTTATGTATTGTCGTGTTTTAGCTATGTTTGATATGATGATTACAGCAATGATTTTCCAGAGGTGTCGTATAAAATACTCTAAATGAGATGATGGCATTTAAGGGGGCTTTTACACTGGGCTCGTTTGCTGCGGTCCGAGCCCAGGCGTGATCGTTCCCGGTGCCGCCCGGAGCATTGGTCTGGTTACACACTCAATTTTATTCTATCGAATACTGGTGCATTTGCGTTCATCTTACATCATCACAAACATGCACGGTGAATGATAGAAAACAGAATGTGGGTCAGTAAATTGTGTTTCATATTAATTTGGTGCTATTATGGGCAGCAGAGTAAACGACACTTGGGTTTACTGTATGCACGTCGCATGTAGCTGGCTTTTCGTTGCTTGCAAGCAGACTTTTTTGAGGATACAGTTGATTGCTATTCATTTAGTGTGCACCCAGGTTCGCCTGACAGCTTTCACATTAGCGATTTTTCATGCGAACCGTGCCCCATTTTGCTAGTGTGAAAGCCCCCTAAGTAGACTATTTTTGTTATGTTTCTTTTTTATCTTGAGTGTCTTTAAAGCATATCATTTAATAAGTTTGCCGAAATGTATGGTAGCATAATAATAGTGTAAACTCCTGTGGTGAAGGAAGTAGTAAACTTTATTAGTTTGCAGAAGCACTTCTAATCTGAGTAGACTTGAGTCCCATTCCAGGGACCAGTTTACGACAGGGCCCCTCTCTAACTGCTGGTGTGTAAGATGTGTCACACCGTGATTGGATCTTTGGTGAACGAACATAAACAAAGGTTCAGCAACATCAGATAAGATGTTGGGACAACTACCAGACACCTCTTCCAGAACAGGAAGGGGGACCTTCTGCACCCACCAAAACCAAGGAGAGGACTTCTCATTGGACGACACATGGACTCTAACCACCAAACTCATTCCTAAGGTTTAAGCAAGGACTGCTATAAAAATTCCTTCAGGACCTCCTGGTTGGAGCAGCAGTGACTGAAATAAAGAAAGGCCACAGAGATCTATCTAAATCCATTCATACCTATGTTTGGAGGCCTTAATTTGATCTAAACTGCATCACATCCACTCCATCTTCATGCAAAGCATGGTTTATGTTAATGGTTACTGACTGCTAAACCAACAGGTCATGGGACAGACCTGTTAACAGATAAACAGATGCATGGACGATGATTTAACCATTTCATATCGTGTCTGGTGTCTATCTGTTCCCTACGATGCCTTTAATAATTTGAAAGAGGTTTGGTAAAGAAATAATGCATGGGTAAAATGTTAAAGACACTATTTTAACACTGTACTTTATGCTATGCAAATGAGTTCCACACTAGGGTGGGCAACACCGGGGCTGCTTCAGATAACAGTAGCCAATCACACTCCAGGATCGGCAAGGTGCCACATTTCAATCTCCTCCTCATCAGAAAGGGATAAATATGTCCCCCGGGTAGACACACAGACCTTGTTCTGTGTTTCCAGCTCGATGGGGAAGGAGACATTAACAGACACTCCATGTCCTGAGTTTCTGACCTGACGAGGAAAGAGACTACAAGACGGTTAAGGTGAAGCTTTCGCAAGCAAAACCTTTTACATTGCTTTCAGCTGTACTCTAGCTGCAAAAAGGGCCCCAGCATTGAGGGACTTCATCTGACCCTTACGGCTCCTACAGCAGCGCAGCCCAGTCCGCAAAGGACCTCTGCATTGGCAGACATTGCCTATACCACACAGCTCCTCAGCAACACAGCCAGCCTGCAAAGGAACCTGTGAAGATTCATCTGACCAAGCTGCCCAGTCCATCCTAAAGGACCCTCTTGGCGCAACCGAAGTTCAGCATCCTCCAGCCCAGCGTGGCACGACTACTGGATCGCAACTCCGCGCCCTCCCACTGCACGCAGCCTGCATCATCAGTGGAAGACGTCTCTGCTACCGGACTGATCCCCCGACTGTGTGGAACGTAAATATTGTTGACCGACTGCCTCCATTTTATATTAATTCTGAATTATTGAACAGCTCTTTTGGAGTGTTCTTAAATTAAGATAGTATTCTGAACTGGTGCCCCGTATTACAAAAGGAGGAAGGGGTCATCTGATACACTCATAACCACACCTTAAGTGACACGTGATCAAAAATCACTACGTCACCGGTGAATGGAGTAAAAATCACTACAATATATATATATATATATATATATATATATATATGTTTACAAAATTGCACACATGAAAACATGTTAACGTAGGCTTACTTTAAATATGTTTTAATGATTATAATAGGCCATGATGAATTATAACCAATATATTATCTATAGCTAATATAACCTTGATTCTTTTCCAAAGAAGATGGCTTGTGCCATTAAATATTCCTGTACACCAGACAAATCAGATACTTTCATTTTTCGTTTGTATTGAACATGACAGTGTATTTAAAGCTTAATAATACAGGTTTGTTGTAAATATAATTTTATTTTTTTTAGGATTTAATAAAGATTCTTTGAAATTATTTACCAACTGAACAAGCAATTAAAAATTACAGGACAATCACAGCGGCATGTATACGTCTAATTATCTTGATATAATAATATAATATTCATACTTTTGCTAATTATACACATTTGTAAATAACCCCCCCCCCCCCCCCCTAGTATCTTTTAGCTATGTTTCAGAACACTGGGAACAGCAGCTCATTTGCATTTTTGCTCACCCGCAAAAAGTGTAAATTTTAACATGCTATAAAAATGATCTGTGGGGTATTTTGAGCTAAAACTTCACATACACACTCTGGGGACATCATATACTTTTATTACATCTTGTAAAAAGGAGCATAATTGGTCCCCTTTAAGCTTTGTGGTAGTACAAATGTGGCGACTGGTAGAGGAACCAAGCCGTCCTTGATGGCTTGGTTCCTCTACTTGGTACCTCTACACTGATGGCACACAGACTATATCAAATATGGTGATACAAATAGCATGACATTTAGTCGTGTGACCTGCAAAAAACAATGAGGATTGATGTTAGTGGATTTTTTGAGGTTTGCCAAATTTAACGGTCTGTGTATGTATAGGTTGAGCAATGTTTTGATTTCAGAGTGAATAAAGGCTCAGATTTTGATAATTTCATCATACAAAGTGCCCATGTTGCTTCGAAAGACTTAGGATATACCAGTGAAGTCATATGGATTAATTTCACACTGCCTTTGTCCTTTTCAGAGTTTGAATCTGGTTTCAAGTCAAGGAAGCTATGTGAAACGCTCATGTGGTTCATTATAAACTGTAAATTGTGATTGACTAAAGTGATTGACTTCACTGATTATAAAGGAAGCAGTCTTTGCATGCTTTTTTTGAGCAGCCAGAACGTCCAGACTGAAGCATCTGTATCTGTATTCAAATGTGGTTTGAATCATATTTGGGAAATCAAATTTCATGTGTTTTATTTTCAAAGACCCATCTGGATGGTGTCTGAACATGGTCTAATAGACCCATAACTTGTTCTATAATGTGTTTTCCAAGAACTTGCTTTGTTATAATTTTCATATTTTTATTTTGGCACAGTGGTACCTTCAAGTAAATATGTTTTTTCTTGTTCATTTAGTACAAAGACAAAGCAATATCAACAATATTGTTAAAAGTTTGAAAAATATAGAGATATACATTTTAGCTATATCGCCCAGCCCTATAGTGACCACCACAACAGCTCATCTTCTCAATTTCTCTCCATCCAGTGTAGATCCAGTTACAGCTCTGAATTTTTTTAGTATTTCTTTCCCTTCTTACTACCTCTGTCCTCTCGATATCCATCTGTCTCCGCTGCATCAGCTGCCAGGACATCTGCAGCCATCCAAAACTTTGGAGGTAGTCATTTTTTACACCTACCACAAGCTATTTTCAGCCAAATGTGCAATCAGAACAGTACAATGGAATCACAATGGGCACCATATTGCACTCTTTGTACTCCCATCAGTATTTCTCACCTGGCATAAGAACTTGAAAACCGTTCAAAACCTGCAATCAATCAATCAAATCAATCAATCAATCAATCAATCAATCAATCAAAGTATTGTCTAGTGTCAAGCACAGGATCGACTCTTGTTCTTGGGGTTTAGAAAGTTTGCCTAATACCATCATAATATGCAATAATATTCAGTCCATGCTTGTGGAACCTGATTTAATAGAATGACTTATGGACAAAAAAGCAAAAACTGGATTCATAATTTGACCTTGTGACAGTTTCACCCACTCAAACTCTCACATCAATGCAATCAAAACAGGCACTAAAATATGTGAAGGAAGCAATACATCATAAAAGACCTTTTAGCCCCACATGGGAGCCCACCCTCAAGCATCAACAGATTAATTCCAGTCAACAGACTCTCTCTCCTTTATCATTCTTGCTTCTGAAATAAGTCAAATGGCAAGTTGGGGAGCCTGGGTTGCACAAGCAGAAACCAACCTTCAAAGTCAGGCCAATGACATAGTTCCACAATGCCCCAATCTATCACAATTATTAGCTTGTAGTCCTCTGTTTGAGTTCCCTATTAGCACATACCAGATGAGAAAAGGATTGGATTTGAAAATGAATTCTGACTGGAGCTGAGGTGTTAGCACTCATGTTCCAGTCCAGTCACATCAGGCTGTGGACCTCATGCAGGAGACCTGGTTTTCCCCTCTATCATTTAGATCTTTTATTGACAATCACTCAGCACATTAATAAAATGTAGTTAAATGCCCTTTAAATAAAATAATTATTGAGGCATTTGGATCTCAGCCTATAACCCAATCACTGTCAAAGTTGATCATATTCCTGAAAGCAAAAAACTAAGAGCTGACTTTTGATTTCCTTCCAAAAAAGGCACACAAGGGATTATGAAAGATATAGAAAACTGAGAAATTAGAAATTGAATTAAATCAGTATTGTATCTGGTCGGTATTGAAAAGTCATTTATTAATTTTGCGCAAAATGCGATATCCGTCATGTTATTCTGTCATGTTTTCTCCCTTTCTGATCAAAACACGACAAACGCCAGTCTCCCTTCTCTGCAGAATGCGATATATCCGCTCAACCAATCACAGCGCACCATTCCATGCACTGTAAACAGTAATGGCGGCACTCTGTATACACCGGGCATCCTAGTTTTTCTTATCTGCTTGCTTTGTGATCAACAAAAACAGAAAAATTAATAATTTTGACAGCATTGATGAACCTGTGGTGGTTTCTGCGGTGGGGAAGAAACGTAAGTCATCGAAATGTAATCATTTAAATGAGGAGATTAAGAAGATGAGGGACTCGAGTCAGGAGGAGGAAAAATGCCGGCTGTTGCTTGTTCCACGACAGCATCAAACTTCTGTTACGGTCCCCAAAACTGAATCATGAACATTTTTAACATAAGTCATTTTTAATACCAATGTACTCAGCAAATGTGTTTATTTTAACCGTGTGGTGGTGCCAGATACTCTTTAATCGGTAATGACAAACGGAGACATAATTAATTTAGAACATTAACAAGATGACTCTTTGAATTCATTTTGGGAGTGACAACTGAATGTATTTTTAGTCAAATGCCTGTATATAAGATTAGTATTGACAAAGTTCAGAGGCTGTCATATGTGTGAATCAACTTACTTTGTTGTATATTTTCAATATGAAACATAACTTTTATATTGATGGATTAATCGCATTTTGTCATGGTTTTATTGCATTTTGGGGAAAAAAATAATCCGTTTTCATAATAAACCTTTGAAAATCAAAATCTAGAATTTAATTTTTAATGTTTTTATAACCAAAAGATGCTATGTGTAAGTTTGAAAAGGTTTTCATCTGGCCACTTTCTTGGTAAAGAAAACACATTTTTACTCAAATGGATTTATAACTCTTCATATATATATATATATATATATATATATATATATATATATATATATATATATATATATACACTGAACAAAATTATAAACGCAACACTTTTGTTTTTGTCCCCATTTTTCATGAGCTGAACTCAAAGATCTAAGACTTTTTCTATGTACACAAAAGGCCTGTTTCTCTAAAATATTGTCCACAAATCCGTCTAAATCTGTGTTAGTGAGCACTTCTCCTTTGCCGAGATAATCCATCCACCTCACAGGTGTGGCATATCAAGATGCTGATTAGACAGCATGATTATTGCACAGGTGTGCCTTAGGCTGGCCACAATAAAAGGCCACTCTAAAATGTGCAGTTTTACTGTATTGGGTGGGTCCAATAACCAGTCAGTATCTGGTGTGACCACCATTTGCCTCATGCAGTGCAACACATCTCCTTCGCATAGAGTTGATCAGGTTGTTGATTGTGACCTGTGGAATGTTGGTCCACTCCTCTTCAATGGCTGTGCGAAGTTGCTGGATATTGGCAGGAACTGGAACACGCTGTCGTATACGCCGATCCAGAGCATCCCAAACATGCTCAATGGATGACATGTACGGTGTTTATGCTGGCCATGCAAGATGGGATGTTTTCAGCTTCCGGGAATTGTGTACAGATCCTTGCAACATGGGGCCATGCATTATCATGCTGCAGCATGAAGTGATGGTCGTGGATGAATGGCACAACAATGGGCCTCAGTATCTTGTCACGGTATCTCTGTGCATTCAAAATGCCATCAATAAAATGCACCTGTGTTCATTGTCCATAACATATGCCTGCCCATACCACAACCCCACTGCCACCATGGGCCACTCGATCCACAACGTTGACATCAGCAAACGGCTCACCAACACAATGCCATACATGCTGTCTGCCATCTGCCCTGTACAGTGAAAACCGGGATTCATCCGTGAAGGGAACACCTCTCCAAAGTGCCAGACTCCATCGAATGTGAGCATTTGCCCTCTCAAGTCAGTTACAATGACAAATTGCAGTCAGGTCGAGACCCCGATGAGGATGACGAGCCTTGAGATGGTCATCCATTCCTTGAGATGGTTTCTGACAGTTTGTGCAGAAATTCTTTGGTCATGCAAACCGATTGTTGCAGCAGCTGTCCGGGTGGCTGGTTTCAGACGATCTTGAAGGTAAAGATGCTGGATGTGGAGGTCCTGGGTTGGTGAGGTTACACGTGGTCTGCGTTTGTGAGGCCTTTTGGGTGTACTGCCAAATTCTCTGAAATGCCTTTGGAGATGGCTTATGGTAGAGAAATGAACATTCAATTCACGGGCAACATTCTGGTGGACATTCCTGCAGTCAGCATGCCAATTGGCATTGTGCTGTGTGATAAAACTGCACATTTTAGAGTGGCCTTTTATTGTGGCCAGCCTAAGGCACACCTGTGCAATAATCATGCTGTCTAATCAGCATCTTGATATGCCACACCTGTGAGATGGATGGATTATCTTGGCAAAGGAGAAGTGCTCACTAACACAGATTTAGACAGATTTGTGAATAATATTTGAGAGAAATAGGCCTTTTGTGTACATAGAAAAAGTCTTAGATCTTTGAGTTCAGCTCATGAAAAATGGGGGCAAAAACAAAAGTGTTGCGTTTATAAATTTGTTCAGTGTATTATTATTATTATTATTACTATTATTATTACAAAGGTTGGCTACGTTTTGATTGGATCTTAGTGGACTAACACAATCAAACTGTCCATTGCCATCAGATAAAAATGTTAGGACAAAATCCAGACAAATCCAGGGCAAGAAGACCTCTTGTAACCCAGAGTGATTACAAATAGAAATAAGAATAAGGGGGAAAAAAATGGTAAGCAAGAGTTACCAAAAATGGTTACTAAAAAGAGAGAAAAGTAAATTAATAACTGAATTCATAAATACAAAGTTAAAACTTTTCATAAATGATCAAAAAGAGTATATGTTTTCTTTTACTTGTTATGTTTATGATGTTGCGAATGTAAGAAATGTGCATAGTTGAATGTTATGTTGTTATTTCAATCTCTCACTACTGCTCCTTATGAACCTAGAGGTACTGGTCCACGTTTCCTCTTGTTTAACTCACCTGGGAGTCCATTCAGCCATGGTATCCTGGTGACCTGAAGGAGGCGCTACATCTGGTACCAAGCCTGGGAAGGACAGGACTTCTCATTGGTCCACATGCAGTTTCTCCCCTTCACCCATCTAGAAACTTAGAGACTAATTCCTAAGGTTGACCAGTGACTGCCATAAAAATTCCTCGTGACCTCAGCAGCAATGGGTGAAACAAAGAGAGATCACAATGATCCATCCAAATCTATTCAAACTATGTTTGAAAACCTTAGAACTGATGCAAACTACACACATCCATTTCATACTTATTCACACAAATAAGTATTCTCAGTGACAGCTATTTGTAGTGCAACATCTGACACAAATTCAGCTGTTAATGTACAATTGAATGAATGCATGACAGTTTAATCTTTTTCCATCATGTTTAGTTTCTATTTGTTTAGAATATTGCCAAAGGTATTCTGGTGGTGGTTTGGAAAGTGGGTAATGCATTAGTAAACTTTAAAGACACTGTAAAGACTTCCAATTTTGTGCTTTATGCAAATAAGTTCCACAGGGGAAAGAAGGGTGGGCCACACTGTGTGTGTCCCCTCTGATGCCAGCAGCCAATCACAGCACTCGAATGGAGAAGCACTAAATTGCAATCTCTTCCTCATGGGAAAGGGATAAATGTACCCTTTCAACAGACACTACTCGTTCTGAGTCTGTCCTTCAAAGGGGAAAGACATAACAGATATACGTTCTGAGTCCCGGCTTGCGAAGCTGAGACACTAACAGATACAACCTCTGAGTCTGTCCTGTAAGGGTATAGACACTAACAGATAAACACCATTCTCAGTCTCTGGTTCATCCAGAGAGACAACAACAGATCCTATGATCTGAGTCTACAGCTTGTGAGGCAGCAACAGAGACGACCACGTTCTGAGCCTCCTGCCTGTGAGGAAAGAGACATTAACAAACACTACATTCAGAGTTTCCATCCAGTGAGACAGTAACGACATTTGCAACAAGGTTAAGCTCAGGAGAGCAAACCTTCACTTCAAGGTACCTTTGTCTGCATGTTCCAGATTGTTAAGGACCTTCTGCACCTACGCCAGGGCCTCATCTGTATGTTCCAGATTTTAGGACTCTTTGGTGCTCCAGGAGATCAGCATCCCACAGAGCTTCGTGTTCAAGGCTTTTGAAACAGATTCTGGCTCCTCTGTCACCCAGCACAACAAGTGGAAGACGTCACCGTCATCAGACTCAACCACGTGGAATGTAAATATCACTTAACCAAACCTCTTTCCAGAGACCTTGGCATTGTTGTATATTATCAGTATATAATGTCTTAATTCCCATTAGATGTAATATAGCTGATGTTAGTTAATAACAAATAATCTTTCATTTATTTGTTTAGTGCATAATAAGGTTCTCCACCGTATTATTTTCAGAGAAACAGTTTATCTTTCCATAAGATAACGTAACTCTTCCATAGCCACACTCAACTTAATCACTTGTGTTCTATGTATCTTATGCACTTTATTCCTTTATCATTCATGGTATTCATTTAGTAGTTGTTAGTTATTCTTGTTTATCTTTTGTTAATACAATTTATTTTATTACACTTGTGTCTTCCTTGTGCTGATAATACAGAAGAGGCTCTACAAGTTATCAATCTTACCAATCTTTCAAATAAATCAGCTGACCACTTTACATTAATTCTAAATGAATGAAAAGCCCCTGTTGAGAGTGTTCTCATACTGCCAAGGTAAAAGACCTTGACTGGTGCCCTGAACTAGGAAAAGGAGGGAAATGGTCATCTGATGTACTCATAAACGCACCTTAAGAGACGTCAGATCCAAAAATCACAACGTCAGGTGACGTGAGTACCAATCCCTGTTTTACTTAGCATCCTTGGATGGGCGAAAGTAAAATCAATACACTCATTACCAGTGTCATCCACAGGCCTGTCAACGTTTGAGTGTACTTTAAATTACCAGCCACCAATTTTTCTGAGTCTGGAATCTGAAGTTGTAGTTCCCTCTGCCCACGCCTTTATCCAGAGGTGTCAATGCACCTGGAGTAAGGCCAGACAGACCCTCCTCTGGGTGGGCTTAAGCACCAAGGCTCAAGCCAATCGCCACTGGTCGAAGTCTCCCGTCTACGTTGTTGGTCAAAAACTGTGGCTTTCATCTTCTGATAGTCCTCTCTACTCCGTCTGTAAAAAAACTTGCTCCCAAATTCACTGGCCTGTTTACTGTCACCAAGATCCTTAGTCCAGTCCCAGCCAGCAATGACACGTGAGGCCCAGATGGGTTAACTACGGGTTCCATGGGTACTGTGTGGGCATGGGCTTTGGCTGGGTGAAATCAGCGGGTCCCATGTAGGTTTTGTAGTACGAGTCCCACATAGGAAGCCCATATGAGCTGATTACATGGGCCCCATAAGGGACAGGCATGGGCCAAGTGGGCATGGGTTTGATCTGGGAACACATATATGGGTCTTGCATGGCATATTTATGGGCCAAGTGGGCATGGGTTTGAACTGGGAATGCACATATGGGTCCTGCATAGAATTTTTATGGGCCAAGTGGGCATGGGTTTGAACTGGGAACACATATATGGGTCTTGCATGACATATTTATGGGCCAAGTGGGCATGGGTTTGATCTGGGAACACATATATGGGTCTTGAATGGCATATTTATGGGCCAAGTGGACATGGGTTTAAACTGGGAACACATATATGGGTCTTGCATGACATATTTATGGGCCAAGTGGGCATGGGTTTGATCTGGGAACACATATATGGGTCTTGAATGGCATATTTATGGGCCAAGTGGGCATGGGTTTGATCTGGGAACACATATATGGGTCTTGAATGGCATATTTATGGGCCAAGTGGGCATGGGTTTGAACTGGGAATGCACATATGGGTCCTGCATAGAATTTTTATGGGCCAAGTGGGCATGGGTTTGAACTGGGAACACATATATGGGTCTTGCATGACATATTTATGGGCCAAGTGGGCATGGGTTTGATCTGGGAACACATATATGGGTCTTAAATGGCATATTTATGGGCCAAGTGGACATGGGTTTGAACTGGGAATGCACATATGGGTCCTGCATAGAAATTTTATGGGCCAAGTGGGCATGGGTTTGAACTGGGAACACATATATGGGTCTTGCATGACATATTTATGGGCCAAGTGGGCATGGGTTTGATCTGGGAACACATATATGGGTCTTGAATGGCATATTTATGGGCCAAGTGGACATGGGTTTGATCTGGGAACACATATATGGGTCTTGCATGACATATTTATGGGCCAAGTGGGCATGGGTTTGAACTGGGAACACATATATGGGTCTTGCATGACATATTTATGGGCCAAGTGGGCATGGGTTTGATCTGGGAACACATATATGGGTCTTGAATGGCATATTTATGGGCCAAGTGGGCATGGGTTTGAACTGGGAATGCACATATGGGTCCTGCATAGAAATTTTATGGGCCAAGTGGGCATGGGTTTGAACTGGGAATACATATATGGGTCTTGAATGGCATATTTATGGGTCAAGTGGGCATGGGTTTGAACTGGGAATGCACATATGGGTCTTGCATAGAATTTTTATGGGTCAAGTGGGCATGGGTTTGAACTGGGAAAACATATATGGGTCTTGCATGATATATTTATGGGCCAAGTTGGCATGGGTTTGAACTGGGAACACATATATGGGTCTTATATATATTTATACAACAGTTCTGTCTGGTTCTCGAATCTGATTGGCTGATAGCCATGCGATATTTCAGCGATAACAGCACTCCTCCTACCTTTTCACCATTTGTATCACTCCGCTTGAGGTGACCGTCATGGCGGCCGACCAAATCAACCGTAATTTTTACAAATACTACTTGTTGTACCACAAACTGTAGTTTTAATAGTTTTTTAGGCGAGAATGTAGTTGTTTAGACCTGAAATATGTGACTCATATTTAATAACAGCGCCTATTTTACAACTTGTTTTGACGTTTGTAACGGACAAGATGTTACCTGGATTTATTATTGTATTTTAGCTCCATTATTATTATTGTTTTTCTAGTGTGTAGTGGGTAAAGCAATGGTAGTACCACTAGGAGCAGCTTGAGGGCACTAGTGCCTGGAGGTAGCCAGCATATAAGCCTGGCCACCATAGAAGAAATTAGCTCGTTTGGTAGAGGGAAGCCTCATGGTTTTAACTCAAGCTACCTGCTTGCTCTTTTGATTACTCTTCTAATGTCCTTTGTTGAGAACTGAGTTTCTGCTCTACTGTAAGTATGGATTGATTTCCTGATGTTGTTTGTGAAATAAGATCACTAATGGTAGCTATTTGCTTGCTTTATTTCTAGAAAGGACTTTATTTGTGTTATGGGTCATATCATGGTGTTCATTGTGGGAGCACTTCCAGTTTAACCCTTTGAGCGGTACGGTCCCACATATGGGATTTTTATTTCTGTGCCCCTGGGCGTACGGTACCACATATGGGATTTCGAATGTTCAGCGACGTCACATAACTGCCAGATTCAAACTGTGCTTTCGCGCTCTGGCTGCGAGACGGACACGCGCAGCTCTTGTCATATATCACAGCTATGCAGCGTTTTCAGCCACATAATGTTTCTTTTAAGGTTTCAGACATTTAAATATGCATAATCACCATTAAAACAATACATTAAGAGTTTTATAAAATACACACTGATGTCCGACATCAGTGGAAGCAGCAATAACAAATATATTTACCGACATTTATTAATATCAGACGCACATAATGGGCCTAAGTAACTATAAAGTTTACTCTATTATTCTTCCAGTTCACCAGCCACTTACTTGCATATATTTCGGGAGAAATTGATGAATTCACCTGCTGTAAATCCGACTGACAGGATTCTGTGAACTGCAGCGCAAACGAAGATGGCGGCGCCCATCTCGCATTATAGATCAAGATAAAGATCATTTATAAAGGTTTTAAAACGACAAAGCACACTCACTTACACATATTTGAGAATCGGAATATCATATAGTTGATGACATGGTAAGCAATTTTGCGAATATTTTAAATATAAAAGGAAAAACTAAATAATAGCGATCCATCTGTCATACAGTGTTATTGTTGCTGCGTTCAGCGCTCGTGACACGCAAGATGCGTCGCCATGGAAACATTAAAGGCAAACGTTCTAAAATAACGGTCGCCTTAAAAAAACTCACTCTGGGGGGACAGTTAGAATATTTTAAACTAACGATCGAAAGGGTTAAGTCAAGCTGGTAGTGAGGCTACAGATCCAGGCCTTTACTCACATGGTGGAGGACTCCAAAAACGACGTTGAAGGATTATCTCTCATTGTGGATAATAGGACTTCAAACATTGCATCACACTCAAATAACCTGGTGGATTTAAAGCTCATTTCATCTTCATCACATCTTTCAACTCATCAAAAGACTGGACTAACGCTAAGTTTAATTCATCTTTCTGACTCATTTAAAAGACTTTCATTCATTTGACTTTGGGGCACATGTAAATAATCTTGTGGGAGTAATAAAATAGGTTTCAAGATCATTTGTGTTGTGAAGAGATTTTATCAGTACATGTCAAATCTGCTGAACCCCTCAGAGTAACATCTAAAAAATTCAAAGGAGGTGTTACACGTTTTCGGAGATGTGAGCTCCAGGGCGTCAGTGGCCGTTCAGTGCTTCTGTAACTGCAGAGAACAGCTTAATCTCGGCCAGTGCTTCGTGGATTTGCCGCTGGCTCTTATAGTGGTTAAACATGAGACATTATTCAATTTGAGTACATAGAACAGGCAATCTTTGGTCTTTATTAATCTATTATTTGTTCAAGAGCAAGTCGAATTGTGCTATGTTAAATTTGATAATAATAAACGACGTTATGTTACATCATTATATATAGCATATTGGCTTCAAGACGGGACATATCAGACGAAGACTCTTCTCCGCTCTTCAAATACGTAAAACATTAAACTTTATAAACATAGGGTTTTTTGAGTAAAGAAAACGCTTTACAATTTTTTTTTTTTCAAACATCAGATCTTTATTTACCTTGGCATTGCATAGAGGAGATGTCCAAACTGCGTGCGCACTTCATTCACGAGGGGTGGCGGATTAATGTAATGAGGTTTGTTTGACAGTTTAAGGATCCAATGGAGTTAAGAGGTTTTGTCACAAGCTCTTTAAAATCCTTTTCATTCGTTAAATATTTGTAAAACCCACATACAAGCGTAAATGTTTTTTGTTTTGTTTTTGTTTTTTGTAAATAACTAGTGTTTTGTTTGACTGAACTGTACAATTGTGCTTATTTGTTGTTCAATAAATATTATTTTATATAAATATGTCCATTAGTAAGTAATATGGATTGAGTGAAAGTTACATTAATACGCCATTAGATGGCAGCAACACTTTACAGGAGAATGAGTCAGTGAAGCACAAGTGACTTTTAAATTGAAAGGAACTTTTGCAAAGGAAGTTGTTTTTAGCGCTGTGGTGTTATACAAAGATCGCTTTCCTCAGACATTCAAACGGACTTTTATAATGGATATAATATTATGGACATCGACTTGAAGAATGAATGTAATGCAATATATCAGACACAGGTAATAGCCCTCTCTCTCTCTCTCTCTCTCTCTCTCTAATACTGTATAAAATTCAATGTGTTTCAATGAAGCGACTCGACGTTCCTTCGTTACTAGTTCTAAAGTGACGTTTTAGAGTTACTAACGAGGCTTGGTCCAACTGACAACTTGAGATTTGAATCCGTGGCGGAAGGAAGTAGTGCTGCACAAAAGAGGGTTTTAAAGACACTCCGTTGTTGTTCTTATTTATTTACACACTCGTGCCGTCGAACTGTTGTAAACGCAATATCACACTCGTAGCCGAGTGTGATATTGCTCATATATCTATGGGTAAAAAAGAACATCGACAACACAAACGCTATGACTGTTTTGGATGTATTTTTTGGAGAGATGTTTTGTTTTCTTTTTTTCAGACATTTTTAAAAAATATATATTTTTTATTTATTTATCGGTACGGTGTAAAATTTAAATTGTTAAAGATTATGTTTGTTGTTCAATGTATTATATAATGAGTGTATTTTGTATTGTATTTTTGGAGGGTTTTTTTCAGAGATTTTTTTAAAATATATATTTTTAGTTTACCGTATGTTGTGACATTGTTTTTTAAAGGTAATTTTTGTTGTTCAATTTAATATATTTCTTGCAGTGTCTTGTATTTATCTTGTACTTACATTCATTCTTCGTTTTTAATTTTTCTTAGATTGTTTCCTTAAATGAATGGTTGGGCTTACCTTGCATGAATTGCCCAGTTAGGACCAACATAAGATCCTTACAGAGCCCACTTTAAGCCCATATAGGCATTCACGGTTGAATCCTGGTGCAAGCCCACTTTAAACCCCTTTAGGCAGGTGGGGCCCAAATGGGTCTGACACAAATTGCCTGGTTAAGACCCACATAAGACCCTTACAGATCCCACTTAAAACCCACCTGGGCATCCACGGCTGGCCCCCATGTGGATCCCGGGTGCAAGCCCACTTTAAACCCCTTCAGACTGGTGGGCCCCAAATGGGTTTGGCATGAATTGCCCAGTTAGGACCCACATAAGACCCTTACAGATCCCACTTAAAACCCATCTGGGCATCCATGGCTGGTGCCCATGTGGATCCCGGTTGCAAACCCACTTTAAACCCCTTTGGGCAGGTGGGGCCCAAATGGGTTTGGCATGAATTGCCCAGTTAGGACCCACATAAGACTCTTACAGATCCCATTTAAAGCCCATCTGTGTAGCCATGTTGCAAAGCCCACTTTAAACCCCTTTGGGCAGGTGGGGCCCAAATGGGTCTGACATGAATTGCCCAATTAAGACCCATGCAGTACCCTTACAGGTCCCGCTTTTAGTACGTCTGGGCTTCCACGGCTTGCCCCAATGTGGATCCCGGGTGCAAGCCCATAATGGGGCCCACATTTGCCGCCCATGAAGCCCTCATCTGGGCCCCACATGTCATTGCTGGCTGGGGTGACAGTCCACCTCAAACTCCCTCCAATGTACAGTAGAATTCATCCTGTCTTCCATGTTTCTAAATTAAAACCCACTTTTCATTCTGCCATTAATCCGCCTGTCCCAGTTCACCCACCGCTGTGAATCGTAGATGGGAAACCTGTTTATTCAGTCAGTCGAATTCTGGACTTGAGGCGGAGGGGACACGGATTCCGGTATTTGGTGGACTGGGAGGGTTCCGGTCTGGAGGAGAGGTGTTGGGTTCTGTTGTAAAATTCTCTCAATTTCATGAATGTTACTTTTATAGAAGATTTTCTAAGGACATGTTCATTTCAGCTAGTGGTGCACAGGCGGCAAAGTGAAGCAGGGCAGAGACAAAATAGATCTAAAATTAGAGAGCGAGAGTGAGACCAGGGCTGAATACAGCGGGGAACCACCTGGGAATCAGGAGGGGATGTAGAGAAAACAAAAACTAAATGATCTACTGGCAAAGTATTCAACATGAAACAGCAGAATATGGGACAATTAGGCTGGTACAATCGCTTGCATGGAGTACAAACAACAATCTGGCACAATAAGGCACACGAGAGGGGACTAAATAGGAGATTAAAAGATATAATCAATACTGAACAGGTGAAGGGAGTGAACAATAATGAGGTAAGGAAAGGAACAACAAGGGTCCGGGATAAGACGCCACGATGACAGCAAAGCACATGGTGAACTGTCAAATCTAACCCATCCAAACACAAAACACACAACAGAGAAAGGGAAAAATGGACAGATCAGCCCAGAGATATGACAGTAGTGCCCCAGGGAGAGGCCTACCCTCCAGTACAAGTCCTCGATCAGCAACTGGTCCAGAATATCTTGAGCAGGAATCCAACTCCTCTCCTCAGGACCAGAGCCGTTGAAAAACAGAGTTGCGACACTCCCATAGACTTCCATAGGAACTTTGGAATGCGGAAGTAACGCGTGTCGTGGAGCAGCCGATAGTTCCAAACACTGATAGTTCCAGCGCTGAACCCCATTCATTTTCAGTGATTCCGAAGTTCGCTCGCTGGTAAGTTGATGAAATTACTGCATTTTTGATATTTGAATGCATTACCTGACGTCTCATGAATCTAGTCAATAGTTGTATTTTATGTAACCAGCTTTAGTTAATATTTATTGTAAGTTAATAACGTTAGTTAGACTCTAATTGCAGCTAGCTTAAGTCACCAACACTTCACTAACTTTAGCTACCATAACCTGACGTCAGTTGGGTTACATTTACCTTTACGTTTACAAGTTCGTTGTCAAACAACGTTTATCTTCAGTTATTAGATTTGTTGTTAATGTTAGCAACACTTAGTTGCCAGTTCATTAAAGTACCAGAGAGTAACACAGTAAGGAGGTTCAATACACTTAGTGGCCACTATATTAGGAACACCTTTACAATCTAATTTAATTCAATACAAAAGCTCTGCCATGAATTCTACTTTAATGAAGTTTATAATCAGCCGGAAATGTGAAAATTCAATACTGAGGTCATAGTTAAAGGTGATGTTTCACTACATTGTGTTCAGATGGGTTTCTTATTTACATACATGAGGTGGCCAGAATATTAAACACATCTGGATAGAAAGCAACAAGTGCAAAAACACCCCCACAAACTATGACCTCAATGCTAAATCATCATTAAATTTACACCTCTATGACAGCATAATATATATATATATATATATATATATATATATATATATATATATATATATATATATATATATATATATAATTTTTTATTTATTTATTTATTTTTTTGTCCCGATTTCTTCAAGGGGGTGGGTAAATGTATGGGTTTTTACAGATCTTTCAATCTAAGTTCACTCCCAGAGATGACAGGAAAACATACAGAGAGCATCAGTGTTTGTTACTGCTCTGACAGCCGCGAGAACAGCTGAACGAGTGAGTGTGTGTTAGAAATCAGTAATGGTAACATTGTGCTTGGTATGTTTTTCATCTTCAAACCAACAGTTTCCAATCCAATCTAGCTAGCGTGCTTCCCATAATGTTTACACATTAGATCAGTAGGCGGAGAGTAGACAGTCTTTAGTGGCTGTTCGAACACATTCGACCACATGAGCATCGTCCACTTGTGATCAGATCAGCCAAAAAGCATCTTAACACCAGGTGGAAACAGGCCCACAGTCTGCTTCTGGCAGTGGAATGCTCTCACCCAAAAATTCAAGTAACTATAGCATTACAATAGTGTGGAGTTTGAATGCTTTTGTTATCAATGTATGTATAAGCATTTGACTGATTCTTGATTCACCACCAGGTCTCCAGATCATCCTACGGCTGCGCTGGAAGAATGTAATGGCTATTGTGAACACTTATATTCATTTTCTGGCCTGCTTTCTGCCATCTTTCTCTCCCTGTAGGAAGTCGAATGAGTTTCTTTGAAGACAGAACTGTGACGAGCAGGGCGCAAGTGATAACGAGCATCACCTGGGAGACGCACCGGCCTTGAGTCTCTCACGGAGGAGCTCCGGAAGGGGGAGCGATGACCGTGACGGACGAGAGAGGACTAGGCCTGGACTTTACGTTATGTTTTATTATGTTTGTGTGGCCGGCAGACGTCCGAGAGAGTCTGCCGGCATTACTTTCGTTTTGTTCTTTGTTTATTTTGAATTAAAGTTTTGTTGAATGTAAACACTCACCAAAAATTAATTCAATTCAAAGGGCTTTATTTGCATGAAAAAAAAAAAAAAAAAAAAATATTATATACATTTGAATTGAATTAATTTTTAATTGAGATTAACTGATTAATGCTGTTTCCGCCACTCCACAGGAAAAAAAGGCTATCATATGTATGTAATGTAAGTGTCAACGTAATAATCAATGTATATTATGTGTCAATGTTTACGGATAATTGATGCAAATATAGCTACAGCTGTCTGTCCCGCTTAAAACCATTCAAACTGGTTGACAGCGCGGATTTGTTTGGAACTATTGAGAGCTACACGAACCACATGACAGCGTGGCGGCGAGATCAAAGAGTGTCGCAACTCTCATATTTAACGGCTCTGCTCCGGACCATACCCTTCCCAGTCCACAAGATACTAAAAAGCCCTAACCTCGATGTCTGACATCCAGCAAGTGAAGACCCAACAGTGACAGTGAAGACACAAACATTCTGACAGTGGTGTGGCCCGAATGAACCTGGGGAATAACTTGCAAGAGGCCACCCTTGACAGCCATTCCTTCTGACCACAAATGTAGTGGGGAGCAGGAGTTTGGTGACAGTCGCCCACCATCTTGGTTCATCTGGAAACCCAGGCCAAGGCTTCCTCAGCCCTCTTCCAGGTGCAACAACACTGGTGGATAAAGGTTAAGGCAGATGGAACGGCAGCATTGGGCTCCTGTGAGGGGAACAATGGAGGTTGAAACCCAATTAAACATTGAAATCGGGACATACTTGTGGCAGCCACCAGCAAGGAATTATGTCCATACTCAATCCAGGATAACTTGACTCCAAGAGGTTGGATTCTTGAACGACAAGCACTTACCCAGAGCCAGAATGACTGCCAGCAGCTCCTGATTCCCTATGTCGTAATTCCATTCTGCTGGGCTCAGGCGGTGAGAGAAGTAGGCACAGTGGTGTACCTTCCATCTCTAGGGGACCTCTGAGAAAGTACCGTGGGGCAGGAATACCCCACTGCTTTGCCATACCACTGTCTATGAAGTTCCCACCAGCCCCAGAGTCCACCAAAACAGAGCAGGAGTAAATGAGTCCAAACTGGACCGTCACAGAAAGAAGAGTGCAGGACGAGGGGGAGGAACTAAGGGGGAAGCACCCATCAGGATCCCCCTGGCTACTGATAGGCCCTGGCTTTTGATGGACATTTTGTTGTGCCTGGCCCTTCCACAGTAGAAGCATAGGCCACAAGTGAGTCATACTTGTTTCTGCTGAGGAGTGAGATGCAGGCGTCCCATTACCTTTCAGGGTCAGCTGGGGAAGGTGAGGGCAAAAAAAGTGGGGTCACTAGTCATATCTCCAAACCTGTAGGGGGAATGAACAGCCAAATGCTTGTGCTATAGGCAAAGGCAACTCACCACACGAACAGCCAAGTCAACAAGATTATCAAAGCCATATGGGAGCTTAAGGGGCTCGAGCCTCCCACATTGATGTATCCCAGTCACTGGCAGATCCTGTCAGCAGGGTTATGATGTACGTCACCTTGGTCTCTTCCATGGTGTACAGACGAGGATGTAGGGCAAAAACCAGAGAGTACTGAGACAAAAATGCTCGACAGGAGTCAGGGTTACCATCATAGTGTGGCGGTTTGTTAGCATGATGTTCAAACTCTTGACGGAAAGAGGAGAGGCTGGCAGTGGCGTCTGTTATGCTACATGAAGCCTCCCTGTGAAGTTCCTGGAGCTGGGCACTCAGATCGGACAACTGAGCAGTTAGTAACTCGACCTCCCGAGATCTGGTCATTAGCTGGGAGGCATGCTGGCCCAAGAGGATGACTGCCGACCTGAGGGGATCTGCACCCGCTGAGTCCATAATTGGCCAGTTCAGTATACTGTATACCAATATACCAAGTATACCAGTATACCAAGTATACCAGTATACTAAGAAATACAGTTTATTGAGTTTATTGAGAAGAGCATGAACAAGGCGGTGCAGTGCGGTGGGGGGAGCTGTTAGGGACTAAATATTTATAGCTTTTAATCAATACTAAACAGGTGAAGGAAGTGAAACAATGACAAGGTAAGGAATGGAACAATGGGGGCAGGATAAGATGCCACAATGACACTGAACCACATGGTGAACTGTCAAATCAAATCCATGTGCTCCAAACAAATACAAACACATGTCAGAAACAAGGAAAAACCCAGAAATCAGGAAAACCCAGATCAGCCCAGGAACTTGACATTAACTACTATGGAAGCATTTTTATTAGTTTTCTCAAATTATATTATTAGTTTTATTATTTTTTCTCAATAAATAATTGAAAAAGTATATATAGTCTCATTTTTTATTGGGTTCTCTTTATCTACTTTTAAGACTTTTGTGAACATCTGATAATGTTTTGGGTCATATTTTTGCAGAAATATAGAAATTTCTAAAGGGTTCACAAACATTCAAGCAGCACTGTATACAGTACATATGACATGTCTGTATTTGTATAGCATTTATTCAAATTATTTATTTAAATTTCCAAAAAGTAAATTCATTCTGTTAAATATAGTTGCCAAATTATTCTGTGCTGGTCAGGCACTACTGCTAATCTAAACTTAATTAAGTATTCATGCCAACATTTTAACATGAAGAAAAAAAGCAGCTCTCTCCTCTGAAACAGTTTCACTCACTTGCTTCAGCATACTCTTTGATGTACAGTAAGGGCCTTTTCTGTTTTTATGAAAAAATAAAATAAAATAAAAAGCTTTTCCAAGAGATGCCTGTTGTACATTTTCATAAGCTTTACTGGATCACCACATCAGTGTCCTGTACATGTCTGTTAGAATAGACATTCAGTGCGCAATTACTCTATCGACTGGATACAGTTGTCAGAGTTTCATTGCATCATGTCAGAATGTGAGGTTCAGATTGCAGGATGATAGTTGAAATGAGTAGAAAATATGCAGATGCTAGCTGCAACATTATTAAATGAACTACAATTTTTCAGTAGCATGACAGTAGCATTTTTGCTACTGTCTTTTCTAAAGAGTAGCAGTGTAGCCCAAACGCTACAGCACTCTTTTAATCTCAGAACTGATGGAAAGCTACTTTCTCCCATATGTAGTGCCAGAAAGTCTGATTTAATTTAACTAATCGGTTCATCCTAATCAGTCCTCTCTCATATACTTCAGTTGGAAAGTCATTAGGGTTGGATTCATAGAGTCCACAATACAGATAATGCATATACATAATACATATAGCACTAATTTGCCAAAGCAAGATTGCAGTGTACCTTCTCTTAATTAACTACACAAAAATACAACAAGGTTTTTAAACTCTACTTTTACAAAATGAAGAACAAATAATGTGCATCAGGTGTTTTGCTTTTTTATGTTTTTTTTTTATTTTTTATTATTAATTTATGAAGCCACTGTAAACTTTATTATATACATTATATTGTTATGTTACAATGCTATCATATTTTGGCAGGCAACTAGTTTATTTCTTTGTAAATAAAAAAGCCTCATAATGTCACTGCTAAATAAATGTACTCCTCCATGTTGTTCCACCAACTTGTAAACTCGGGGCTCAAAGAAAATTCCAAGTTTCCTACTCGTATCTACAACTTTGTGGTGCCATTCGTGTGCGTTCAACTCGTAAAAAGGATCTTTCTGACCTGACTCGAATGCACAAATAGGACAGGCCTACATGCAGACCAGCCTCAGTCAGCTGCAGATCTGGTGAGTGGATCGATCATATACTGCATTGCAAGCCAAAGGATATAAGGCTGGTGGATGTAACATAGCCTTCACCACAGCTGGGTAGATGGAACTGAAGATCCCCATGGAGGAGCAGAAGACCACCATAGTGTAGGATTATTTATGAATGAAGCCCACTAAATTAACACAACTCCACATCCCAAAGATCAAAGACATTCAACTCTCCCACCGAACCATTTGTGAGCCATAAAACTGCTGAAAGATACTGTTCTCCCATGTTGGCCAGTTGGAGATCATTGATTTTAGAGACAGAGCCAATCAACAAGGGTTTTTGTGGTCTGTTGACTTTAGAAAACAGATGGTTCAGTCACACCGCAACGTAAGGTGTAAATTCCCACAGGAGAGGTGGGCATAGGACCCACCCAAAAACATATCTGACTGGTTAAAACACTCGAAAGGGTGCAGCCAACAAACCAAAAACCATGCATTGTTTCGTTGCTTTTTGCCTTGGCTTTCGCTGACTCGTGTGGACCGACCATCGTCCTGCCTGCACGTTAGACCTCTTCAAGAGCTCACTAAAACTCATCAACTTCCTGCAAGAACCTTCGTTGAACTTCGCTGAAGAAGACTCGCTTAAAGTCTTTTGGTTCCAGCAAATTACCAAGACACAGAGAAACAACGTGTAACCGGCAACTGACACATGAAGATTCCTTCCTGCAAAGCCAATTCACTCACCACCGAACGCTGTCCCTCAGAACACTTGACCGACCTCCAGCCGAGCAGCACTGCAAAGATTCCTTCAACTACATCATGAAGGGAACACACGCTTACAGGAGCATCCAAATGCAAGTAACACAGTCTCCTAATTTTGCTGAGCTGGTGCAATTTTTATTAAGCAAATGAACTATGGTTGAATTGCTAGTATGTTAGTTCTCTCAGGTTGTGGTCAAAGAATATGGTTTGAAGCTAGACAACTGGGGACTCCATTCACCTTCCGATAACAATCTCACAAATTACCCTGTAACTGTGTGAATGTGTGTTTGTGTTTGTGTGTGTTTTCTTTAGATTAGTTTGTGTGTATTAGTTCAATAAAGTCTTGTTTGATTTTTCACATATACCAGTGTCTTGTGCTATGTGCTTACAAAATTACTGCCTTAAACTTTAGATTTTGCTACCTTGCTCACAAACAGTAATCATAACGCTATATTATTACCGTTGGTCACGGGATAATATTTTGTCCAGAAATGGTAAAATACCCTAACCTCAACTTTTCGGTGGACGAATAGTTTATAAAGTGTTAAATATTATTTCTGAATTTTTTACAGTTTATTTGGTTCTTATTCACTGTAATTTAATTACCTTTAAGTTATAATTGATGTGACTGGCCCTTACAATAGCAAGGCATATGAGACTGAAGGTCACCATGGCGGAGCAGAAGATCAGGGATCTGAACTGACAGGGATGAAAATCCCCACTGGGGAGCAGAGGACCACCATGGCGAAGCAGACGGAGCTGATGACCACCACGACGGAGCTGGTGGGACCGAAGACCGTAGCTTCAGCATCTATTTATAATGTAGGGGTGGGACGATTTAGATTCTAGAGAGTAACTGATTGGACAGAAAATCTGATGAGAAGCTGAAGTGCAGGGTGATGTCATCAAAATCGTTGATCTATATTGGCGGAAGTGAGAGACTGTAAGAACTCTTATACAGGTGCTGGTCATATAATTAGAATATCATCAAAAAGTTGATTTATTTCACTAATTCCATTCAAAAAAGTGAAACTTGTATATTATATTCATTCATTATACACAGAATGATATATTTCAAATGTTTATTTCTTTTAATTTTGATGATTATAACTGACAATTAAGGAAAATCCCAAATTCAGTATCTCAAAAAATTAGAATATTACTTAAGACCAATACAAAGAAAGGATTTTTAGAAATCTTGGCCAACTGAAAAGTATGAACATGAAAAGTATGAGCATGTACAGCACTCAATACTGTGGCTCCTTTTGCCTGAATTACTGCAGCAATGCGGCATGGCATGGAGTCGATCAGTCTGTGGCACTTCTCAGGTGTTATGAGAGCCCAGGTTGCTCTGATAGTGGCCTTCAGCTCTTCTGCATTGTTGGGTCTGGCATATCGCATTTTTCTTCTTCACAATACCCCATAGATTTTTTATGGGGTATTTTCTCAGGCGAGTTTGCTGGCCAATTAAGAACAGGGATACCATGGTCCTTAAACCAGGTACTGGTAGATTTGGTAATGTGTGCAGGTGCCAAGTCCTGTTGGAAAATGAAATCTGCATCTCCATAAAGTTGGTCAGCAGCAGGAAGCAGGAAGTTCTCTAAAACTTCCTGGTATATGGCTGCGTTGACCTTGGACCTCAGAAAACACAGTGGACCAACACCAGCAGATGACATGGCACCCCAAACCATCACTGACTGTGGAAACTTCACACTGGACCTCAAGCAACGTGGATTGTGTGCCTCTCCTCTCTTCCTCCAGACTCTGGGACCCTGATTTCCAAAGGAAATGCAAAATTTATTTTCATCAGAGAACATAACTTTGGACCACTCAGCAGCAGTCCAGTCCTTTTTGTCTTTAGCCCAGGCGAGACACTTCTGACGCTGTCTGTTGTTCAAGAGTGGCTTGACACAAGGAATGCGACAGCTGAAACCCATGTCTTGCATACGTCTGTGTGTAGTGGTTCTTGAAGCACTGACTCCAGCTGCAGTCCACTCTTTGTGAATCTCCCCCACATTTTTGAATGGGTTTTGTTTCACAATCCTCTCCAGGGTGCGGTTATCCCTATTGCTTGTACACTTTTTTTCTACCACATCTTTTACTTCCCTTCGCCTCTCTATTAATGTGTTTGGACACAGAGCTCTGTGAACAGCCAGCCTCTTTTGCAATGACCTTTTGTGTCTTGCCCTCCTTGTGCAAGGTGTCAATGGTCGTCTTTTGGACAACTGTCAAGTCAGCAGTCTTCCCCATGATTGTGTAGCCTACAGAACTAGACTGAGAGACCATTTAAAGGCCTGTGCAGGTGTTTTGAGTTAATTAGCTGATTAGAGTGTGGCACCAGGTGTCTTCAATATTGAAACTTTTCACAATATTCTAATTTTCTGAGATACTGAATTTGGGATTTTCCTTAGTTGTCAAAATGAAAAAGAAAAGAAATAAAAATTTGAAATATATCAGTCTGTGTGTAATGAATGAATATAATATACAAGTTTCACTTTTTGAATGGAATTGGTGAAATAAATCAACTTTTTGGTGATATTCTAATTATATGACCAGCACCTGTATATTCTAAATACGAATTTTGTCATTGCTTTGGAGCACACTAGCTTATAGATAAGAGTAAGGCTAACATATTCATACTAAACATATTTTATATATATATATATATATATATATATATATATATATATATATATATATATATATAGTGGGTACAGAAAGTATTCAGACCCCCTTAAATTTTTCACTCTTTGTTATATTGCAGCCATTTGCTAAAATCATTTTAAGTTAATTTTTTTCCTCATTAATGTACACACAGCACCCCATATTGACAGAAAAACACAGAATTGTTGACATTTTTGCAAATTTATTAAAAAAGAAAAACTTAAATATCACATGGTCCTAAGTATTCAGACCCTTTGCTCAGTATTTAGTAGAAGCACCCTTTTGATCTAATACAGCCATGAGTCTTTTTGGGAAAGATGCAACAAGTTTTTCACACCTGGATTTGGGGATCCTCTGCCATTACTCCTTGCAGATCCTCTCCAGTTCTGTCAGGTTGGATGGTAAACGTTGGTGGACAGCCATTTTTAGGTCTCTCCAAAGATGCTCAATTGGGTTTAAGTCAGGGCTCTGGCTGGGCCATTCAAGAACAGTCACGGAGTTGTTGTGAAGCCACTCCTTCGTTATTTTAGCTGTGTGCTTAGGGTCATTGTCTTGTTGGAAGGTAAACCTTCGGCCCAGTCTGAGGTCCTGAGCACTCTGGAGAAGGTTTTCGTCCAAGATATCCCTGTAATTGGCCGCATTCATCTTTCCCTCGATTGCAACCAGCCGTCCTGTCCCTGCAGCTGAAAAACACCCCCACAGCATGATGCTGCCACCACCATGCTTCACTGTTGGGACTGTATTGGACAGGTGATGAGCAGTGCCTGGTTTTCTCCACACATACCACTTAGAATTAAGGCCAAAAAGTTCTATCTTGGTCTCATCAGACCAGAGAATCTTATTTCACCATCTTGGCAAACTCCATGTGGGCTTTCATGTGTCTTGCACTGAGGAGAGGCTTTCGTCGGGCCACTCTGCCATAAAGCCCCGACTGGTGGAGGGCTGCAGTGATGGTTGACTTTCTACAACTTTCTCCCATCTCCCGACTGCATCTCTGGAGCTCAGCCACAGTGATCTTTGGGTTCTTCTTTACTTCTCTCACCAAGGCTCTTCTCCCCCGATAGCTCAGTTTGGTCGGACGACCAGCTCCAGGAAGGGTTCTAGTCGTCCCAAACGTCTTCCATTTAAGGATTATGGAGGCCACTGTGCTCTTAGGAACCTTAAGTGCAGCAGAATTTTTTTTGTAACTTTGGCTAGATCTGTGCCTTGCCACAATTCTGTCTCTGAGCTCTTCAGGCAGTTCCTTTGACCTCATGATTCTCATTTGCTCTGACATGCACTGTGAGCTGTAAGGTCTTATATAGACAGGTGTGTGGCTTTCCTAATCAAGTCCAATCAGTATAATCAAACACAGCTGGACTCAAATGAAGGTGTAGAACCATCTCAAGGATGATCAGAAGAAATGGACAGCACCTGAGTTAAATATATGTCACAGCAAAGGGTCTGAATACTTAGGACCATGTGATATTTCAGTTTTTCTTTTTTAATAAATATGCAAAAATGTCAACAATTCTGTGTTTTTCTGTCAATATGGGGTGCTGTGTGAACATTAATGAGGAAAAAAATGAACTTAAAAGATTTTAGCAAATGGCTGCAATATAACAAAGAGTGAAAAATTTAAGGGGGTCTGTATACTTTCCGTGCCCACTGTATATATTCAATTTTGATTTCATGGCAACTTTAATACTAGATACAGAATGAACATGAATGAACTTCAGAAGGTATGTTGAAAGATACAGTACAACTTACTGAAATATATCATATCTCCTGTATTCGCTAAATCAGTGTTTCAACCATGGAAAGACATCAATAAAACGGCTTGTAAACATTAGGTCTATGTCACGTATTGCATTAAATTTACCTCAGAAAAACAATTCAGTGTCCACAGCTTGTTAGTTCACTAAAGAAATGAACACTAGAGAGGAACATTTTGCTAAATATATGGGTAACACTTTAGATTACAGCCCAGAAACTACTGCGTAAGTAAAACAAATTTACAGCATAACTTTCAGTAATTATAGTGTACCTATAAAGTATATTTATGTAGGAATAAGGGAACAATATGTACATTTTGAGGAATAAAGGGGTAACAACCAGGAAAACTAACAAATTATTTATACTGTAAATATTTTAGAACTCAGGGGTACTTATTCTACTATTATGATAGGCAACAATTTTACGTTTGGGAGCAATTTAGCAAGAACATACACTGCGTAGCTTTTTGTAATAATAGTGTACCAATACATGAAGTTTGTTTGTTTTGGTTTTTAATTATGGGGTACATATCAGTGCATTTATACAGTAATTATTTTGACAGTAAAAGTGCACTGATTAAATATGGGCTTCAGTGTTTGAAGGCAAGTAAAACTATTGCAACTTTTGTTTTTAAATACTGGGGAAATATACTATTGTTTCATGTTCACCCAAAGGTCAGACCATGCAATGCTTAGAGAAACTGCAAAAAAAAGACAGCTAATTCTCAGCTTCAACAGACATCAGTTAGCATGTTAAAAGTTAAAGTTCATGACAGTAAAGACTGAACAAGTATGGCTTGTTTGGAAAGGTTGCCAGGAGAAAAAGCCTATCAGCACAAACACATCATACCAACCTGTAACGGTGGTGGAGGGGTGATGATTTGGGCTTGTTTTGCAGCCACAGGACCTAGGCACCTTGCAGATGACCATGAACTCCTCTGCATACCAAAGTATTCTAGAGTCAAATATGAGGCCATCTGTCCGACAGCTAAAGCTTGGCTGAAATTGGGTCATGCAAGAGGACAAGCACACCAGCAAATCTATAACAGAATGGCTGAAAAGAAAAGAATCAAGGTGTTTCACTGGCCAAGTCAAAGTCCAGACCTAAACCCAACTGAAATGCAGTGGCAGGACCTTTAGAGAGCTGTGCATAAACAGATACCCACAAACCTCAATGAACTGAAGCAATGATGTGAGAGTCTGATAAAGCCATATAGAAAATGACTACTTATAGCATGCTAAAGGTGGGTCTACAAGCAATTAAAGCATAGGGTGTACTTAGTTTGTCACACATCTTCTGCATTTGGCTTTATTTTTATTAAATAAATAATGACACAGTGTAATATGTCATGTGTTGCTGTTCATCTGAGGTGGTATTTACCTCACTTTAAAACCTGCTATAGACCAGATTTTTTTTATTATTATTATAATCTCCTGATATGTAAAATCATATAATTTAAAAGGGAGTACTTTCTTTTTCACATGCCTGTATAAACATACATATAGTAAATATACCAAGATGGTTTACTCATATTACTATATATGTGCTTTTACACCATGTTGAAATTCTGACTTGTTAAAAGCACTCGTAGAACTCATAATTACACCTTGCAAACTCTCAAATTTCTGAGAGCACTGACTTGTACCACGTGACCGCTGCAGATTTATTTTGCCATTGATAGTGCTGCCAAGGAATGCATAATTCCAAGTCCAAGGACATGAACAGGTCAAAGTATAACATCACACATTGTCATCTTGTTATTACGGTTATTTCGACATTGCATGAACGCAGCATATGAATGGGAGAACATCTCAGGTTATGACTGTAACCATAGTTCCCTGAGAAGAGAGCGAGAAGTTGGGTCAATGATGCTTTGGGCAATGCCTCTGCGTGATTGCGTCTGAAGAACGTGTGTCAACTAGTACAATGGCAAGGTGATGTCATGACCAGGAAAGCATAAAAGCACATCTGGAATGACCGGCGTTAGCTTCAATTAGCCAAAGCAAGTCAATCACAGGGATGAAGGAAGTATGTCAGGGTGACGCAGCATCTCGTTCCCTTCTCAGGGAACTATGGTTACAGTCACAACCTGAGATGTTCCCTTTCGAGGGAACTTGCGCTGTGTCAATGAAGCTTTGGGAATGATAATGCCAAAATGCAATGCTTAGAAGTACCTGTCCATGTGAATACTGAGAGCACAACTAAGCACCTGTGAACCCAGGGCAGCACCCAGGTCCAGGCTGTAAAACCTTACGAATATGAGCGGAGAGGACCAGCCTGCTGCATACCAAATCCTGTAGGGATACCTCCTTAAATAATAAAGCTTTCTAAGCCACCATATTCATATCCTGGCCTAAAAGCAGGAGGAAACGTGGCCAATGGGTTTCTCCCCCAGTATACACCACCCGAACGGATATGGTAGTCAGCTAAGGCTGCCACATACACCTTCAGTGTGGAAGTGGATGACCCTGTGGAAAAACAAATCTGCAGTAACTCCAGCAATGTACCAATACGGCAGTTAACTGGGTCCCACAGTCAAGATCCACACCGTGAAGTGAAACTTCAATGCATGTCATTACCTCGTGGAGGGAGCTCTGAAGTGAAGTATGGTCTCCACAACCAATAAGTCTATGATTTGGGCTCCCTCAGAGGCCAAACCCACAGGTTCCATATCTCTGGGTGGGGGTGAAGGGTCACGCCTCCCACTTGAGAGAGAAGGGCCCTCCTGACCGGAATCTCCAAAGGAGAGCCGTAGAGGAGGGACACCATGTCCCAGAACCATAGTTGGTGCTACTGGTAATAGACTTATTCTGTCCCGGCGGACCTTCTTCATGGCTGTGAGAAGTTTAGCACATTTTGTGAAAGTGCAGATTGATAGAGCTAGACCGAAGGGAAGAACCCGCTATTGGTACTCTTCGCCCCTGAAAGTGAACCTCAGAAAGTTCCTTGTGGAAGGATGGATATGTGAAAGTATGTGTCCTGATATTTACAGTGACAAATCAGTCCTTGGATCTGATTTGTGTCACAATCTGCCAGAGCGATTTATATTGTGCAGATTTAAGACTAGATGCAACCCATATCCTTCTTTGGAATGACAAAGTACTGGTTATTTGAAACCGGACTCTGCCTCAGTAGAGGAACACATTATATGGCCTCCTTGCTCAAGAGAATTTTTACTTCCTGTTCCATTACCAAAGCCTGCTCTTTACCACCGCAGTGGTAAAACCCCTTGAAGTCAAGTGAATGATACCCAAATGGGATTTTTTAGCCTCTTTCTACAGTCTGCCGGACCCATTGTGACACATTTTGCAGAAGTCTCATGCTGCCAGAAGGTCTACTAAGGGAACCAGCCTCTCAAGACTGACCTCTGGTGTTCTTTGAGTAGTCAGTTTGGTGCCCTGAAGCAAACTGGCAGGGAACAACCCAGCTGATTCCTATATTTCCTCCTCAGTGGATGTGAGCATCTGGATGACGCAGCGTTGAAGGACTGACTCAAGATGCACTGATGCAATATCTTGTGCCTAAGGCATGAGCTCACTGGAGACTGCTGTGCCCTGAAGCACAGAGGGTGGCGGGGTTCGCAAAACGGCCTCCTTAGGGCACGGGGGAGGAATGGGCACCGTATAATGAAGTGGGAACCATTATCTTCCACCCGAAGGGGCCTGACCTCTGAAGTCCAGCACTTCTGGCATCAGGACTTCTCTTTGGCTGAAGCCTTTTTTGCAAGAACCATGATCCTCAGATCCTTATTCTGCTTCAGAGGCTTTGGCTAAGAATGTTTTCCCGGTCCCCAATCTTTCTGAGGGGGAGCACGGGAAGCAACACTCTACCTTATACAAGGAGCTTGTTAATGGCTGGGGCTGCTCCACCCAGCAGCACCAAAGAGGAAGATACTCCAGGGTTCTTAACAGGTATGCCTGCTGCTGTATACGCCTTACCCACCAGCGCCAAGTAGTTCTAACCAGCCTGGAGTGTAATGTCTGGCCTTAGGTATGGCACCTTGAAAGGACAGATAGCTCGCAAGCTTCTGTTCTGCCTTCTGCATCACCCCATACCCATGCACTTTCAGCCCCCATGTTAACATATATTTTTAATTGAGAACTGAAAAACCAAGCTGAAAAAGGTTTTAATCCACAATCTTGAATTCTCATGGTGGAGATCGGGAAAGAATGCAATGCCTCGACATGGAGGTTGTAATTTTGACGACAGGAAAAGCTTGTTTAATTTGCTTTTTGGCTGAGCACCCTGTCACCCTGACCTGCCGGCCATAAAATGTTTCCCTTAGCCACGGCCTGAGATAAAATCTCCACAAACTCCTTACACAGATGATTGAGATGGCAAATCTTCAATTTCCCACAACTTGATGCTCAGCACATCCACTTCCTCAGAGCTGGACAGCTGCAGCACCGCATTATACCGTTTAATTCCTCAAAAATTAAATGCAGCAGAAGATCGACCAGACAAGTTAACACAGTCTGGATGAAAGGCTGAACTAATACATGAATCTAACTATTCAAAGTCAGATAAGTATTTTTATTTAATTTCTCAAAATTAAATGCAGCAAAAGATCAACCAGACAAGATAACACGGTCTGGGTGAAAGGCTGAACTAATACATGAATCTAACAATCTATATATATATATAATTATAATTATTATATATTCCGATCCCAGATAGATCCCCCGGATGAAGGCAGAGAAAAGGCAGTGCCTGTCTCTAACTCCTCCGCGAGATCCATTTGTGAACCCCACGATGCCAGCTTCTGTGCTGCCTCAACGAGTGACAGGCGGGAACGGAGCGTGCAAAGAGATAGTATCTCACAACTTAGGTCATAATAACAAACACAGGAAAACAGGAAACTTAGGAGAATAGCAATCCAACTAAACAGTGATGAGAACAGACATATAATGACTCAAACAGAGGACTGTAGCTGCATCTCATTTTGGAAGCTGCATCCTCCAGAGGTTGCATTTGAAGGTTGCATATGTCATCAGGGATGTCTTATTTAAGAAAAGTAACCGTATAATGAAATTCACTGTTATTCCTCGTAAGGTGTAAAATACTGTAATTTTTTTCTTACTTTGCAATCTAACAGTAACTTTTCTTAAATGAGACTGCTTCGATGACATATGCAGCTTTCAAATGCGACCTCCAGAGGACACAGCCTTCGAAATGAGACGCAGCTTATATATACTCTGACAAGTTGACTGAGGGAGAAAACATGAGACAGGTAGGGTTAATCCATCAAACAATGGGTAACTATCACAACAAATGAGAAGCGGGAACAAAGGCACATGGAAAACAAGAGAATACAAGAGAATATCAAGGCTCTTAGACAATCAACATACTGGGATCTGCAGCATTTTTTTTTAAACCATTGATACATATTAACATTTTCTAATTAACTGCACTCTCCTCTGGAGATCCTGAATGATCTCAGCTCTCAACCCCTGAGGCTATTAATTAAAGCATACAGACTCAACATACGCAGCCACTCATGCTATCTGCCTTATCTTCACTGAGGAAATATGACAGACCATTTGATAAATATATTATGTTCATGAAATGAAATCTCACTGTAGGCTTTTAATTAGCACACAGTCACTTTATGCATGTTCTCTGACTGTTATGTCCCCTTATGGCATAGAGGTATAAGAAGATGTACATAAAAGAAATTAAAAACATTGTTATAAATTTAGTCTCTGGAAAATACTGTGGGTGACCGACACAAGGACAGCCAAGATAACAGGAAGCATGTGGTTCACTTTATTTACAATAAAGAAATAGAATTTAATCACAAATGAAAACACAAAACATATGAATACATTTACAACTATAAACAACTATACAAAAGAAACAAAAGATTTTTTTTTACTTATTATTTTCCTTTTCTCTTCTCTCTGGGCTGGGTGTGGGGGGTGGGGGGGACCACAGCAACTAATAGCAGAAAGGGGAGGGAACAAAAACCCTAGCGCGTAACACTGATTATGTATTTATACATTTAACAGATCCATTTTAGCAGTCTGAACAGATATTTGGTCTACAAAACATTTACATTTTACATTTACATTTACATTTACATTTACATCCAAAGCGACTTACAAGTGAGGAATACAACAAGTGAGTTGCCATGACGAGGCAAATAGACAAGAAGTGCTCATAATACAAGTTATAGGCAGTGCTCAGATTATCCTAAGCTACAATAGAGAGGGATTAGAGGAAGTGAAAGGATAGGAATAAGAAGTTTTTTTGTTTTTTTTTAAGATGAGGTTAAGTGCTCACGAAAGAGATGGGTTTTCAGCTGTCTTTTGAATATCGCCAGGGATTCCGCATTCCGGATGAAGGCAGGAAGATCATTCCACCAGCAAGGGACAGTGAATGAGAATGTTCTGGAAAGTGATTTCATGCCTCTCTGTGATGGTACCACAAGCCTTCACTCCTTTAATGAGCGCAGGTTTCTGGTAGGAGTGTAGACTCGTAAGAGTGAGTGGAAGTAGGAGGGTGCTGAGCCTGTGGTAGATCTGTAAGCAAGCATCACCGCCTTGAATTTGATGCGAGCAGCAAGTGGTAGCCAGTGAAGAGAGATGAAGAGAGGCGTGACGTGGGCTCTTTTGGGCTCGTTGAAGACGAGACGTGCTGCTGCGTTCTGAATCATTTGTAGAGGCTTGATTGTGCATGATGGCAGTCCAGCCAGAAGTGCATTGCAGTAATCAAGCCTAGAAATGACCAGGGCCTGGACCAGAAGTTGTGTTGCATGTGTTAGAAAGGGCCTGATTTTCCTGATGTTGTATAGTGCAAATCTGCATGACCGAGCTGTCTTTGCAATGTGGTCTTTGAAGGTCAGTTGATCATCAAGGATTATTCCAAGATTTCTGGCCGAATTTGATGGGGTAATTGAGGATGTGCCTAGCTGGATGCTAAAATCGTGATTTAGAGTCGGATTGGCAGGGAAGACGAGAAGCTCAGTCTTAGCCAGGTTGAGCTGTAGATGATGTTCTTTCATCCATGCCGAGATGTCCGCCAGACAGCTTAAGATTCGTGCAGCTACTGTGGGATCATCTGGTTGGAATGAAAGGAAGAGTTGTGTGTCATCAGCATAGCAATGGTAGGAGAAACCATGTGCCTGAATGATGGGACCCAGTGATGTAGTGTAAATGGAGAAGAGGAGGGGTCCACGGACTGAACCCTGAGGAACACCCGTGGTCAGTTGATGAGCTTTGGATACCTCCCCTCTCCAGGCAACCCTGAAAGACCTTCCTGTGAGATAGGATTCAAACCAGAGAAGTGTGTTGCCCAGTGATGAGAGGGTGGACAGGAGGATCTGATGATTCACTGTGTCAAAGGCAGCAGATAGATCGAGCAGAATGAGAACTGATGATTTAGAATCAGCCTTTGCAATCCGCAGGGATTCAGTGACCGACAGCAGTGCAGTCTCAGTCGAGTGGCCACTCTTGAAACCAGATTGATTGACATCCAATTGGTTGCTCTGTGAGAGGAAAGATGACACCTGGTTGAAAACAACTCGTTCAAGTGTTTTCCTATGAATGGTTGGAGAGAAACAGGTCTGTAGCTGTCTACAAGAGACGTGTTTAATGTGGGTTTCTTAAGCAGTGGGGTTACCTGAGCCTGCTTGAATGTGATAGGGAAAGTGCCAGTGTGGAGAGATGTGTTGATGATGTGTTTCAGTGCTGGTAAAAGTGTGGGAGCGATGGCTTGTAGAAGGTGTGTGGGTATGGGATCTAGAGGGCAGGTAGTAGGATGACTGGAGAGGAGAAGTTTGGATACTTCTGTCTCCGTGAGGGGGGAGAATGAAGAGAGGAGGTGTGTGGTTGTGTGTGTGGTTGGTCTGAGTTCCTGTGTGTGTGGAGCGGAGAACTGACTGCTGATGGTAGATGTTTTGTCAGTGAAAAATGTAGCAAAATTATCAGCAGTAAGGGATGAGGTGGGTGGTGGTGGAGGGGGGCAGAGGAGAGAGTTGAATGTTTTGAAAAGTGTGCGTGTGTTTGAAGCGCTGTTGAATTTGTTGTGGAAATAGGAGGATTTAGCAGCATGAATTTCAGCATGAGAGGATGAGAGCAGAGACTGATAGCTACTTAGGTCAAATTGGTCTTTTGATTTGTGCCACTTCCTCTCTGCAGCCCTGAGTTTGGTCCGATGTTCACGAAGAACATCAGATAACCAGGGATTAGAGGGAGTGGCACGTGCAGGCCTGGATGACAGAGGACAGATACTATCTAGAGAAGAAGTTAATGTGGAACATAAAGTGTCTGTTGCTGTATTCACACCCAGAGATGAGAATTGTGAGGGTGAGGGAAGGGAGGATGATACAGTAGAGGAAAGATCAGAAGAAGAAAGAGAGCGCAGGTTTCATCTGAAGGTAACTGGTAGCGGGTTGGTGGTGAACAAATGGGGAGTTGAAGATTAAAAGTAATGAAAAAATGATCAGAAAAGTGCAGAGGTTTTACCAGAATGTTGTCGGTGATGCAGTTGCGTGTGTAAATGAGATCAAGTTGGTTGCCAGATTTGTGTGTACTTGTGGTAATGAGCCGATTAAGATCAAATGAGGCTAGAAGAGAGTGGAAGTCTGAAGCATAAGGCTTCTCTAGATGAATGTTGAAATCGCCAAAAACTACAAGTGGGCTACCATCCTCTGGGAATGAGGACAGCAGCATGTCCAGTTCCTCTACAAAGGTACCCAGTTGGCCTGGGGGGCGATAAATTACTACGATATGAATTTTGACAGGAATTGAGATTGTAATAGCATGAAACTCAAATGAATTGTAGTTGCAAAGAGAGGAATGAGTCGAGTATTTCCAATTGTCAGAAATGAGAAGACCTGTGCCCCCACCCCTCCCAGATTGGCGAGGGGTATGAGAGAAAATGAAGTTGTTAGAGAGAGCAGCAGGGGTTGCTGAGTCCTCTGGACGAATCCAGGTCTCAGTCAAGCCCAAGATATTAAGAGAAGAATTAGTAGCAAAGGCTGGAATGAAGTCAGCTTTGTTAACTGCTGACTGACAATTCCATAGACCCACAAAGACAGAGAGAGGAGTGTTAGTGTTAGAAGAGGAGTAAACAGGGCGCAGGTTAGAAGCATTGCGCTGCCTTTTACGTGGGTTAGTGGAGCATTGCTGAGAGACAACAGGAATGAGTTGAAAGCACATGCTGCGGAAGAAGGAAAAGTGTGAAAGGAGGGAAGAAACTTAAGTGCCTACCGGTTTCGTTGCTCGGTGGAGTCGCGCAGGTAGAGTCGCAGGTCTTTACCCGAGTTGGTCTTCACACGAGGAGGCTGAACACTCCCGCTGACGCTTCCGCGACAGCGCGCACACACAATTAATATACTGCTTATTAACATGTGATTGAAACGAGCTAGGCCCGCCTTGCAAATCAGCACTGCAAAAGCCTAAACCCGTGAATGGCTGAAAACCGAAACTAACTAAAGCTTAAGTGCGGGCAATAACACCAATAAAGTCTGCAAACGCGGCTGTTATTCTAAACAAGTACAATTAAAATACAATTATAGTCGAGGTAGGAAATAGGACAAACACAGATACGAATTAACACTCTGAGGTCTAAAAACGCGCCGGCGCGTTTTGCAGTTTTTTTTTCACATTGCAGCAAAACAGACTTAAAATACTCCGTCATTTTTTGTCATAGAGACATAAGTAATATATCAATTGAAACTATAGAATGTCTTCTTTTTTTTGTGTACACTCACAATCAAAATAAAACTTTGTGCTTTTTAAAAATAAATAAAATATACAGGGTGTGCTGTCCTGCCGTCTCCGTCTCTGCAAACATCGTTCTAAAACGTCACTAAAAGTAACTAAAATAGATGGCTTATACATGCTACATGGACATGAGAGATATGTCTTTGGAAAGCTTTAAGTGTCTACTTTTAAACAAAACAAATAAATTCTAAAACAAATATTCTCCCTTTATGTAATCAGTATAAAAGTAAAGAGAGGTACTGTTTCTCCTGTCTGACCTAATTATCTTTAATGTGTGCCCGCCCACGCGCAGAGCGCTCTATTCATAAGATAATGTGCTGAGGCGATTTATGCAAACTGTAAACGCCCCTAACAGCGTCTTAAAAAGCATCAAGTTTCATCAGATTCATTCGCTTTCCTTCGCGTTTGGAAGATGGCACACTACACAGGTGAGCAGGCTCTTCAGATGGTCCTGGACAGTGAGGAAGTTCACTCTTTCCTCGGAAGAAGAACACGACTCTGACGATGAACGTCTGCATTTTGAAGAGCGACTTGATCCAGCTGAAGATACAGTTTCTGATGAGTAAGTGATTTAGTTTTACTTAAATTATTTGACGTGTTTTTTTTCTATATAAGCGTACATATATATTTGCCTTATATTTACATCTATCTATATAACTATATATATATAACGTTATCTCATAAAAACGCTTATAAATAGAATGCTTTTCTGTTGATATAGGGCCTACTTAAATTATTTATATAAGCGTACATCTATATTTGCCTTATATTTACATCTATCTATCTATCTATCTATCTATCTATATATATATATATATATATATATATATATATATATAACTTTATCTCATAAAAATGCTTATAAATAGAATGCTTTTCTGTTGATATACTTAAATTATTTGACGTGTTTTTTTTTTTATATATAAGCGTACATCTATATTTGCCTTATATTTACATCTATCTATAAATATATATATAGCGTATCTAAGTACCGTATATGATAGGCGTGAATGTGCTAAAATATGCTTGGTTGTGAAATGCGCGAACATGTTGCTATTTGTTAAATGTGCTAACTGATATAGCAGACTGTAAACGTTTACACATTCGCACACTTTGTCCGGTAATGGCCAATTGACAGACATATACAGCATGCTTGTATACCTGTTACTTTCCTGTCAGTTATGCATAGCTAATGGTATGAGAGTATTATCTTATATGCTAATAATAACAGTTTTTTTTTTTTGACATTTTTTTTTAGGAATGTGGATCCATCACTCTCACATTCACCTGCAATTCCCACTAGGAGGGCACGCAGCAACACAGGCCGAAATGAGAAAGATCAGTACACGTTTACCCACTATATGTGCAAACTGATATAGCAGACTGTAAACGTTTACACATTTGCACACTTTGTCCGGTAATGGCCAATTGACAGACATATACAGCATGCTTGTATACCTGTTACTTTCCTGTCAGTTATGCATAGCTAATGGTATGAGAGTATTATCTTATATGCTAATAATAACAATTTTTTTTTTTTTAGGAATGTGGATCCATCACTCTCACATTCACCTGCAATTCCCACTAGGAGGGCACGCAGCAACACAGGCGGAAATGAGAAAGAGTAAGTACACTTTTACCCACTATATGGTAGGCCTATATTGAAATCTGTAAGATTTTTCATGTTTTTAAAATAAGTTTCGTCTGCTCACCAAGGCTGCATTTATTCAATTAAAAATACAGTAAAAACAGTAATATTGTGAAATATTATTACAATTTAAAATAACTGTTTTCTATTTGAATATATTTCACAAAGTCGTTTATTCTTGTGATGTCCAGCATCATTACTCTAGTCTTCAGTGTCGCATGATCCTTCAGAAATCATTCTAATATGATGATTTGCAGCTCAAGAAACATTTATTGTTTACAATTGTTCAGAAATGTTTCATAAGTAGCAAATCATCATATTTGATGATAATATTTGATGATAATATTCATAAGATTCATATTTGATGATAATATATTTGCAGAGCTCTGTGGTGTGTCGTCACAGAAAGCAGCTCCAAAACAGACCAAAAGTGACCATGTACCGGTTCCAGGAGCAGAGCTGACATCAGATGCAAGGAATAATGCCACCGCTGGTCATCGGAACTGCATGCTTTGCAAAGTACAGCTTGGTAAAAGGCAAGACACACCTTGGAAATGCCAGGCATGTGATGGCACACAGATGTGTGACTGTTCAGATTCTCTGTTCACCACCTCTCACTGACCATTGGGCTGCAAAGATTATCTATATGTGATCAAGCAGGTTATGTATAGGGTGTAAAAGTGGGCTTTTTTTTTATAAACCTTACCTTTATTTGCCTGTACACAAAAAATGTGCCTTTGACCCTAGTTTATATGTGGATTATATTGTTAACTTTATTTTAAATAAAAAAGAAAAAAAACAATATGTCTTGTCTTTGCATTTTCTTAGTTGACTCAGTCACATTCCTGACTGAATGGCTCATTATGCGGCTCATTAGGGGCAGGGTCTTAATCTCCCCAGGTGTAAATCACTTCATTATTCATGAAGAGTCACACCTCTTCGCATATGGCCTACCTAAACAAAAAGTGTCTTAGAAATTTAAAATCAATACAATGTTTTATGTGTCAGAGTAGGGAGGATCATTTCCACATCATTTTGAAGCAAAAACTCTACACTAAAATATACAATTTTCAAAAGTCTTGTGAAAAAACATTTAGTATGCATTTTGAGGTATTGTTTCAGTTACTTTTTTTTTTTGTTTTTTCAATAACCACGCATAAACATTATTCCTTTAAAAACACAAACATGTACATACATGTTCCTCACATATTATGGTAGCCTAGTTTGTGCTGAATACAGTGTAATGACACTTTTGTCATTAATATGTTTATAACCAACTGATATAAGCACAAATGTCAGGGCATGTCAAAACTTCTCCAGGGCCCAAAATCAGCCTCAGACTCCAGAGGGTTAAATCCTTCCTAGCAAGAATAAACGAAGCAACTGACCCAGAACAGATATTAAGCAAAACACTTACGCGCTCTTGCGTCCGTCACCACTGCCAGCTCGCTAGTCCTGCTCACTTCTGAATTACATGAGTTTAAGTATGCTTACCCTCGCCAGGCCCGCCTTGCAAATCAGCACTGCAAAAGCCTAAACCCGTGAATGGCTGAAAACCAAAACTAACTAAAGCTTAAGTGCGGGCAATAACACCAATAAAGTCTGCAAACGTGGCTGTTATTCTAAACAAGTACAAAACAAATGGAAAATGATTGTAAAGAGTCTTTTGTGTCCAAAATTGCATAATTCCCTACTATAAAGTAGGTGAAAAACAGTATGTGACAAAAGAAGTATGTCCAATGTCACAGTACTCATAAAGGATTAGGTAAAAAGTACCTGGATGACTTCCGGTGAGATTCTGAAGTTTGCATACAATGGACACTTTACCATCTCATGAGGCCATGGGAGAGGATTTGTGAATGGCAGTGAAGTGACACAGCTGACACTGGTAGGTCACATGATAATATAAAGTAGAATTAGATAATGGATGATGGAAAGAACCCAAAGCAGGTTTACTGAAGACACAGGTGAGTATACATGATAAGACAATGGATCCAGATCAATAAGGTAAGTACTAATGGTAAAGGCAGAGTAGTATACAATAGAGTATTTGGGTGGTAGTAATGCTCACTATACAGGAACACATGAGGAGTTGACAAATGAGATGACAACACTGGAGTGAAATGGAAGACAATGGAGAACAGATAAGTAGTCTTTCAGGATGGTATTCACAGGTTATGAAGTCTGTAGCCATAATGGTGACCAGACAATGAGTGAACTGAGTCTTTTATTGGGCACCAATCAGACTGTGATAGGGATCAGCTGTGCTTAATGGTTGAGTGAGAGCAGGTGAGAATCGTGTGTGAAGCTGGGTAATAAAGTTTGTGAATGAGAGCCATCCAGAAGGCCCACAGCAGAACCGATGGAGGGAGGAGCCAGGGTGGAGCCAGGAGCCTGACCAACTGAGGTGGAGCCGGGAGAGGAAGAGACCCAGGTGGAGCTGAGAAGCCAAAGATCCGGGGTGACACTGATGGACTGAAGGGCTGAGGTGTACCCACAGGCTTGAGGGACTGAGGTGGAGACAGGGGCTGAACAGACTGGGGTGGAGCCAGTTGGAGTAAGGACAGCGGTATTGCCAGAAAGAAAGAAGAGCCCAGGAAATCTGAAGGGGTGGAGGGATGAGGCGTAGCGGGAGGACTATAAGTCTGTGACACAACCAGGGTGATGACTGACCAAAGAGGAGCCGGAGGGATGAGGGAGCCTGGTGGAGCCTGAGGGATGACAGAGCACAGTGGATCCGAGGGAGCATAGTGTCTTGGAGTTGGGCAGAACTAATGGTGACAAAGGAGACTTGAGACTTTGGCAGGACCAGCGGGAATGAAGGGCACTTGAGGCTAGGTGGGACCAGCAGGGCAGGAAGGACTCCAGACAGGATTGGGAATTCCAGACAGCCAGAGGGGAACGGCAGAGGAGGAGGCTCAAGGGTGGGAGGGAACAAGGGTGAGAATTGGATTGGTGTCACCCAGGTCAATAAGCTACTCCAGGGAGTCCAACTCCACCAATATTCCTACTGGGACAGACATGGAGACCGGCTCACACACCTGTTCAGACTTGGTTTGTTCTGAGTCTGTGGTAGGCTCTGGCTTTAGGTCTGTGGCAGGCTCTGGGTCTGAGGGTCTCACTGCTGGGTAGCAGTGGCTTAAAGATTAGAGTGGGCTCAGAGATGACTGAAGGAGATATGGTACTGGGGAGATGGGCTGGTGGGTCTGCTCCTCCACTATATCCACTGTGTAGGAAGATCCGCAAACCCACAGGGTGTAATCGATGAAGTCCACCAGGGAACAATGACCCTTTCTCAACAATAACATCTGGCCGAGGATGTTGTCAATCCTGCTCCAAAATATATAATTAAGGGCCTCATCATTTCAGCCCAACTCATGATAGATCTCAAGGAAATCCTCTACATATTTCTCCAGTTGGCGACCTTCTTGAGTGAGGCTGAACAGGAACCCATTGGGGACATAAAGTGAATCAGGGAGTGCAAAAGGGTTGGTGGTGACTTCTGGTTTCATGGTCTGGTATCTGTAATAAAGACAATGGATGATGGAAAGAACACAAAGCAGGTTTATTGAAGATCCAGGTAAGTATACAGGGTAAGGCAATATCCGTAATGACGACCAGACAAAGAGTGAACTGAGTAAGTGACCTTTATTGGGCATTGATGACACTGATAGGAACCAGGTGTGCTTGATTAGTGAGCGCAGGTGAGAATCGTGAGGGATGCTGGGTAATGTGGTTTGTGAATGAGAGTGTGCGGTGAGGAGTGAGGAGGCAAAATCTAGTGTGTGTGTGACTGCTAATGACAAAATGGCGAATGTAGTGTGCCCAGATTACATTCCTACTACACACATTCATTCCATATAGAACATACTTTTTTTAATGGTCATGAAGTAATTACTTATTCAAAATAAGTACATTGTAACAGCCAACAGTTCTGTTACTTTGAATCATAGTAGGTTGTAGTTCTACTTCTGTCTTCTAGGGGCTCTAAGCTGCTCTCCTCCCCTAGCTTAAAACCAGGTGAAGTAGTAGAGGAAGAGAGTATTGTTTGGTTAAGAGGAAGCATGGCCTTCTTCTCATGCAGTCTTCAATGCTGTAGAGTCCAGATTGAGAAACGTGTTTCAAGCTCAATCAATATAAGTGATTTTCTATGTTTAGTTAAGTCTTGTATTTTCTCACTAGAAGACTTTATTCATGAATTTTAATTTTGTTTAACATGTTTGCTCTATGTTGTATGGGTTTGTTAGCAAGCTGACGCACATTTTGTACATTCTATTGTAGAAGGACTCTTTTATATTGGTAGTTTAATATTACTAATAGGCGTACTATGTGGATGCAAGAAGCATTTCCAGATTGAGACTACTACATCAAATTCTATGGTGGATTATTTGGGATTATTCTTCACTCAAGGACTAAAGCTTTTTTTCAGGAGCACATGGTGGATTGTTATTGTGTTGGACTATCGTTTGATGCTCACTGAACCATAAATCAACATCATCATCATCATCATCATCATCATCATCATCCTCTACGATATGTACAACGGACAACGGACAAAGAACAGTCGTGTTTCTAATTGGACAATGGTCAGATAAGATTTTTCCATCCATAATTCTCTCTTGTTGCTATGTTGTTTGCCTTTGTGCCAACTGGTTTTGTTTATACAAGTTTCTGAGTCTGCTGATTTCTTTGCTTTGTTTTCTTAGTTTTTTTGTTTATATATATATATATATATATATATATATATATATATATATATATATATATATATATATATATATATATATATGCCAATTCATATTTTTAATTAATAATTTAGTTTATCTCATCTGACTCTTTATTTGGATTTGGTTTTGTTTATACAAGTTTCTGAGTCTGCTGATTTCTTTGCTTTGTTTTCTTAGTTTTTTTGTTTATATATATATATATATAAACAAAAGTTATATATATATAACTTTATTTTAGATAAACACCTAAATATACTTCTGAGGGCATATTTTCTTTAATCTTGGTTTAATATATATATATATATATATATATATATATATATATATATATATATTATATAATATTTATGCCAATTCATATTTTTAATAATTTAGTTTATCTCATCTGACTCTTTATTTGGATTTCATAACTTTATTTTAGATAAACACCTAAATATACTTCTGAGGGCATATTTTCTTTAATCTTGGTTTAATATTATTTAAGGTACATATATTAATTATGGTTGGTGGGCCCCTTCCTTAAAATTATCATTAGCTGTGCCTTTTTGAATAGAGAAGGACGGTTATAACCTACTAAAGAGAGTATGCGATTTCGGACACAGCCAATGATATTATTACTGAGATGGACCACTGGTATTACAATAAATGTGAGAAATTAGAACGTTCAGTTTGGCAGCTCTAGTATACAGTAAGAACATAGAAACAACATCTGTTCCCTTTCATGAGAACTGTTGACGCTGCGTCATCACGCATTCGGAACGCCTTTGCGTGATTGCGTCGTGAAGCACTTGTGAATCTAACCAATAACGACTCCAGGGCATCCGCGTACTAAACTATATCGACGACTGGTTGATTTTAGCTCAAACAGAACATCTGGCAGTTCAACATCGAGATGTGTCCAGCTGCATCCAACGTGATACCTTTTGGCCTGCTGCACATGAGACCCTTGCAGTGGTGGCTCAGGACCAAGGGGCTTTCTCCGAGGGGAAATCCTTTTCGCACGATCAAAGTCACGCGGCGATGCCTTTGTGTTCTGGTCATGTGGAAAAAGCCTTGGTTCCTGTCCCAAGGACTTGTGTTAAGAGCTCCTTGCCATCGCGTAATGCTTATGACGAACGCTTCCCTCACGGGCTGGGGGGCGATCATGAGTGGTCGCTCAGCTCAGGGTCTCTGGGACAAAATCAGCGTTCCTGGCACATAAATCGGCTGGAAATGATGGCATTATTTCCTGCAGTAAAATACTTCCTCCCAGACCTGAGAGGCCATCACGTGTTGGTCCGCACGGACAACATGTCAGTGGTCTCATATATCAACCATCGGGGGGTCTGCGGTCTCGCCAACTATGCAAATTGGTCTGTCAGATCCTCCTGTGGTCCCATGGGAAGCTCCTCTCACTGAGAGCAGCTTACATCCTAGGGCATCAAAAGGGGTCGACCTGTTTGCTTCAGGGGAATCAACCCAGTGTTCACTTTGGTTCTCCCTGTCACATCAAGCACCATTGGGTCTGGATGCCATGGTACAGACGTGGCAGAGGCTGCGTCTGTGCGCATTTCCCCTGTTCGCTCTGCTCCCGGGAGTTCTGGAGAAAGTACGACAGAAAGGGGTCAGTCTAATATTGGTAGCCCTGTACTGGCCAACCCGAATATGGTTCTCAGACCTAGTGTCTCTCTTGGACAGCTCCCCGATGTATCTGCCCCTCAGGCAGGACCTTCTGTCTCAAGCGGGCGGCATGATACTTCATCCACGCCCAGAACTTTGGAAATTGTGGGCCTGGCCTCTGAGGGGGCCAGGCTCATAGATTCTGGTCTGAGGTTGTGGAGACCATACTCCACTCCAGAGCTCCCTCCACAAGGAAGCTGTATGCATACAAATGGACCCTGTCCACTCTTCTATTAGCCTAGTGCTACAATTTCTCCAAGACAAGTTCTCGGATGGTTTATCCCCTTCAACCTTGAAGGTTTATGTTGCGGCCATATCGGCCTATCATTTCCTCTGGGGGATTCCTCGGTAGGTCAAGACCCCCTTGCTATACACTTCCTTTGTGGTACTTTGAGGCTGAGGCCTGTTGTTCGTACAAGAACTCCGGCCTGGGACTTGGCCGTGGTACTAGAAGGGTTAGCTGAGGCTTCCTTTGAACCACTAGAAGAGGTTTCCTAGAAATTCCTCACTCTAAAAACAGTATTTCTACTGTCTATTTCATCTCTCAAGAGAATAGGAGATCTTCAAGCACTTTCGGTTGCTCCTTCATGTTTAGAATTTGCGCCTGGTATGGTAAAGGCTTTTCTTCACACTAGACCTGGCTATGTGCCAAAGGTCCCCACCAATGTCCCAGGGCCTATTGTACTTCAGGCTTTCTGTCCTCTTCCTTTTTTAAATTTGGATCAGGAGCAAGTGGGTAGTTGAGGCCATGTCACTTGCTTATGCGTATCCCAATGTGTAATGACGCAGCGTTGACAGTTCCCATGAAAGGGAACATCTCAGGTTACGTATGTAACCCTGGTTCCCTGAATAGGGAACGAGACACTGAGTCGCTTTGCCGTACCCCCGGCGTACCTGTGAGCGTCTTGCTTCAGCCATAATCCAGAAGCTAGCGTTCTTTGTTCTGGGTATGCTGTATAGTTTCCTGGTCCGTGACGTCACCCGCTTCTGACGTCTCATCAAGTTATTGGTTAGATTCACGAGTGCTTCACGACGCAATCACGCAGAGGCGTTCCCAATGCGTAATGACGCAGCGTCTCGTTCCCTATTCAGGGAACCAGGGTTACATACATAACCTGAGACGTTTTGTTGCTAATTTGAAATATGCTTTTGAAATATGAGTTTGGAAAGTAAGACTTCAGTAATTCCCAATGTAAATGATTTATGACTGTAAATAGCTTCACAAGTATGTTCCCAAGGTGGTCGCCGAGTGAACATTGGATCAAATAATACACTGTTTCCAAGTCTGCTTCATAGTTCAGTGAATATATAATGTTAACTGCATAGCCTTCAATAATAATGAAGGTATTACTGTATAGACATATTTAGAGACTAGGATATTACGAAGTTAGTCCTTACCAAAGTCATAGTGTAACAGTTATCTTCAGTTAGTTTCAGATTCATGGACTTTCAGTTTGTTTTAAATTGTCACGTTCAGATTCCTGCCACTCATCTTTCTCCTTGGTTACTGTCATTATTAGTTTGTATGTTTCAGCTGTGTTCTTATTATCCTTGTTTGCGTTCACTAAAGTTTTTCCTTCTCCTGCATTCCTTATCCGGTCACTGTTATACTCAATATGCGTTAACCCTTTCACACAAAAGTTTAAAATATTCTAGCTGACTGCCCCATCCCACCTCCCCACCTGAGAGTGAGTTTTTTTAAGGTGATTTTTAGAATGTTTGTCCTTATTGTTTCCATGGTGACGCGTCATGCTTGTCACAGTAACACAGTCACGTCACAGTAATGACACAGTATGACAGATGTATCACTTTTATTTTGTTTTTCCTGTTTTATTTAAAATATTCACAAACTTGCTTACAATGTCGTCAACTGTTTGATATTCTGACTCTCAAATATGTGCAAGTAAGTGTATTTTGTCGAAGGTCGAGCAACCATCACCAGCGCCTTCACTAGAGGATCCTGTATGTATGCAAATAAAGTTGTATATACTTGTATATCCAACTTCGTATAAACAGCTGGGCGATAATATAGTTTACATTTTACCATGATATATACAATCAGGCAGCCAAGATTTGCTTGGTATTTGAACTACTTCATGTTCCCATTTTAACTACAGCAAATTGATCATTATTTGGCAGAACACAATCTTAACACAACACATATTGAATCTTTGAGGCACTTAAGTTCACAGACTCAATTGACCTATTCCTTGCTAATGGTTGAGTTAATCTTTGAATCAGTAATGATGAGTGAATGGTATTGTAGGCAGGAACGCTGTTTCTTTGGTTTTGGAAGGTTACATAAGCTGAACCTGGGAGCTGACAGCACTCTCTTCTCTGAAGTGGATCGGGTTTAGCTTTATTATTCCACAACTCTTTTGCATTAAGGGATGGTATTAATGCTGGCGATGAATTGAAGCTGAATCCTTACATAAGCTCTTTTGTAGTGTCATTGTCGCACTGAAAGCACAGGGATAGCATCGCTTCCATAATGTGAAGTGGCACACAACTCACAAGATACACTATCTGGGGGACTTGTGATGTTTCAGACAAGCGGGTGGAATGTGATTTTAGTTTCACATATGGGTGGGTTTGATAGAGTTTGCTGGAATGAAAACCACTGGTCTTTCATCACTGTTGGACAAGTCTCAGTCTCTTCCTCCATTTATAACGAGTCTGTTCAAAAGACCATGTTTTTCACTATTCTTCAGAAGTTGTTTTTATATTGTGCACTCTAAAAAATGCTGAGTTAAAAACAACCCAAGTTGGGTTGAAAATGGACAAACCCAGCAATTGGGTTGTTTTAACCCAGTGGTTGGGTTAAATGTTTGCCCAACGTGCTGGGTAGTTTTATTTAACTCAACTGTTGTATAAAAATTACTGTATTGCTTGCTTAAAATGAACCCAAAATATGCTGGAAATTAACATTTATCAATATGTTTAATAAATGAGCATTTATTAATAAGATAATGAATAATAAACAATAAACATTTATTAAATTGCTTATTAATAAATGTACACCTTTTGATTATTATTGTTGCCTCTAGTAATTATGTGTCTGATTTTTAATTTCTCACCTATTTTGGATTCATTTTAAGCCAGCCATATAGTCATTTTTAATCAGTAGTTGGGTTAAATAAAACTACCCAGCAGGTTGGGTAAACATTTAACCCAACCACTGGGTTAAAACAACCCAATTGCTGGGTTTGTCCATTTTCAACCCAACTTGGGTTGTTTTTAACCAAACATTTTTTTAGAGTGTGGTGTTGAGCTGATTTGTTTGTAATGTATTTGCAATGTCAGATTAGAAAGATATATATATCTAACCCTAACCCCAACCCCTTATAGGAGGAGGACTTATTACCAAGACAATTGGGCTATCCCTATGCAGGCGACATACCTAAACCTACCCCTTACAGGAGGAGGACTTGATTCTAAGACAGTTGGGATATCCCTGTACCAGCAACATACCTAAACCTACCCCAAACTGGATAACCAGGAGAGGTTGTCTGGGGGGAGACGTTGTCTTTTCACACACCTAACAGTCTACTAATACTCAACTAATACTTTAACGAGAGTTAGTTGACATGTAGGTGCAACATTACTTATAGTTAACAATGTCTAAAGGAGACTATCAGTGTAAAAATAAAGTGTAACAGCAAATAAATTTCAGTTTCAGATGTTCTTTTAAAGGGTTTACTGTATAACTGTCCAAATCTGTCTTTGTTTGTGGTTGGCATGTGCTCCCTTGTCCTGCCTGTTTTCATTGATTTTCATCAATCTTTTGATATTAAATTTTATTTTAAAAAATTTACACTGGATGTTTGATTAAAAGCGCAGCAAAAGGCTGTATCAATTCACATGTGTACAGTACAATGACCAAGAATTAAATAAACAGTGTAAATGGCATTCAGTAATGTAACCTACCTAGTCAACCTAAGACAGATTGACCCTGGGCTAGAGATAGACTGATAGTGGCAGATTTCTAAAGCCTCACCCACCCATTATTCAGAGCTTTACTGATTTACAACAGTAATGTAATGTTTTTGAATGATCTTTAATTGAGGATTTTTTTTTTTTCCTCTGGAAATAGTATTTTTTTATTTAATTAATGATAAAATGTTTTAAATTAATTTGATCATTTGAATAATTTAATATTTTATAATTTAATGACAGCCCAACAATATAAATCTCAGAGGGGTGAAAATTAATAATGACCCCCTTAATTTTATTGAATTGGCCTCTGGTATAGATAGAAAAGACTATGATTTCCTTCCTTAGTTTCTTATTGCATGTGGAGGAAGTTGATTAGTATGTAACCTGAGTGGAATATAACCTCATAATCAAAATGCTGATGAGTTTCTACAGTGCCCTAAGCATCTCCTCTTATGGCCTGAGGGGGTAAAAAGGGTGGAAAGATTAAAAGTTTGGAGTAATACCAGGTGAGTGAAAATGATGAAGACATGTTAAATGGAAAACATTTCGTTTTTGGCAATCTGGAAATGTTGGATGTGTATAGAAATCCAATCTGCCAAATTCCCACTTCAGCCTACTTCCTGATGCAGGAGGCAGAATACTCAGTTTTATTTGAGCTGTTGGGCTATCAAATACCCTTTCTTTTGCTCGAATACTGCATCCCACAAACAAAATGGTGAACATAATTGCGTAATGAATCTTAAAGTACTCTGCCAAGCGTTAACTAGCTCTTAGTACAAGCAAGCTACAACGTGATTACAGCGCATTTCATTTCAGCCATAATAACATTTCATTACCACACAATCCCAAATCAAAACCTCAGTTTACATAAGCGATGATGCTGTCACCCCAAAGAAATAACAGACATAAAGAAAACAGTGCTCACGTTCTAGATAGCAGTTGAGAGTTTGCAATAATATGTTCCCTGATGTGAGGGCACAAAATTCCTTTTGACAGCTATGAAATACAGTAAACCCTCGTCCGCTCTGAGCAAGTATTTATCTTTAAAGCCTCACATTTTGATGCCACGAATGTTTAAAAGTGATGACAAGCTTTCTTTTTTTATACCTTGAACAAAATATAATTTCATGCTGGATTAACTGTATTGACCAGCTGGAGGGCAAAATAATTTATGTGCGTGCGTCTCCGAGATCTTCATTAGGTCATTTCTATTTGTATTGTGTGTGTGTGTGTGTGTGTGTGTGTGTGCGTGTGTTTTTGTGATTTAAGAGGACACAGATTTGTATAATGACATAGGTATTACGCTGGTATTATGACATAAATGTGAAATATGAGGATATTTCATGAGTCCTCATATTTAAAATAGCTTTAAAAACATACTAAACAATGTTTTATTAAAAATGTAAAACTGCAGAATGTTTTCTGTGATGGGTAGGTTTAGGGGTACGGGTAGTGTTGGGGGATAGAATATACAGTTTGTACAGTATAAAAACCATTATGACTATGGAATGTAATCATTTTGATAGCAAAACAAACGTGTGTGCGCGCGCGTGTGTGTGTGTGTGTGTGTGTGTGTGTGTGTGTGTGTGTGTGTGTGTGTGTGTGCGTGTGTGCGTGTGTGCGTGTGTGTGTGTGTGTGTGTGTATAAGAATGATGGAAACATGTCCATGTTACATTTCATCCCAAAACCAAAAGATAAATAATTTGTATTAAGTAAAATCTACTTTTAGTATCATCAAGGTTTTTTTCCCCCACACTGTGACATTACTTTCATGACAGTTAAGCACAATTAAGCACCCCAAAAAAGGCTATTAATAATAATATTAATAATAGTAATAATAATAATAACATAAATATGGAAATGAAAAAATGCTTAAAACTATTAATGCAGTACAACAAATACTACTTAAGTACACCAAAGTAGTACTTAGTAGTAGTAGTTGTACATCAATCTACAGTCCATACCCCATAATGACAAAGCAAATAAATAAAAAAATAAAATCCAGTTTCTCTGGATCATCTTTGAGATGTTTCTGCACTTTGTATATAAAAATGAATATAAGCAAAAACCAAGTCATGAGGTCAAAAGAAGTGGCTGCAGAGCTCAGAGACAGGATTGTATAGAGGCACAAATCTGGGAAAGGCAAGAAGGTTTACACGAGAATAGTGGCCTTCAACGGTGTGTGACCACTAGCGCATAGCGAGCATTTTCAGTTCATTCCTATGGAAGTTGAGCTTTACATTCTTGTGAGCTTTTTTTGCTTTTTAATACATTTGCAAAGTTATCACAAATCTGATTTTTGCTTTGACATAATGGGGTGTAGAATGTATAAATTAATGTGGGGTGAAAAAGGTTGCAACATATAAAATGTGAAAAGAAAATAGGGGTGTGAATATTTTGCAAGGCACTGTGTATATTTAGTTTTTATCATTGCATTACAATAATGTGATTTTAAGGTGGAACAGGATTAAATTATCTTAAAAATGTTTAAAATATCCTAAAATAGGCTTCATTGTCTTTAAGTAAAATCTTTTCTTCAACCAGAAATGTTTTCAGCAGATTTGACAACATTCACTGATAAATGCATGAAGACATCATAAAGATTGTTTTGATTAGCATTAATCCTGTGCTAGGCTGCCATGGAATATGGTTGTCAAATATTTGACATATTTTCCATAATTTCCACATTACACTGACACTGTCAAGAGAAAAATAGTTTGACACTGCATCATGGTGTTAACGCTATGGGAAAGCTCCGCGTGAACTGGTGTCATGAAGCATGTGCGAATACACGTCAATCTTGATTGACTAGCACAGTTATCTATCTAGGAGCAGGGCATGCATGGTCAGCTCTCGAGGGGGCTGGCTGTGTTCACTGTGAATGCTTTACGGTGAAAAAGATTGTCTTTATGCCAGGCGTCTACACCTGCGGGTCTCCTGCCAAGGTGGTGTGGCGACTGTGATTATGGCGCTCATAGATGGAGCTGGCTGAGGAGCTTGAGAAAGGTTTATCCTTTTCTTAGGCTTCACTTGCTAGTGCCGCTGCTCTCATGCTGAATCAGGAAGCCCATTCACTGGCCTCTTCCAATCTGGCAGTGAGCATATTATTGGCCCGATCTAGCTCTAAGCTGGATGTGACGGGAGTTGAGGTGGATGTTATGACTGAGCCTGTCTCCTCCCTTGCCCCCACATACGAGGAGTTAGTGGAGGCTATGACTTTATGAGCTGCGCCACAGCCAGACTAAACTTGGACTGGTCAGCAGAGGAATCTGCTCCCAGCAGATTAGGTGAGCGGTTCCTCTCGAGTCACAAATGTTCCCCTCCCATAAGCCGTCATTTTCTTTCCAATCTCTATGAGAAAGTGTGAAGATTGTGGAATAAACTATACTCTGCCTGTATCCTCTCCAGTAAAGGAGGAACGGAGGTAGTGGTGATGTGTCGGACGACTGAGATATACCAATAATGCCACTTCATACTTACACAATTCCCCACTAATCCTGGACCTTTCACAACCCTGTCAGGCAGCAGTTGTCATTCATCTGTATTCAAACATAATAGGCTGGGCTAAAGAGGAGAGTGGGCAATATCACACTCACATCTCACATCTTTATTACTAGAAGTTCAAGGTTGGTAGCGGTATGCTCCCTCTATATTTGAATGGGTTAATATAGTCTTCCCTGTCCTCCCCTCCAGAACTTTGGCTGGAGGTGGAAATGCATTTATGCTTTCTCACTGGAACTGTAGGAGTGGTGGTTGACACATCAACTGATAAGGGCTATTTGGTAGAGTAGTAGAGAGAGGTCCCCCTCTCTCTCAGTAGCCCCTCCGGTGTATACTGGAGGTAGTAGCCTGACGGAATTGCATCCGCTCATTCCCTAGGAGGCTCGATTGTCATGTAGAGCACTTCCCTGGGGGTTTGGCAGTAAAAGCCTTTTGGTAAGACCGACCTCTTTTTTGCCCCCTCCAGCTCAGAAGTGGGGTGTTGACAGGTGATAGAGAGCAGAAGGCGTACCTTTCTCTGTGCTCTCTTGCCAGACTTTCCCAAAAGTACTTTTTTTGCTATCCTTCCTTGGCCAGTGGCCAGTTGAGAGAACATGGCTCTCTCCTGAGCTATCTTCCAGGCTTTAAGGACAGGTTGCTATTTTCTATGCTCCCTTTGGCTAGATTGCCCCTTAAAGCTGATGGCAGAGGATTTGGACGGTTGGAGTATCAGTACTTTAGTCTGTCCTCTTCCTTTCAGGCGTGGTGGTCGGACGCAGTGATACTGCAGTCTCACTAGCTAGCTCTGCCCCAGGTAAGTTATGCTGGATAAGTAATTGAGGGTATTGAGCTGCGGACCTCACACTTCAGGTACCTAAGCTCTTGGTCACTAGGTGTGTTGTATGGCAGCCTTTGGCTGCAGCCTAGCTGGCTGGATAATTTTACAGCACAGTGAGCAGGTATTTGTTCAGTATGGTGCAGTGGGTATTGGGTCCCCATAGTACCAACAGCATAATGCAGCATCTCTTTCCCCTTGTCAGGGAACCGGGTTACATACGTAACCTAGACGATCATAACAAATCGTAGTGGTAGCACTTTATTTTAGAGTCCTGTTCCCTATGTACATACTATGTACTTATATTAATTACAATAACTGGGTAATATAGGTACCAACCCTTTTTTTTTCTGAAGCAAGTGTGAGTGGAGCTTGTTTTATTGTTTACTAGACAACTGTAATTCTGATCATTTAGCAATAGCAACAAAGCTGTATAATTTAAGGAATAATTAACATCTGTAGAACAAACTGTGTGGATTACACATTGAAGTTTATTACTTGAGTTATTTCAAATCCCTTTCAAAAAACTTCAAATATCTGCAACATTAATAGTGTGATTTGCCTTAGGAAACACTATAAGAAATAGAATGTTAAAAAAAAAAAGGCTTAAAAATGAGAATGACAACTGCTGCCTGTCAGGGTTGTGAAAGGTCCAGGACTGATGGGGAATTGTGTAAGTATGAAGTGGCATTATTGGTATATTGCCAACTTAGTCGTCCGCCAGCTCGCTCTCTCCTGCTACTCACGATCTGTTCAGCTGGCTCTTATGCCAGACACCAGCACAAATATACACACACACTGCCTGTAAATACAGTGAGAAATGGCATACTACACTCATCCAGTCATCATGAATCATATACCCTAAGAAAGACTACAGAAGGAACAATAGTAATGTTAAAGGTGAAATATGTCATTTGAAAATGTTTGATGTTTCAGTATACATTTCCACATCATAATTAAATATGCAGACAACTGTGGGTTGTGGGTTGATTCCTCCAAAGCGTGTAAACACTGTGTCTCTGTGGTGTTATCAAAACATTCCAACATAGCAACAGTGGTTCAACCAATGGCATGAGTTTGGGGCAGGGCTATTTGTTTGTTCTGCCAATAAAAGACAGGGAGAGTTTTCCCAAACCTGTCTGAAAGCATTCATTAGGTGTGTGCTCCTTCAGCTGGATTTAACTAATCGGCAATATTTACTACTTGTAGTCGGGGAGGAGTCGAAAACAGAGCCATCAAGTCATAAATTTTCTCTGCTTCCCATGACAATGTTTTATCACAGATGAAATAGATTAGATGCAACATTTGTCAAATATTTGTCAGAACCAAAGACAATTTCATGTAGCAACAGAAACAATTTTCATTAAATATTTTATGTACTGCTGCGCCATATGTTTACACACCAATTAAGTGGGGTTTATATGGTTTATCAGTTATATTTTGATAAACATGTCACAATATAACATTAAGATGAAAAGAGTGTTTGTATAATTATAAAACACAGATTTGTGGCCATTAGTCAGAATAAATAAATATAATCAGAATAAACACAAAACACATGTGATCGTTGTCATTGGTGAATCTGGCCAGTTGTGAAACAGCTGTGTCGTCATCAGAGCTTGTACAGCCGCTCTGGAGAAACTCCGCTGACTGCACCAGACGACTGCTCTCAAATCACTCTCATGGTATGGTGTGCATCACAGTGATGTTGCATTGTGCCATCTCAAGTCGGACAAGATTTCTAACCAGCATGCACTTCAAGTCAGATGTTGATCGGTCTGTGCAGCACCTCATGAAATCAAACATACCTATTATATGTACAATTTTGTTTGGAGTCTGTATCACAGTTTGTTGTTCAGGGAAGAAGGAGGTGGGAACTGGCCATCTTTCAACAACTTTAATCATATTAAATAAAGGCAGCGGCTATTTGCACTAAATGCACTAAGTGCAAATAGCAATAGATGCTGTTTACACTAAGTTAAAATAACATATTTTCTTAGCGATATATACTATTTACACTAAGTGCAAATAGCTGTAGATGCTATTTACACTAAGTGAAAATAACAATATATTCTATTTACACTAAGTAACAATAGCAGCATTTTCTTAGCGATATGCTATTTACACTAGGTGAAAATAGCAATAGATTCTACTTACACCATGTAAAAGTATCAGTTCTTTGCAATAAGTAATATTTTATTGAATTAAATTATTATTATTAAATTATTGCAAATAATTTGCAATAATTGAATAAATAGTTAGATTCTATCTATACTTTATATTGGCAGATACTATTTGCACCTCAGTATTTTTGTACATTATCAGGATGCAATAATATCATAAATGATTATATTTATTAAAATTATTAAAAGGATGCTGCCTTATTGGGAGAATAAAAACCCTCCCTCCCTACACCTTCCCCTAACCCTACCCAATAAACACGTTTAATATAATAAAATACTCGTTTGCAGTTTATTTCCACTTTTACAACATTATTTTAATTTTTATTGAAAATAAATGCAAGCTTGGCAAAAGGCAGATTCGAACCCGAGTCGATCACGTTAAAAGCCAGGTCTGCGAGCCTTACTTGCTACTGCTGCACCACTGAAGACGTTAAATTCCATCTTTTTTTAAACCAGACATTGGTGGGCGGAGCTAGTGTAAATAGCATTTGCCAACAAGGGATGCTATTTGCACTTAGTGTAAATAGACACTCCGTAAAATAAAACAACAACAAAACGAAAGTAAAAGTGGCAGCCCCTCACGGATGACTGCCGCACAAACATAAACAAAACATAAAATAAATAGTCCAGGCCTGGTCCTCTCTCGTCCTTCATTGTCGTCACTCCTCCTTTTATGCTCCCGGAGCTCCTCTGTGAGAAACTCAAGACCAGTGCGACGCACAGGTGGCACTCATCATCAATCACTCCACCGGCCTTGCCCCGTTCTCGCAACCCTTGGCCTCGTCCTGCTTGCCACAGAGACGTTAGTGGCACTTTTCGCAGTTATTTAATAACAAAACTTTTGTCTCAAATTCAATGCTTTTGAAATATCTATTAATTGTCAGCATGCCAGTCTTGAGAATGTTACTTTTGCCATCAGCACTTTTATGTCTATAAATCTACTGTAGCATATATATTTTTCAATTAGTGCCTAGGCATGATGCTGGCGTGGAGGGTGGTGTTGTCTGTCAGCGGTATGACTGGCACACTTTGGCCTCTTGCCTGGACGTGTTCACCCACCACAGTGCTGTTGAGGTGGGCAATGAGGGAAGATTTATCGATGCCGTCCTTATGTATGCTGACCCACGCAGTGCAGGAACAGAAGCAAAAGCAGCAGGGTTGAATCCCACTGTGAAGCCATTTTCCAGCAATTAAACTGCACTGGTACTTCATGCCCATTGGCTGCTGAAAGAGAAAAGTTACAGGGTATATGCAAAGGTGACATTAAGATGCTATTGAACTAATTCACTGAAATAAATCAAGAGAAAAAGCCTTATATGCTCAGTTTCAAATAACATACCCTAAGTATGAGCAATAGTAGTGATTCTTTAGCAAACACCACTGATAACATATTTCTCAATGGCCCAAATTGTGAGAACTGATATATATATATATCAGTTCTCACAATTTGGGCCATTGAGAAATATGTTATCAGTATGTTAACATATATATTATATGTTATAATATTTATATCATAATGGACTCACTTAGTAAAAGACCAGCAAGATATAAACTCGTTAAGATTATTTCATTGATAATCAATCAGACCACTGAGAACATTTCTTTCTTTCAACCACTCTTGTCCCTCTTGGTGAGTTCATGCATTTTTTTTCAGGATCAATAATAGTGAACAGATCATTACTACAGGCACAAGGTTCCTTCACATTTAGCTTGAACACAGATGTGAGGGTTTTTTTGTTGTTGTTGTTGTTGTTGTTGTTGTTGTTCTTAAGAAGCAATCTTCTGCTTAATTTCATATTAGGAATGTAGGAGAATCTAGTCAATGATGCATTATTTGAAAAAACATTGTTTATTTGATGCATTTCAAGGGATGCCAAATACATATGACAGAGATCTTGAATCTTGCTTCACTACATTTCATGCTTTTCATGCAATTCAATTATTTAAATATGAAATCTATTTTTTATGAACTGTTCAGAGTGAGAGACTGTCAAGCAACAAGCACATTTTATTAAGTTCTGAAGCACAGAAATTCAAATAGCAATAATTATTTTACCCATAAAATGCTTTGTCAACAAGAAGAATTTGTAGTAACAAAATGTAGCAGTTCATACAGACGACATTGCAACAAAACAGACATCAGTCTTTTGCAGACCTGTGGTTCAGCATACTATAATAACACCATACATGTTGTATTTGCTAAAATATTTGCTGGAATTTTAAACGTATGGTTTCATGGTGCTATAATCACAATATAATGCACGTAATGCACAAAAATCAAATCATGTGTGTGGAAACTGAGCGTGAGCTAATAATATGCACGAGATGCCTTTATAATCAACAGTTTTCTTCATGACCATCTGTTGCCTTAAAGTCATTTGCACCTGCTATAGTAAAAGTCAGAATCGAACAGGCTATGGAGCACTGTGGCTCTCTCCAATCTAATTATTCCCAGCGACTGTCATAGCCTCTGATGTACGGACAGGCTGAATACACAGAACAGATGGCTTCTTATAACTAAGGTTGACTTAGTTTATAAAGACCCCTGTTAAGCAAATCAAGAGCTGGATGAAATCGAGAATAGATTAAGCTTGAACTTACTGGGTCCAGTGTCAGTTTGCAATAGAAGAGTGATAGTCTTTATTACACTCGCTAAAGAGCCTGCTGTATTCTTATGGACACAAACCTTGTTCTTAATTTCAACAGTTGTATTAACCTTTGTTAATGTTAGTTAATAAAAATGTTCATGTTAGTTCACAATGCATGGCAGAATTTTCATTTTTGGGTGAACTAACCTCTAAAGGGTAGATGGCTGTGAGGCCTGCATTGCCAGCAAGATAATTGACACTTTCAGATGCCCAGAAAGCTACTAAAGATATATTTAACCCTTTGATGCACAAGCTATGAAAACCCCTTCTAATGCACAACATGGGTCAAAAATGACCCGTATTCATTTCCTATGTTATTTCAATCTTGGCTGAGTGTTTCTTTGCTGAATATTTGAAAGAAATGTATTTTATCATTTATTTATTCCAGGTATTCCTGAAATATCTTGTTTTTGATTGTCAAAAATCATTATGTTTATTTTTTCTTTCTTACTTTATAAACAAACACAGTTTTTGTATATTTCTACATCAATTTTACACACATGGGTCAAAAATGACCCATATAGAAACCTTTGCAAATTTTTGCAAGTAGGAACATATTTACTGCAGACAACTGTTCATCGTCTCAACATGGCTGCTTTTGTATATTTGATGGATGAAAGTCATATTATATTTCATATAATAGGCTATATATATATTTCATAATTTTTATTTTTAGTCATAAATCAATGCTACTGGTCACTTTTTACTATCTATTACTATCTATCAGTGTTCCTGAAAAGTAACAGTTTTGAACAAGGTTTCTGTCCAACAGTGAAAATATATAATAAGTGTATCGATCAACAGTTTGATGTGTATTTGAAAATATTCTTGTAGAAAATAATAACTCATTCAGGTCACTTTAGACCCATGTTGTATATGTCCAAAACTGTTACTTTTCTGGAACACTGACAGACTTAAAGGGTGACCAATTGCATTGATTTTTTAAAAAAAAAAAAAAATGAAATACTATTTTTATTCAAAAAGTAAGAAACAGAAAATTTAAATGAGGATTTGTGATGATCAAAAACAAGTTAATTGAGGAATACCTGGAATACTAAATGATGAAATTAATTTCTTGCAAAGATATAGAAAATAAAAACTCAGCTGGGTCATTTTTGACCCATGTTGTGCATCAAAGGGTTAAAACAGTTCATGTGACTACAGTGGTTCAACTTTAATGTTATAAAGCAATGAGAATACTTTTTGTGCACCAAAAAAAAAAAAAAAAAGAAAAGAAAAAACGACTTTATTCAACAATATCTAGTGATGGGCGATTTCAAAACACTGCTTCATGAAGCTTTACAAATCTTTTGTTTCAGTGGTTCGGACCATGTATCAAACTGCCAAAGTCATGCCCCCCCAGTAGTTAACCACTGAAATTTCGAAACAATTATGATGTTACAAAGCCTCATTTGCTGAAATCAACTGACTTTGGCAGTTTGATACACGCTCCGAACCACTTATTCGAAACAAAAGATTCAGAAAGCTCGAAATCGCCCATCACTAGATATTGTTGAATAAAGTTGTTATTTTATTTATTTATTTGTATTCTTGTCGCTTCATAACATTAAGGTTGAACCACTGTAGTCATATGAACTAAATATGTCTTTGTTAGCTTTAGCTAGTGTTAATTATCTTGCTGGCAATAGATGCCTCACTGAGCCATCGGATTTTATCAAAAATATCTTAATTTGTTTTCCGAAGATGAACGAAGGTCTTACAGGTTTGGAACGACATGAGGGTGAGTAATTAATGACAGAATTTTCATTTTTGGGTGAACTAACCCTTTAACTATAACAGATACAACTTTAGATCTTAATGTATTAGTAAATTTTGAGATTAACATTAAATAAGATTAATAAATGATGTAGAAGTATTCTTCATTGTTAATTCATAATAACTTAATATAGTTAAAGGTAATTTTTGGAGAGGCTAGCAATAGTAAGCTAGCTTTCAAATCATAACATTGAACCCTCCCTTCAGAGCATTTCCAAAGCCACACCTCCTCCAAAACACATAAAGGCACACACATACACACACCTGTTCTCGGCAAAGAGTCATAAGAGATGGTGTTAAACTACCTCATGTCTCAAAGCACAGAACATTACAATAAAAATGAATGTAAATAACTTAGAGAGCTTGTACCTGACTGCTACTGATTCTTTTCAGTGTTGTTGACATGGAAACACATAATTCCCTGTCTGAGGACGTGAACAGCTCCGGTTAGAACATTGACGTGAACTGTAAAAGGCGGCTGCTGTTTGTTTGCGGTGCTCCATGACTGATGTCTGTCTACATAAGCTCTGCATGAAATGCACTGATGACGTATGATGTCTGCGCAATCAGGGTGCGTGAGGGTATGTAAAAACATAAGTTGACAGGCAGGTAGGACAATGTATTATTTCATTCGGACCAAATACAATGATTGGATGAACATTTTATGGTTCTACTCCATTCCACAGACATGTATATTATACATTTATAAAAATACATTTAGACCATTTAAAGGTGCCCTAGAATCAAACATTTAATTTACCTTGGCATAGTTGAATAACAAGAGTTCAGTACATGGAAATGGCATACAGTGAGTCTCAAACACCATTGTTTCCTCCTTCTTGTGTAAATCTCATTTGTTTAAAAGACCTCCGAAAAACAGGCGAATCTCAACATAACACTGACTGTTACGTAACAGTCAGGATCATTAATATGTATGCCCCCAATATTTGCATATGCGAAAAATGGCAGATGGAGCAATAATAACTGACATGATCCATGATTACATGATATTTTTAGTGATATTTGTAAATTGTCTTTCTAAATGTTTCATTAGCATGTTGCTAATGTACTGTTAAATGTGGTTAAAGTTACCATCGTTTCTTACTGTATTCACGGAGACAAGAGAGCCATCGCTATTTTCATTTTTAAATACTTGCAGTCTGTATAATTCATAAACACAACTTCATTCTTTATAAATCTCTCCAACAGTGTGCAACATTAGCTTTAGCCACGGAGCACCATCAAACTCGCATGCATGCAGTATGCATGACGAACATCTTGTAAAGATCCATTTGAGGGTTATATTAGCTGTGTGAACTTTGTAAATGCACTGTATTATAGTCGAGAGCTCAGGGGGGCAGGGAGCGCACGATTTATAGGGGCCGCAGCCTGAATCGGTGCATAGTTAATCATCCCCCAAAATAGGCAGTTAAAAAAATTAATTAAAAAAAATCTATGGGGTATTTTGAGCTGAAACTTCACAGACACATTCAGGGGACACCTTAGACTTATATTACATCTTGTAAAAACTGGTTCTAGGGCACCTTTAACTTAGTGATTGCTATCAGCATAAGGGGAGACTTTCAACCAGTATAACAATAAATGTTTCTGTAGAGAATTACCTATTGCAACTTTAACTGTTAACAAGTTTGTAAAGTTTTACCAAAACTACTGATATGTCTAGTAAACATGGGGTCACACACTTTATATTAGGGTTCACATTTTAACTACTATGTACTTACATCAAAAAAAAAAAAAAAAAGAAAGAAAGAAAAAAGAAAAAAAAGATAATAATTGTTACATAAAATGCACTTATTTTGTTGATGTTGTATTGCAAAACATGTGCTGCTACTGAGGTAGATACGGGTAAGGTTTGGTGGTATGGATAGGTTTAAGGGTTCATTACAGATGTAGTTACATGCAGGTATTTTTTAAATAAAAGTACAGTGTAAAAACATGGATGTACACAATAAGTGCATTGTATCAAATTATTCATTTAAATGTTAGTGCATAGTGGTTAAAGACACAATATAATGTGGGACCAAAAATGGTAATAAAAGCCACGTTGGCTTTCTAGTCCATTATGATGATGTCTGTTCTAATCTTTTATTAATAAATGCTGAAAAGCATGTCTTTTGATGGTCTCCTCTTCAACATAACTGGCACATACACAGCTTTCCTTTTATCTATTAATAACAGCGAGCATGGGATGCCACTCAACAAAGGTTACTTTATTACAATGTTCCACGCTCTTTTTTGAAACATTCCCAATGTGCATGTACTGTAGTGAGTCTCCGTACTTAAGTGACCTGTATAGAGAGTTTTCCAAAGTGTTTCATAAATGTGTGGTGGTAATAAATATTTCAGATTTATTCTTTTATTTATCAAATTGTGGCCACAAGACATTACCAATGTTTTATACATTCAGCACTTCGATAAGGAAATTTCATGTTCCTTCATGTTTCGCTGTGTTGACTTAAAAGATAATAAAGCCTCTCTGGAATACTGAAGTCTGTTCCAGCATCGCTCTTTCTGGGATGATTGTTGTCTCAGGGTGAGGTACAAGTAGCAGTGAGCGATCTGCACAGTGCTGATAACAAACGCACGCAGAGAGCGCAGCGCACGTTCAGAACATGCCCAATCTTATTTTCTCACAACAGTCAATTTGTCCCAGTTCCTTCATACATGTCTCTGTGTTTAACTGCCATACCGTAGATACACTGATGCACTTAAGGCACATTTAAAATCTATGAATGTCATTGCGTTAGATAACAAAATATCACTTTTGTTGCACATGTTCATACACACCTGTGTGAACTTGAGGAAAGCTGATGTCAAATATCCACTAAGGCCTGGGACACATCTTAACCGATTTTAAAACTGTGGAAGACCACAGACGTGAGGACAGTTTCAAACAATTTTTAACATTATAATCCTCCGAACGCACACACTAGACGATTCGGGCAGACCGCGAGACCACAAACTTGCCGATTATAGTAACGATTTCATAGTGGCAATTCACAGACACAAGATCTCACAGAAACTTGCGTGATCAAACATGACTTCAGAAGAAAAACAAATATAGAGGAAGATCGACGTTGTCAGATGACTCTCCTGGCGTGTATTCTGTTTTGCAGTGAGAAAAGAAAAAAAAGAATATGGGTGAAATCTTGGCTGAGAAGACTTTCTTTCTCAATAGTCCATTTTTGTGACATGTTTGTGGCTGCTATGTTTCAGCTATAAAAGCACATAACATCCCTTGACCCTCAATCAGAATTTGAGGGTCAAGTTTACAGTTTAAACTCCTGTAGTTTGAGCCCAGATTTATGAAACAAATTATTCATGCATTTAATGTTTAAAATAAGAACATCTCTCTACATCCTTTTAGAATAGATTTGCAAAATATAATTAAAATTTTTAAACTTAAGACAGATATCTTATAGGGCTTAAAAGGGTACACGTTATTCTTTATTTCACTTCCTTTCTTGTTATATTTGCTGCTTTACCTCAGAATTGCTTTTCCTCAAAGGACCAACTTGTCTATAATAGTTCAGTGAAGGGCAGTGGAGCATGCCATCTCCCCCGGAGGTGCATTGTCTATTAATAGGTTTATGGGACATCAAGCACCCTTCCCCCTATTTCCACCAACTCTAGTCCACATGCCTCAGTGCAGCAGCACTCTGTGGAATACTGGAAACACTTACAAAGCATCTCCTGCTACCTTATGCCTCCGTGTGCCACTTTCACATCTGCACGTCGCCAGAGGGGTTCTTTCCCCAAAGAAACAGGAATAAAAGGTTTTGTGTCTGTGACAGCTAAAGGAAGCTGCCTTTTAAATGATTATTTAAGGTTATGATTGACAGACTGAGATGCAGTGTTTTCAGGAATTGCTAGATCGACTCGCTGCAGAGATGATAGGGAAATCAAATTATTTGGTAATGAGTTCGCAGAGGGTTAGAATTATATATCTTACACAAATATAAAACATAACCCTAAATACTAATGGCATGTAGGGGCGATTCACTAACAGTTGAGCAATTTTTGCATGTGATATTTCACTAACCACATACAAATTCAAACTGCACAGTGATTTGCAGCGATTTATTGAAATGAAACACCTCTTTTCTATGTAAATTTGGCTTGTTTCTGTTGATCGTGGCAGCAGTTATTCATCAAATGATGGAGATGGCCATTATAATTGGGTTGAACACACTTCAAGCCGATTCAGGTGTCTGGACTGCAGTGTTGGAAAGATGCCATTCATTTCCTGCAAAATATGCCTCATGTGCGGCAACCTGTATCCTTCAATGGGAATTGCACCATGCAAATAGTGTTGTTGAACAGTGTGATGGACAACAGATAGTGCTTCTCGAAAACTGTACATGACAACTGTCTCATTAGTTTGCAACTACATGTCAACTAACTCTCATTAGAGTATTAGTCGACTGTTAGTAGACCATTAAGTTGGGGTTAGTAGAATAAGTTGACATGTACCTGCAAAGTTACTTGTAGAATGTCTGTTGGGGAGCATAATATTAAAGTGTTAACAGATATTTGTCACATGTATGTTGATTTCATTGTGTTTTGGTTTGGTTTAGTTCTAGTTCCTAGGCTTGTTCGAGATGCATCGGCGCTGAGCAGTGCTGGTCCGTGCTGGTCCAGGACCAGCATGGACCAGCATAGGACCATCATAAACCAGCTCAAACCAGCATACCAGCTTCAAAACCTACCTTACCAGCATATGCTGTTTTTTTCAACAGGGCTGTTCTGTTGATTAGCTTACCTTGTGTATTTATTTCCTCAGTTCCTTGTCTAGTGTTAACGTTGTGTTATAGCATGTAGTGTTTTGTTTCCGCTCTGTTTATTAAAAGTCAGTTTAACCGTCTTCCTGCAGGCTCTCTTGGATTGCTGCAGCTTAACCCTGACAATATTCAGCAGACTGTCTATAATACACAGGCAGTAACATGTAATTGCAAAGTTACTTAAAGTTAGTAGAATGTCTAAAGTAGACCATTGAAATAAAGTTACCAACTCTTGTTCTAAACCACAGTGTTTAAATCCAGAGAAATTCATAATTTTAACCAGTGTAAAAGCCCGTGTCATTGCATTGCAATTTCTGGTCCTACTTCTGTAAAAACCATGGAAACACCAAAGACACTTCAATACATTATGCTTTTTATTAGATAGGTGAGCAACTTTGGATACCTTTATTGACAGAAAACAGCGCTGCTTTACCCTACAATTTTATACCACTGCTTCATGTTATGAGTCCCGTTGGATTGCTTTCCATCGGCTGTGGAGGTGAAGACAACAACTCAGTCTATAGTCTCCAACATTTAGGGAGAGAAGTTGGTGCTGGTTTTAGTACCTAAACATTTCTAGTTTGTAGATTTTTTGTAACCTTTGTTATTGCATTTTGCTCTTAGCCACTGTTTTTATGCACATTTTGCACTACTTTGCGTTTAAAGTATTAAAAATCAACAACTGATTCCTGGAGTGATTCTCCTTTACGACCACCTGGGTCTGTTATTACAAACAGATTCTGTGGCCATGTTTAATGAATCAGGTGCTAAAGCAATAGAGACAGCACAGGCCAATTCATTCTTAGAGATTTCTCCCAGCCTTAATTTACTAAAATCAAAATTTGCTTGTGAAATTGACTGAATTAAGAGTGCTCTTTGTGGGTCAGGTGACTTACAATTAAGTGCAAGAAAAAACACATGTGAAAATAGGTTGGACACCCTCCAGAAGGAGACTTCTGCATGTGATAATCACAGCCATGCCACCTACACACATTTTTTTTTTTTTTTTTTTTTTTTTATTATTAATAACTTAATTCTTTTATTCAGCAAGGAGAGAATTTGATCAAAAAGTACAGTAAAGATTATAATGTTACAAAAGTTTTCTGATTCAAATAAATGTTTTATTTAAACTTTCTGGTCATCAATGAATAATCAAAGACTCTTGGGGGGGGAAAAACACTTCCACACTTTATTAAAGGTGCCCTCGAATCAGAATTTGAATTTACCTCGGCATAGTTGAATAATAAGAGTTCAGTACATGGAAAAGACATACATTGAGTTTCAAACCCCATTGTTTCCTCCTTCTTATGTAAATCTCATTTGTTTAAAAGACTTCCGGAAAACACTCGGATCTCAACATAACACCGACTGTTACGTAACAGTCGGGATCATTAATATGTATGACCCAAATATTTGCATAATGCCAGCCCATTCGACGCATTAGACAAGGAAAGGCAGTATTAACGGCTGGATCTGTGCACAGAAGCAAGCAAGAACAACAGCGAAAAATGGCAGATGGAGCAATAATAACTGACATGATCCATGATATCATGATATTTTTAGTGATATTTGTAAATTGTCTTTCTAAATGTTTCGTTAGCATGTTGCTAATGTACTGTTAAATGTGGTTAAAGTTACCATCGTTTCTTGTATTCACAGAGACAAGAGCCATCGCTATTTTCATTTTTAAACACTTGCAGTCTGTATAATGCATAAACACAACTTCATTCTTTATAAATCTCTCCAACAGTGTGTAATGTTAGCTTTAGCCACAGAGCATAGCCTCAAACTCACACAGAATCAAACGTAACCATCTAAATAAATACTTTACTCACATAATTCGAAGCATGCATACAGCATGCATGACGAACATCTTGTAAAGATCCATTTGAGGGTTATATTAGCTGTGTGTAAATGCTCTGTAATATAGTCGACAGCTCGTGTGGTAGAGGAAGCGCATCTCTTAAAGGGGCCGTGCTGAAAAAATCAGTGCATAGTTAATGATGCCCCAAAATAGGCAGTTAAAAAAATTTATTAAAAAAAATCTATGGGGTATTTTGAGCTGAAACTTCACAGACACATTCAGGGGACACCTGGGACTTAAATTACATCTTGTAAAAAAACAATCTAGGGCACCTTTAAGCACTTCATTAAGCAACACAACCATTTTCAATTAATAATAAATGTTTTGTACCACATCAGCATTTTAAAATGATTTCTTAAGCAATGTAACAGAGTAAGTAATAGCCACTGAAAATAATCTTTGTCATTACAGAATTTAAAACACATTTAAACCAAATTAAAATAGATTGTAATCAAATTTCACAATACTACTGTTTTTACTGTATTTTTGATCAAATAAGCACAGCCTTGGTGGACATAAGAATCATCTTTCAAAAACATAAAGAAAATATTACTTGGAACCATACAGTATGTTCATTAAGGAAAATATACAAAAACTGTCAAGGTGTGTTTTCCTAGTGTATTTTATTAGTGTTTCATAGTCTTATTCGTGTGCTTATGTTTACGTTTTCCTGTCAAGAAGTCACTGTAGCTACTTTGTGATATTTGTTAATTGCTGACATTAGTTTATGAATTGTGGATAGTAAATAGCTAAAATGTACCTACCATTTGACTTCTACAGTGTTGTTTATTTTATATCCTGTCCTGCTTGTTCTGTGTCATAAATATGCCACTGGAATCTTGTTACGATATGGCAGCCCTATGACAAAACTAGTGTCAAAAGGTTCAACCAACTGCCACAACACCCTAAGATATACAACCAGCAGCCATTTTATTTTTATGCCTGACTGTGAAGTGCAACAGCAGCTGTAAAATCCTTGGCCGAATCAATCTGCTCTACATGAGTTACAAATGCTGGATAAGTACCATGTTATGTGTGTAATTTTTTAATCTTAAATACTTTGTCCTGTCCCATCATAATATTCAAAGACAAATATAAGTAAACTATTTATGTTATGTGAGTGAAACCACACGTATGCAAAAATCACACTTTGGGTGGCCTTATGTTAAAATGAAATTGTATGAATATATATTTAATCTTAAATATATTTAATCATATAGACAAAATATAAACTATAGTAAATAAGTAATAAAAGATGCATTATAGCCTGAGCTGCGAGATTCCTTTACATACGTGTACAGCTGGCTTATAAACGGTCTGTAATCTGGGTCTGGTTTTTGAGGATGGGACACTTGCTCGAGGATCTTGCTGCCTGTGCTCATATAGAGAGTGTCATATATTTGCTGTGAGTGACAAAAGCCTGTAAAGTAAATGTTGGTGGAAAGCCCTTATATGGAGATGTTTGGGCTTGTTTATGCAAATAACCTCAGGCACGTGCTCATTTAGAATACTTAATATTCATTAACATTCAAAAGAGGTTATGAACAAATTAATGTGCATACACACGTGTTGTGAATTCTGCAGAAAAAAAACAAAACAAAACAAAAACATAGTGATAGGCTTTCTCTGTGTGTACAAATATACAAATTATCGATGCAATTATGAGTAAATTAGACCTATTATTTTTTTCCCCCACATTTTTCTCATTGTCACATTTTGTTTTTGGGTTTTGCTTCATGTTTATGTTTTCAAGTCTTTTATTTTGTAGTTTTATTTAAGGTTTCTGGTTTTGTCATGTGTTTCCCTTGCCTTTAGGCTTGTTCGAGTTGCAGCGCTGCGCAGACCGATCGGTGGCTGATTGAAGCAGTGCATGTTGGTTAGAAATTTTGTCCGACTTGAGACAGCACTGATGCCACATGACTGTGACGTATGGCATCAAAGTACCATGAGAGCGATGCGAGAGCAGTCGGCTGAGTCAGCTAGCACAGCTTCTTGCACAAGCTCTGATGACGACACAGCTGTTTTACGATTGACCGGATCCACCGCATGACACCAATCACGTGTGTTTCATGTTTATTCTCACACCTTCAGTTCCACTAATGCTCACAAATCTGTAATTTTATAACAGTAAAAGCTTGTTTCATGTAGCCCCAATGTTATACTGTGTCATGTTTATCAAAAAACTGATAAAAAACATAGGCCCCACTTCAATGGTATTTACATATTATAGGCATATGTTAAACTTTATTCTTGTACAAACAGACACTGCATTAAGCAGTACATAAAGTACTGAATAAAAACGTCTCTGAAACATCAGTGTATTTGACAAATATAGTTCGATTTTACCTATAAATGTATGTATAATATTTTTCTATACTACTGGAACATTTATATAAGTTAGATTTGGCACATTATTATGGTCAAAACTACATTGTACTTCAACAAAAATATTTAACAGCTCCCTTTAACAGTCCATTCAAATGTTTCAAATACATATACACAATATACAATATGGTGCGATAAACCTAAATAAATAAATAAATAAACTAACGTTAAACAAAGGGCGCAGCTTGCACAATCTACTCCTCCTTGATTGTCTCGTTTAAGCCGAGTTCAGACTGCATGATTTTAGCCCCGATTTTGGCTCGCCGACAGGTTTTGAGAAATCGCCGGAAAATGCCCGAAATCACAGGCAAATCGGTGCTCGTTCACGCGAGTGACAATCACGCAGTGTGAATGAGCAAAGACGCGATCTGAGAGAATCGCCGACGAGTCGCCGAGCTGCTTGGCTAACATCAGACGATGAACCCAGAGCATCTACCTGCTCGCCCCCTTGACTTGATGGAACATTTTGAAGACCAGAAGGCTGAACAGGAGTCAATGTTGTTCTTGTATGTACCTCTTCCTGAAGTAGTGTGAACTGATGTTGCAGAGCCTTCCATCTATTCTCCTGCCGCGCCGTCTCCTGGTCAGCTCGCCTATCTCTTTCTTGCTGCATTCTCATATGTGCTCGAAACATGTCCCGTAACTCCTCCACTGTAGCGTTCTGTGAGGCACCTGCTACTAGTGGCACCTCAGCATCAACTCCTCCTGTGGCCGCTGCCGCCATATCATCGCCCTTTACGACTTTCTTTGGACCCATCTTGTCCCATGAGGGGAGAAAAAAAAAAAGCTCACCGCTGCCTCCTACTGGCACATCCCACCGCTGCCACCAATTGTGATAAATGTGACCAGTGTAGGAAAAAAGATCACGGAGGCAGCAAGCGCTTAAGGGTTTATTTCCACAGATTACAGTTACAAAAAAATATAAATGCTAACCCAACTGAGGAAAACCAAAATGTAAAGGGAAAAAAAAGGAAAAAGAGCAAACAAAAACTTATACAATAAACCTGGGTCGCTGCATTTTGGCTCTTAAAATACAAAGCTCTAGGGACTGCAGGACCAAAAACAAAAACAACACTAACTACACCAGACACAGCTCACAAGCTTATACATTGGTGGCCAGCACCAATTAATAAGAAAAGGGGGGCAAAGACATATACACGTAATGGCCATTACACATAATAAACATATGAACACATCAAATATACACAAACATCACTTCAAATAACTATTTGCAGAATTACTTTGTTTATAACTTTGCTTATTTTATATATGTATATACAAAGAGGAGAAAAGCAGTCCTTGAAGTCCCCCTATACAGAAATACAAATGGTCCTGGCTAAATCGTCGGCCGGAACTGTATATATAGGTCTGAAGTTTCCGTCCGAACCCCTTTAGATGGTGCACCAGCTCGCGGGACCCAGCCGTGACAGACAAACAAAAAGAATGGTAAGAATAAACAAACTACTCGTTAAAGAGTGTGCGCACTTAACTCCAAACGAAAGTTTAAATAAAGCTTATTAAACCAAATTAATGTTTTTGTGTTTTACTGTCAATAAATTTAATTAAATGCATAAACAAACTAACCTGACCAAAGCTCTGCAGACATCCGCCACAATCTGGACCTGTCGGCGATTCAAAATCCTGCTTTGTGAAAAGTGTTCTGACTGAAAACTACATCAGCGATGACCGACAGCCAATGAGAGAGCAAGATACAGAGCAGCGAGGAGTTCAGGGAGGAGTTATAGACCACTCTCGTTGCAGAACACACAATCCTTGTTCCTCGCATCTCCCCAACCATTTCCTCCTCCATATTCGAATTTTGCAAATCAGCGCACAGGCAATTCGTATTGCAAGCTTCTTGCGGGCTACCATTTTTAATAATAATCCCAGTCTCACGTGAGAACGCGTGACATCGCGTTGTTTCCTTGTCACATCTCATGTGTGTTTGGTTGTGAAACATAGTTTGCGTTCCAGACAGAGTTGTTGGTGATTCTTCCTATTGTAAAGTCATGCAGTGTGAAACCTTCTGTCGCCGATCCATCGTGCAGTGCGAACACAGCAGCGACTGAATGCTGGCCAAGATAGTCATGCAGTGTGAAAAGAACAGTGACCCGACTACTTTGAAAATCGTGCAGTCTGAACTCGGCTGAAGATGATGCAGAAGTGCTTTGCAAAAAGAGAGTTTTTTTGACCCCTACACCCTTCATCCCTTCGAAGCTCTCACTCCGGAGGGTAAACCCTTTAAAGGGATTAGGGCATAGGGATGAGTACTTCCTAATGGAAAGCAGGGCCAGTCACAGTCGATGTCGAACACACCTCTTACGTGATCATGTTGTGCTTCCCTTGCCTAATGTTTCATGTTCTAATTGGTTCCTTGTTTCATGTGTCATGTTTTCATTGATTGTTTTAGTCATGTGGTTTTCTGTTCTGTTTGGTCATTGGTTCGTTGTTTCATTTTGTTCAGGTGTTTCTCGTTTGATTATTAACCTCTGTGTATATATAGCCCTCATGTTACCGTTGTTGTCTTTTGTCTAGCTTTGTTTGTGTAACTGCTGTAGGTGAGTCTAGTTAATGGCCAAGTAAGTCAAGTTTATTTTTATTTTTTATCATTTATATTATCATTTTGTTTGTTAATGATTGTCTTCAATAGACTGCACATGGGTTCACATTCAACTTGCCTTCAGTGGACTTTCATTACATTAATTATGTGCAGATCTGTGCAAAATATAATCATAAGTGCTTCCCTCATGTTGTTAGGAATCAAACTTAGTGTTGCTGTATGCACAAGTCTGTGAACTAAATTTTGGGCTGCACCTTCGGTAGAGTCAGGCAGGAGAATGATGGTAATTGACATGCCTCATGATGGTTTTCACCTGCATTGCAGCTCTCAAATAAAATATGTTGCCTATGGCTCAGGTTGGATGTCAATGACATCAAACATCATTAGTTCTCAAGTGTCTAGCAATCAAATGTCATGATGTCAAACCTGCAGCACAGGTTCCATGTTGAGCTGAGTGTGAGAAATTTTTAGTAAGAACTTAAATTTTGGCCTGTTTCTCACACAAAACTATAGTATGGCTCCAGAAGACTTGAAATATATAGTGCACAAATTGCATGGTGCTTTTATAATGTGCTTTTTTTTTTTTTTTTATTTAAAGCTTAACAGTCCATGGGCACCAAAAAAAAAAAAAAACTGGGTAACACTTTATTTCAATATTCCACTTTAGACATATAACTTTGCAACTACATAGTTAATCCAGGGTTGTTCTAAACACCAGGTAAACTGAAATTATCTTGCTTCACGTTTCATGCTGCTCATTATGTACCCGGGTTAACAATTAGTCCTGGGTATTCATAAACTGACGTTTCGCATTGTATATTCCTAAACCCTGGGTTAATATTCATATGTGGTGTCAGTGTCATTGATTGACTTATTCTACTAACCCTAACCTAACAGTCTACTAATACTCTGAGAGTTAGCTGATGTGTAGTTGCAAAGTTATTTATAGTTAGTAGAATAAAGTGGACCATCAAAATAGTGTAAACAAAGTCTAAAGATTTTGGTCTGTTTCTTAAATCTATGATGTATTTAACATGATTAAATGCTGCCAGAATTTGTTTTGTAGTGTGTGCTTGGCCTTAGTAACCAAACACTGCAATGCGCTTTGTTTTTGTGCAGGTTATGTAGTAATATAGTACGTTATGTCGCTGTTCAACTGTCAGTGGAAATATGCTGTAGCACAAACACCATTTGGGGGCAAAGGTGTATTGGTGTAAAGAAAAACTTCACTACAGGCAGTGAATTTGAACAGCTTAATGTGTCTTATCACAGGTCTGAGGTCAGCTTAGAGCCCTGGAATGAACAAACAAACAGAGCATTCATCATTTCCCTATGAAATGAATGCAGTCTTCTTGGACATCGGCCAGTTTCAGCTTCCACATTTGCATTTTTTTTTTTTTTCCCCTCACAAGAATTCAGTTTACTTGATCTCCAAAGCATATCAAGGTCAGGCTATGCAAATAATCATTAGTGTGTCTTGTGCTTTGTTTATTTATTAATAAAAAAATAAATAAGTAGCAAAATATTAACCAATGGCATATCAGGCAATTTAATTGAATGATTTCACAGTATGGTTCTCTGTCTTGCCTTGAAGCCTGAGTGTTTTTGGTGCTACGAGGAGCAAACATCATGATTTGTCATTCCACAATGGAAAAATACATTGATCAAGACATCAGCTCACAGGATTCCTGTTGTGTTTTGTAGTTGAATGCTTTCATTAGAAGGATTGATTGTACTTCATCCGTACCTTCCCAAGACACACGTTTGTGCTGGATGGAGAGCCACTGCAATTCATTTCCATTGTGTTCTGGATCTTTATCCATTTGTACAGGCTTTACCAGGATAACTGTCAGTAATGCGTGACCTAATATACGTACTGAATATATGCTCCAAATGGTTGTGACAGCCAAGTAATAATGGTGCCTTAAAGAATTCAATACTTTCTTGGCATGCATGTTTATGTTCTATATAATTCATACACTTGAGGATTTGATAAGTAACCTTGTTCCATTCCTTTGATATATGATGCTGAATGTTTTATAAGAAATACGTTTAATCGGTCAGAAACTCTCCATAGAAAATCGTGAATTAATCTGAAAATCTTTTAATTAAATGTAATGCAATTTCTGTTTCTACATGATGCTAAAACTTAAAACTGCTTACCTCAAGCTCTTTTCAGCTTCTTCTTTTGCCGCTTCCTCTTTTTTCAGCACACATAAACAAAAAGACCATGGTAAACACACTTTGGCAGTTGTAGTTTTTAAGTGGTAGACCAACAGACTGGGCAATCTAACCAATCAGAGCAGAGTAGACCAATCACAACAGACTGTAAAAATGTATTTAGGCTGCGCTCCACTCCACTTTTAGACACACACTCGCAAACATCCCAAGCACTTCCCCTCGGGGGAACCCCCGCCGCCATTTTGAAGTGCGTCAAGTGGACGAGGGAAGTTTATATGGACAGACCCTCGCTCCCTCGATTTTGAGTCTACTTCATATGTACACTTCAGGCAGCTCCATATACCACAGCTTAACACAATTGTGATGTCACCACATATCACGTTTTATTTACACCTCCACAAACAACTCTATGATATATTATTATATATATATAATGCTGCATTAAACTGTTTCTTAAAGGGTTAGTTCACCCAAAAATGAAAATTATGTCATTAATGACTCACCCTCATGTCGTTCCAAACCTGTAAGACCTCCGTTCATCTTCAGAACACAGTTTAAGATATTTTAGATTTAGTCCGAGAGCTTTCTGTCCCTCCATTTAAAGTGTTTGTACGGTACACTGTCCATGTCCAGAAAGGTAATAAAAACATCATCAAAGTAGTCCATGTGACATCAGTGGGTCAGTTAGAAGTTTCTGAAGCATCGAAAATACATTTTGGTCCAAAAATAACAAAAACTACGACTTTTTTTCAGCATTATATTCTCTTCCAGGTCTGTTGTCAATCCGGGTTCACGACTCCGCAGTGACGCTGCTGATGTAAAACGCTGCTGACGTGTTATCCGGTGCACCCGAGCTTCGTTTACAGTCTGAGGGAAACGCACGCTGTATTCAAGCTATTCTACATTGTTTATTTTGGTATTGCTATATTTTTTAAAATGGTGTGCATGTCGCGGATGTCCTAATCGCCAAAAACAACGACGTAAAAGTGCATTACCAACGCCGACAGATGAAAGGATTCAATGGAATCAATTCAATGGAATCAATTCAATGGAAAGGATTCCGGAAGAGAATACAATGCTGAATAAAGTCGTAGTTTTTGTTATTATTGGACCAAAATGTATGTTCGATGCTTCAAAAACTTCTTACTAACCCACTGATGTCACATGGACTACTTTGATGATGTTTTTATTACCTTTCTGGACATGGACAGGCTACCGTACATACACTTTCAATGGAGGGACAGAAAGCTCTCGGACTAAATCTAAAATATCTTAAACTGTCTTACGGGGTCTTACGGGTTTGGAATGACATGAGGGTGAGTCATTAATGACATAATTTTCATTTGTGGGTCAACTAACCCTTTAAGGGAAAAAATATAAATAATAAATCAACTCCATAGCAAATTCCATGAGTCAACGAGACTGAGGGAAGGGCATAAAAAAAAGGAACTGGAATGCAGCCTTAGTTACCACTTGTAGTACACTTGAACCCATCTTTCATACACTAGTGTGCTACAAGTGGTAACTAAATATATATTATTATTATTATTATTTTTTTTTTTTTTTTAAATACAGAGATGGTATATTAAAAGCACATTTTAAGGCATATTCATGGGGTCTCAAAATAGCACAATTGAGTACACTTAGATGTTCTTAAGATTATCTTAAGTACTAATGAAGAATTTTTAGTATATTGAGTACAAAATTAGTGCCTGAAAATAGAGCACTTAGTATATTAGTAATACACTTAGTAATAAAGTACATTATGGAAGGGTACTTTTTTTTACCTGGGACATTAGGTGTATTTGACATCGGCTGCGGCTGGATGCAACAGATTGGCGAGAGTTGCCACATGCAGTCGGGGGGGAGCTGAAAACGGAGACGTGAAGTCGGACACTTTCTGCTTCCTGAAGTAACGCTCGCTCATGCTGCGTTTGCATACTTTATCTGAAGTGAAATAAATGCAATATTTGTCAAATACACAGATGTTTCAGAGACAAAAGAAGTGGGGTCTACATTTTTTATCAGTTTTATTTTGATGAACATGACACAATAACATCACTACTACATGAAAAGAGCTTTTACTGTTATAAAAATACAGATTTACGAGCATTAGTGGAACTGAAGGTTTCAGAATAAACACGAAACACACGTGATTGTTGTCATGCGGTGAATCCGGCCAATAGTGAAACAGCTGTGTTGTCTTCAGAGCTCGTGCAGCCTTTCTTGAGAAGCTACGCTGGCTGACTCAGCCGACTGCTCTCGAATCGCTCTCGCAGTGCTTTGATGCCATATGTCACCGTCACGTCTCAAGTCAGACAAAATTTCTAACTGAAAAGTAAAAATTAGCGAAAGTAAAATGTGCACGGCTGCACGGGCATTCATAACGGTGCGTGTCTACTGACGTGGAGCGTTTTCAGTTAATTCCTATTGAATCTCAACTTCCATTGGAATTAATTGAAAACCCTTGCTCTGCTCTGCACTGTCATTTACTTTCGCTTTCAAATTACTGATTTTTAAAGCGAGATGCAAAAGAGGGTGCAACCAGAGTATATTAATCCACTTTATGAGAGTGGATGTTACAGTCACTCAAAAGGCCTTCAGTTGTAACTGCAACATGATAAACATCATCAGCTCTGTTTGCAAACCGCTGCAGGCCCTATAACTCAATAATAATTGCTTATCATCACTTTAGCATGAAGAGCATTAAAGCCCTCAATGACATATATTAGTATCATTGGCTAAGGTTAACAAGATTCGTCAAGAGTCATAACTCATTTGATTAAGGCTCCAAGCCTGTCCTCTAATAACAATCACACTCAAATAGACCTGATTAAAAAACTCATCAGACATATTTTGATTGCCTGCAAATGCACTTTTCAACTGTTATAATGCTCTAACTAGAACACTTTTCAGCCATTGTTTAATCCAGTACCAATTAAATAGTATAAGAATGTATTACTGAGCAATTAAAGCAGAGTAGCGCTGCCTTAGTCCACCACTCACAGTCTAGCACAACCTGCTGTCTGGTTTAGAAAAAGAACACTGCAAGTGCGAAAAAGTGCATAACCCCTTACTGAACAATTGACCTTCAGATAGGGACATCACACTGATATCAGTCACATCCGAGCCCTTCAGCATCCTCTGTCATTCTGCCATCCAGATTACAGTAACATATATTGTTCCCTGAGCTTCCCTGTGAACACTTTGTGAAGACTGAATCGACTGATTCCATCAAAACAGAACTAATATTGCAAGCGATCAATTACACTATTACGCTACAACAATTTAGCTGTTTTCAAGCAAGCCACATACAAGCTGGCGGTAACAGATTTATTTATTTATTATTATTTGATTGAGATTTCGCAAAAGTGTGCTTGAGAGGACAGGTTTCTTAATTTATTGTCTGCCAAGACAAGCTTTGCTATCACTATTGCTCATACTTAGGGTTAGCGATTTGAGCAAATATTAAGCATCAGTATGTAACTCATCCTGCACAGTGCGTAATATGCTACAGACATGAATAATTCCTCAAATCATGTTTCTTACTGAGGAGAGATTTGCTATTTCTTTTATAGGCTTTAAGATTTATGATTTTCACCTGGCAAAAACATCTCATAGATTAACCAGACATGTCCACTGGGCAGAGATGAGCGGTGTTGCCGATACACTGTGCAATTGGCAGCGGAGCAAAGCAAGCGGTCGGAACATCAAAAGCTTGAGAAATCCTCAACTTTATGCAAACGAGAGGTAAAAAAAAAAAAAAAAGCTGAGCGGTGCATGCAGTGATGTCTGTCATGAGCTTTACAATTTAAAGTGAATTAAATTTACACTGTAAGTATATGAAAGCAATCACAGACTGTACACATTTGCTGAATATTTACACTCACCCCCACCTCCAAGTTTGTTGTTCAACACCATGCACCATGCACCTAGCAATCTTACAGAACACCCTAGCAACCACCTAGCAATGAAATAAAAACATTGGAAGACCTTAGCAACTGCATAGCAAAGCCCACCTGCAATACAGCGCCCAAGCACCACTCACAATTTCCAGAAAAATGACTGTGTTAGCATGCAGACAAGAACACAGCATTTCAGCTGAGTCAAGAGGCCTTGACTGTTTGGTAGAGGTCCAGTAAAATTCATATTAAAACACAAAACTATTGACCCTTCTGGTAAGGGGAGCACATCTTCCTCTTTTTCTAATTTGTTTTTTTTTGCCCCCTTCAGAATTTGGTTTGAATTGGGATTAAAAATCTCCTTTTTGTTCTTACAAGCAGATCAACTAAAGGTCATCTCTTCAAGGTTTGATCAGACTGTCAGTATTGTGCATTTAAAAGGGCATGGCATCTCTGCAGAAAGTCAGGCCTTACTATCTCATTCCCAATCTGTGCACTCCATTTCATTCACAGTGGGCTCATGTCTTGCTCATGTAATCTCATCTGCACGGATAGCCCACCCTGTGACATCTGGGCCTCCTCCAAAACACTGAACCATGACCAAAACCTCAGAATGAAAGGGCTCATTGCAGCCCTCACTTGAATTTGACCTTTGAATCTCCTGTCAGTCATCCTACCTCTCTCTTTTTTTTTTTTTTTGCATGTCTTTTTTCTGTGCATGCACAAATGAGTTTATTGCTAAGAATATAATTTGTGTCTTTTTATGTGGTACTTTTGGAGTTCACTGTAAAGCTCCTTGCTGACAAATCTCAATATGAAAACCGTTCCAGCACAGATTTGGTTCCGAATCCCAGCGGACACCATGAAATGTGGTTTTATTTAGAGAGCATTCCTGAGTCGCACTGAGAATAGCCGTGAGATTATACACACATCCAAGAATTGTCATTCAAGTGTGCCCATTGTTGGCATCAAGGACATGAACATCGCTATAGAAAGAAATTGTCCGTCGGCCTCCAGACATCAATGAGGCACAATCAGAGATTACTAAGGCTTTCTGCTTAATGCATCTTTCCACCATTTTGACATGTATGCAAAATTAAATGCTAAATTTGTTTGCTACTTGTCATTCAAGTGATGAATTTCATCCGAAGTGACTTATAGTACACAAATCCCCCTGCAGCGAGTTGAGGTCAAGTACCTTGTTGGAGGGTAGGATGAGGAGAAAGCAGGTGTGTGATCTCAGTAATTCTAATTTCAGGCTCTGGACTTAACCTGCAGCTCTTGCCTACAGCTGATATTCTGAAATATAGTCGGTTTAGTGCATCAAACATTGCTGAATTAGCTGTAGTTTTAGTGCTGGAAGTGCATGTGGATTTGATTTTAAAACATTTCACCATATCCTGTGATGGCTAGAATTTTGTTTGGCAAATGTGATTTTTTCTTATTAATTTAATGTGGGACACAGATGTGACCTTGAACAACAAGGATGCATTTTGGTTTGTCATTTAAAAATAGATTTTATTTAATTATGAATGCTATAGCATATAAGTCTGTTTGATAAGCTATGCTTCCATTTTTGAAAGAACTAACCCAGATATCAGATTTAAGAAAAAACAGTGCCATCCAGTGGTATACATTTAACAATTTCTTTATGGAAAGACATGAAATTCATGAAATCAGGTAATCATTAAAAAAAGGACAGCATAAAAATGCAATTTGTTTAAATTGAATATTAATTATAAATAATACAAAAAAAAAAAAATCTTCCTCAGAAAACTTTAAACAACTGTCCAATTTAAACTGCATGATTAACACACTATGTAATAAGCATCTCATGTGAGCCATTATAAATAAATAAATTCAGAGCTCACAATATTTGCATTTAGCATAATACACCATCAAAGTGATTGTAATGATCCCAGAGCTTGCATGTGAGAAAAGCAAACACTGATTCCAGCTCTAATATTCACAGAGTTGAAATTAATTTGTTTACATCAGTCACAGCTTTTTGCTCACCTTTAATAAGTTATGATAATTTGCATCTTAATGGGTCACTACAATCCAAGCAGTGCTAATTACTGTTACCTGTTGTTCTTTCTGAGTGCCGCCTTTATCTCAATAGAGTGTCTGATAAAGTGTGGTATGTGCATCATACAGGATAGATCACCAGTGATCTTGGATTTATTTTTATTTTATTTTTTTTGTAGCTGTATGTGATGCACTGAGACATTCATTTCTCTTTGCATGCAATTGTATAGCGCTTTTCACAAAATAAAACATTCAAAAGCATGCTTCACATAAGCCCCAGTGGACAAGCCAAAGGCACCAGTGGCAAGGACTAAGATGTTCAGGTAAAATGAGGAACAAGTAGACTCAGCTGGGACAATCCACCTCCTCACGGAGGAACATACTGGACAAACATACATACACATCTTTAATAGAAACTCATTAATTTGAGTCAATAAATGTGATGGAGATGTTTGTGTTATTATTGTTACCCTTCATGCAATACACCTTTTTTTTTCTTAAAAACTGTAACATTTCATCTTGTCTGGAGGAGATTTAAAGACATCTTCAAAGTGAATATGAAATCATCTTTTTAACAATAAGACTTTTAATGTGGTTGAGCAATGGTTCATTAGTTACAGTACTGCTCTTATTTAACTCGCATAGGAATACAGTGTTGTGTTGGTAACATTAACAATGCTGTTTAATGCCTATTAAGTGTTTAATGGCAAACAAACATGACATAACATTATGCAGTTGCTTTCTTTGATCAAAAACATTGTTTGTCTGCAGTGCATGTTTGTTTTTTGGCTTGAAGCATTGAAATTCCCTTATGGGTTACTCACGAGTTCACACTTACACACAAGTCAGAGTAAATGGTAAGCATATTTAGCGCACTGTCTGAGGAGAGGGCTCCAGCTGGGTTGGTGGAGGGATGCTGAAAAACTGTCAAGGAATGTAGGTGAGTTGACTGTGTATATAGACTTCCTCTCATGCTGATAGGATAGACAAGGTAATTGTGATGACAAGTTGAGTGGATAGATTATTTGCACGTGCTCCTCCCGAACTTTGTTAATGAAACATCGTTTCACAAGTTCACAGAGTAAATGGTAAGCATATTTGGAGTGCTGTCCAGTATTTGGCCTGAATGGTTTCATGGTTTAATGACTCTTTAACATGTTTCATTCCCATTTCCGGCTTCATTCTGTCACTTTCCATCTTACCCATGTACATGTGATTGTGTTTGTATGTGTTTGTTAGATTAGTTGTGTTTTAGTTCATAAAATTTGTGCACAATACATATTTGGTTCTGACTAACTGCCTGCAGATAAATGTCATTTAAATGATTGATCTTGTTACACGCTCGAAGCGCTGTAAATGCTAAGAAAGAATTATTTTTATATATATATATATATATATATATATATGAAGGGGTGGTTCATTGTGATTTCACTTTTTTAACTGTAGTTAGTGTGTAATGTTGCTGCTTGAGCACAAACAGTATATGCAAAGTTACAGCACTGAAAGTTCAATGCAAACGAAGATTATTGTAGTTTAATGCCTACAAAAACGACCGTTGTTTGGACAACAACGAGCTTCTTACCGGGTTGGTGACATCATAAACCCTGCAAAAGATGCCCACAGGAACACGCAACAAAGTGGGTGAGGCCATGTCGCGCAGCAAAATGGAAGCAGAAGAGTTGTGTACACCGGACGTGAGCGACGAGACTTGTCAAAATATAATAGAAACCATTAATCTGTGATATTTTCTACACTGGATGTGCCATGGAAAAATCTACAGGAGTTCAATGCTGGATTTGCACAAAGGCTATTACTGAAAGATGGAGAAGTTTCCACTTTAAAAGCAGAAGCTGCTGTTTATTGGCTTCAAACTGTAAGTATGTTTTATTGTTTGTACATGTCTTTTAAACGTATAGTTCTGTTGCTATTTTTGGTTGCATCAAGGGCGTAAACAAAGATCAAAGCGTTTTTGCTTCGCTAGCCAGTTAGCTAAATTCTACAAACACCAACAAACTTCTATGTTCATAGACAAACAGTTGTTCATGCTATATATTAAATGCTACCTTTACAAAAAATGCTACTACTCAGTCATGTATTTGGATACAGTAAAGCTTTAATCAGGATAAAACCGTATATTGAAAGCTATCAAGCAGCAGTGACAGCATCTAAACACTTTGACACAAATACAAAATGAAATAACATTCATAAACGTCCTTTAAAAGTGCGATTGCAGAGGTTTTGCTTGACCCTCTTCATCTTGGTCTGATTCGGCTCAATTTAATACGGCAATATAGATGCCATTATTTACATTTCCACTGAAGCATATGTGACAACTAATGGTAAGGGGCGTGGCGTTTCTGGACGCTTCAGCGAATCACGATACACTGGGCCAGCTAACCAATCTGAGCACATTGCGTATTTTAGAGGGAGCGGCTTCATAGAACCAGGAAGTCAAACGAGCCATTCATATGACAATAGATACAGAGGCGTAGAATAAAGGTAAAATAGATGAAAAATACAGCATTATCAAAAAAACGAAGCATTAAGTCATGTTAAACTGTGCCCCAAAAACACAATCAAGACTAGAAAAAAACCACTGAACCACCCCTTTAATATAACTCTGATTGTATTCATCTGAAGAAGAAAGTCATATAAACCAAGGATAGCTTGATGGTGAGTAAATCATGGGCTTGATGGTGAGTAAATCATCAAAAAAAAAAAAAAATTGCAAAATAAATAATCTAGGTCAACAACCATTATTGACAATATCTATAAAACTATACTTTTTCTTATTGATGTCACTCTGAAGCTGTGTGATTTTCATAGTAGTGCACCCTTTAAGCTCACCTAACAATAATATGAAGTCTTTAAAAATTGCAGCATTGTAAAACCACAGACCATCAATGAACTGTAAATTTATAATATTATGGATTTAAAAGTACAAACCAGTAGTGCCTGAAAAGTAATATATTAGTGTAGCAAACAATCTTATACAGCTAGTAAGCTAACTATGTTCTGTAGCATCTGCGAAATGCTGCTAAAACTATATTTTGGATCTAACTGTAATTATTTTCCACATGCAGGTTCCAGGTTATAATATGCAAAAGTCTAAGCATTAATCTCTTAATTTTGCAGTAAGTAGTTATAACTACCCCTTGACACACTTAAGACTAAAATTTTACTCTGAGCGGCTTTATAGATTTAGCCCCATATGTCCCTCCTTGACAGCTCTCCGTGGGAGATTCCGGTCAGGAGGGACCTTATATCTCAGGTGAGGGGCTCAATCTTTCACCCCTGCCCACAAATGTGGAAACTGTGGGCATGGCCTCTAAGGGGGCCCAGCTCATATTTGCTCATATTGTCTCACAACTGAGCTCTACGCTTTGAAGGGGAAACTTTTCACGGTAACACTTTAAAATAATGGTCCGTCATTAATAAGTAACTATGCAGGAAGTAATGCAGGACTAATGAGTAGTACTACATTAACACTTAAGCTACTACTATTAACTAATATAGAAACAAGCTTAACTAATCAGTAAGTAATATCGAATTTAGAAGATAGTTCCTTATTAGCTAATCGATAATTACCTAATGAGATTACCATCATTAATAACTAATGGACAAATTGTAAAGAACATTATCGTGTCTGAGACGTAATCAGTCATAATTTTTACTCTGAATATAGTTATAAAATATACATCATTAATCACTCAAGTGTTACCTAGTCACTATGCAGGAACTACTTGTGATCAGGACCATTATTTTAAAGTGAAAAACATATGTTTTCACTTTAAAATAATGGTCCAGGGTAGGGTTGCACCAGCCGTTCGTAAGTTCTTTCTTAAATTGGAACGTAAAGTCCACACTAGTGGCTTAGTAACTACTAACTAGTTTGTAACTAACTCTGTACTTTATTCGGTTGCACCATTTGTTCTTAAGGCAGAACGTAGCTAGTAGCTCGTAAGGTCTCCGTAAAGTAATGCGTAGTCGCATAATATGACGTTTACCTTCATTGATCCTTCAAATACAGGAGCAGAAGTTGTTGAAATTCCGTGAATTTCAGTTTATCCTTCAATCTGACTTATTTTGCCTCACGTAGCTAACAGTAAAAATAAGTTCCCATTAAATATAATAGCCTACTACTTAATCATAAATGTTTTTATATGTAAATAACATTCAGAAACTGTATTTGAAACGAAATTAATAAGGATCAATAAATAAATACTGAAACAACAACAACAACAACAACAAAAACATAAGAAATTACATTTATTGATTATGACTGATTTTATTTGACATGCACAACACGGAGTGATAGGACCGATGCACACAGCGGCGCGCTGTTTAACGGGTTCGTGTTGAAGAGTGTCTAACAAAGTAATCTTTTCACATGATGTTCTCTCTCTTAAAATTTAAGAGAGTGTAAATGTCAGCAGCATCATATATGTGTAAAGAATGAAGTCTGTCAGGTAAAACAAGAGCTTATTGATGCAGTTCAGTCAGTCTGCTATTTTATTCCAACCGTTACTCCTGATAGGAGGCTTCCGTAAATATTTAGTGTATACGTAGAGTTACGCTTCAACTAAGTTTAATGGTGCAACACAAAAATATTTAGTAGTGCGTAAGTTGTAACTTAGTGCCTATTTACGTCAAAACTAGTCTACGTTGTAACTTGCGCACAGCTGGTGCAACTGGCCCCAGATCACTAGTAGTTCTTAAAGAATGACTAGGTACTTGAGTAATTAGTGATGCATTTTATGACCACGTTGAGAGTAAAAAAGGACAATCTTCAAGAACTACTAGTGATCTGGACCATTATTTTAAAGTGAAAAATATGTTTTTCACTTTAAAATAATGGTCCTGATCACTAGTAGTTCCTGCATAGTGACTATGTAACCCTTGAGTAATTAATGGTCCATTTTATGACCACGTTGAGAGTAAAAAAGACAACTGTTCACATCTCAGACACTTTAATGTTGTGATTAGTAATTAATTAGTAATTCTTTATAATTTGTCATAGTTACCTATTAGCTCTTAATGATGCCAATCTCATTCTCTAATTATTGATTAGCTAATAAGGAACTATCTTTGTCCTAAATTCGATATTATTTACTGATTAGTTAAGCTTGTTTCTATATTAGTTAATAGTAGTAGCTTAAGTGTTAATGTAGATCTACTCATTAGTCCTGCATTACTTCCTGCATAGTTACTTATTAATGACTGACCATTATTTTAAAGTGTTACCCTTTTCACTTCACGGTGCAGGGCCCAGTCAACTGCCCTGTTTCTGCAGGAATGATTCTCTGAAGGGTTATCTCCATCCACAATAAAGGTGTATGTGGCGGCTATATCTGCTTACCACACTCATTTGGGTAGTATTTCAGTTGGGAGATAGGCCTTCTTTCCACCTCTTTTTAGTTCTTCATACCAGGAAAAGTTGAATCTGCTTTGCCCTGTGAAAGCTTTTTATGCCTATGTCCACAGAGCTGCCCTGTGGCGTAAATCTGTTCAACTCTTTGTGTGTTTCGGGCCACCCAGGAATGGGTGCCCAGCATCTATGCAGAGGATAAGCAAGTGGATAGTCGAGGCTATCTCTCTTGGGTATCAGGCGACCGGCAAGCCTTCACCATTGGTAGTCCGAGCCCATTCAACCAGAAGTATGGCTGCATCTAAAGCTTTAATATCAGGAGTCTCTTCAGGATGTTTGTTATGCTGTGGGGTGGTCTTCCCCGCACACCTTTGTTAGGTTGTACAAGCTAGATTTGGATTCCACTCCAAAAACTGTGGCGTGGGTATATGCGTTCCCATCCCATATACTTCAGACACAGTGTGAGTTCCCTCAAAAGGGAAAGTCTCAGGTTATGCATGTAACTATGGTTCCCTGAGAAGGGAGCGAGACACTGTGTCACCTTGCTATAATTCCTGCATACCTGTGATCATCTTGTTTCAGCCTATTAGAAGCTAACACTGATAAATAAACACTGATAAAGAATGCTGATACATTATATGAGTACTATTTAAGGTTTGCTAATCATGATTTTAGTGCAGAAATCAATGATTTAAAACAGAGAACATTATCTAGTAATGGTGAAAATATCGAAGTTTATAAGGCTAAACGTCTTTTTCAAAATATAGTTAAAAAAGTCCAGGCCCTATAGAGAGGGTAGAGGTGTGAAGGATGCTATACTTTATCTTTTAAATCTTATTTATAAACATCTGGAAAAACCTAAGGCATGTGCCAGGCTTTTATTTATTGAGTTCTCTTCTGCTTTTTATACCATTCAGCCCTATTTGTTAATAGAGAAATGAATATCTCATTTTAATATTGATTTAAATGTTGCTGGATGGATTTTAGATTTTTTAACAGGAAGGTCACAGTGCGTTAAAATTAATGATGTATATTCTAAACAGTTATTTTGTTCAACGGGGTCTCCTCAAGGATGTTGTTTGTCACCCTATGTATTATGTACACAAATGATTGTCGCAGTTCATATGAGAACAGGCATATTATTAAATATGCAGATGATTCTGTCATAGTGGGTCTTCTGCAGGAACAGGATCAAGGGCATGGTCTTGTAGTGGATAATTTTGTCATGTGGTGTAGTAATTTCCACCAGTTAAATGTGGAAAAAACTAAGGACATGTTAATTGACATCGGAAGGTCAACATTAAGTCCAGGGGTGACAAAGATAAATGGTGTGGATATTGAAATGACTGTGATAACTACAAATATCTTGGGACAGTGATTGATAAGTTTTGAAGCAAACATATCAGTTGTTTGTATCAAGCTTCAACAAAGACTATTTTTTAAGGAAGATGAGAACATTTAATATGTGCTCTAAGATGCTGACTTTATTTTATAAGTCTTTTATTGAATCTGTGTTTTCCTTTTGTATTGTAACTTGGTTTGGTAATCTTACATTGACAAACAAGAATAGGTTAAATAGTCTTGTGAAGGTGGCAGGAAAAGTCAAAGGGGTAAGTCAAAACCAGCCTATTGATATTTATCAGACACAGGTTCTGAATAAGGCACATTCAATTTTAAGAAATTTTGATCATCCATTATATAGAGAATTTCAATTGTTGCCTTCGGGGCCTCGTTTTAGGGTACCAGGTGGTAGGACAAAATGTTTTAAGGGTTTTTTTGTTTTGGCTATTGGTTTAATGAACTCTAAATAGGATGTCTTTTTTTGGTATGAACTTTGATGTGTGCGATATGTATGGTATATTGTTAGTGTATTATATATTGTCTGTCTGATACCCTTTTTGCTACAAAACTAGTTTCCCCTAAAGGGGACAATAAATGTAAACAAACAAACAGACAGACAAACACCGTTTGGTCTGGGTATGCTTTATAGTTTCCTGGTCAATGACGTCACCCTCCTATGATGTTCCGTCACACCTTTGGACTGATTTTTTACGCGTTTCACAATGCAATCACACAAAGGTGTTCCCAATGTGTTTTGTTGTTGTTGTTGTTGTAGTTATAGTAGTTATTTTTTCTGCATTAACTTCCATTAAGTGCCCTCAGTACAAGCATCAAAGTTGTATACACAATTAAACAAACAGGAGGACATAAAATAATAAATGTAATTCAATTATTTGGTGTTTGGTGAGTGGAGTAAACAGTTTTGATGAATGTTTCATACAGCATCCCTTGCTCAATCATTTTCCTGTTTAAATGGAGCAATTTGTTTGTCTGTGTGCAATCTGCTGATGCTGGCCTCTGATAAAAATAGAAAGTGCATCAAGAAACTCAAATCATCCTCCAACCCCATCCTTTTTCTCTTCCAGTTTCTCTCTCAATGTTTAGAAATGACAAACAAAGTGTGACTTGGGCAAGTCAGTATGAGATAATAGAGTTGTAATTGGCATAACGAATCTTGTTAGAGACACTTGGTGACTGGCATTTCAGTTTTCATGGAATTACAATGGTGTCCACCTTTCCAATATTTATCATCACTGAACAACAAGTGCACAGTGGAACAGAGGAAGCAAGATTGTCTAAAATTGAAAATTTAATCATTATCATTCATTCAGCTCGGTCTCCTCTAGGTTTTAATCTAGATCTACAAAAAGAAAGCAATCCAATGTTGCCAGACCTAAGTAACCTAGATGGGTAGTTGAGAACGTAGAGTATGTCTGATAGATACCCTGGTGCTAGGCCGTGTAGTGATTTAAAAGTAAAAATAAAAATGTTAAATTCTATTCTCAATTTGACTGGTAGCCAGTGCAGAGAAGTTAAAATGGGAGTAAAGGCTGATTTATACTTCTGCATTGGACATATGGCGGAGCCTCTGCGCTGTAGGCTGTTTTCATTTATACTTCTGCATCACTGTCCACGTTGAAGTGCAACATGCAGACCACTAGTAGACAGTGTCCGCGGATCGCGGTCATGTTGTATATATCAAGGCAAAAGCCAAAGAAGAAGCAGCTTGTCATATACGTTGTCAGAGAAGCTTCAATAGTGATGGCAGCAAATAGGCAACGACTTTCGTTGCCGCTTGATGGCACGTGTCCCTTGAAACAGAGCAGAGTGAGTGACCCAAGCATTTTTTTTTTTTTTTCATTCCTATGGAAGTTGAAAACGCTCACTCTTCTCATTTTTTTTTTTACCTGAGGGAGGGGTTCTAGCAGACCAATCACACTGCTTGCGGTCCACGTAGAATTGCCACGTTGTTACATTTTTGGAGAGGTGCACGTCAAGCTACGCCATAGGTTATGCATGCTACACACAGCCTATGCCGTAGTTATGGTGTACACTCGACACAGAAGTATAAATCAGCCTTAATGGGATTCAATTTTCAACTACCAGTCAACCTACCAACTACCCTGCAGAACCATTTGTAGATGTCCAACAGATGTTAGGTTAATAGGCTCCATAATAAAGTGAACTGCAGTAATCAAGGCATGAAGTAATGAGCGCATGGATAACAATTTCAAAGTTCTTTAGAGAGAGAAAAGATTTATTTTACAAGACGTCGTAAATGAAAGAAATCTGATTTAAAGGGGTCATGAATTGAGAAATTTGGTATATAAGAGGTCATTGTACTATAAGAATATCCTGTAATATCCGGTAACAGTGTCAGATGTTCTTTGTCTATGTGTGAGTAAATCAAACCAGTGACTAAACAGTCAACTACACGTTGTTTCTCTTAGTAGGATGAAAATAATCTGTTATTTAAACAGTGATTAAATTTTATAAAGAAAGCGATCAAAGAACATTATCAGCTACAATGTTCATCACTGCAACCTTTTATGCCACTGTCTAATGCCATCAGTGGCGTAACTTGGTTTTAAAAAGTGGGTGGGACAGATGTGTGTGTTTGTGTGTGTAGGGGGGAGGGGGTGTAGATTGCATATATGTACAATAATAAATGCACAATTAATGACATAGTATTCATGTTTAATGCGTAAGTTTCATCCTTACATCTACTTACTACTTTGTTTTTGTTTTTTCTTACTCATTAAAACCAAAGCTGTTTATCAGTGATTGTTTATCAAGAGCATGGAGGACATGTTTATGTGCATTTTGTTTTGTGATTTCACCGGAACGAAAAGAGAGTCTCCGCAACGGCACTAAAGTGATAGATTGAAGAACTCGTCTTAAAGGATTAGTTCACTTTCAAATTAAAATTTCATGATAATTTACTCACCCTCATGTCATCCAAGATGTTTATGTCTTTCTTTCAGTTGAAAAGAAATTAAGGTTTTTGATGAAAACATTCCTGTATTTTTCTCCATATAGTGGACTTCAATGGACTCCAAACAGTTGAAGGTCAAAATTACAGTTTCAGTGCAGCTTCAAAGTGTTCTACACGATCCCAGACAAGGAATAAGGGTCTTATCTAAACGATTGGTCATTTTCTAAAAATAAAAAATATATATATACTTTTAACCATAAACGCTCATCTTGAACTAGCTCTCTTCTTCTTCCTCTCTATTAGAATTCCAGCAGTGTAGACGCTGCTAAATGCATTACTGCCCTCCACAGGTCAAAGTTTGAACTAATTGTTATATACTTGCACTAGCGTATTGTATCACAATTTAGTTCAAACTTTGACCTGTGGAGGGCAGTAATATACACAGCAGTGTCTACACTGCCAGAATTCTAATAGAGAAGAAGAGAGCTAGTTCAAGACGAGCGTTTATGGTTAAAAGTATATAATTTTTACTTTTTTTTTTTTTTAGAAAATGACAGATCGTTTCGCTAGATAAGACCCTTATTCCTCGTCTGGGATCATGTAGATCCCTTTGAAGCTGAAATGAAACTGTAATTTTGACCTTCAACCGTTTGGAGTTCATTGAAGTCCACTATAAGGAGAATAATCCTGGAAAGACATAAACATCTTGGATGACATGAGGGTGAGTAAATTATCATGTTTTTTTAATTTGAAAGTGAACTAATCCTTTAATCTTAATTTATACTTGTGAAGGTGTGCACAGCGAAAATGACGTCACAAAATAACACACCATTTCGCCAGCTGGAGTGCACGGCATTTTTTGTAACTTTGTGCCATATCCATATTGCTCTAATGTCACAAGTAATAATCCCAAGGTTTACTGGATTTTACACGATTCATTTGTTCTTTTGTAGTGTGAGTTTGGTGAAGTGTATCATAAAAACAAACATTGTCTCGTGTGTACTTTACGTCTTCTCACCTCTGCTTCCTGATGGTTTTGAGAACAATTACACGAGACGCCCCTTGTCATTTCAAAGAATAGTAGCCTCGTTCGTTTGGGGAGGAGAGTGTGCAGTCGGTGGAGGCTCATGCTGCGGAGCCAACCGAAAGTATAAACAAGGCTTGAGACTGTGCAGTGTGCACGAGCGCCAAGAGAACACTGTTGCGCTACTGACAACAGCGGCAACAAGCACTCGGCATCTCGCCACCAGATTGCCTCTTATTTAACAAAAATGAACAAATGACTAATCAACTAAAGATTTTTATTTTGTATTAGATACATCCATGCCACGAGATGCTTAAAAAATTGGTGGGGACAATATCGACCCTGGCAAAAAGTGGTGGGGACATGTTCCACCCGTACCACCCGCAAATTATGCATATGCCATAGATATAAATGTAATGCAACACCTTTCACGATTAGTTAACTTTAAGACCTGTAATAGTAAAAACGTGCTAAAAGTTTTTGAGAGAGTAATACTTTTCAAATGGAAAGATGTTAGCCAATCACAGCAGTGGGCTATCACAGCAGACACACCCTTAAAACAGAGCATTCAAGGGCTAAAATCAGGTAGGAAAAATGCCTTGTATTTCTAAATTATGACAATTTCTGATGCAAAAAGCATACTAACATTACAAGTGCAGCCCAGGAAACATTATAAAACAATAAAATAATGCAGTTCATGACCCTTTTAACAACAGAATTCATTTGTTTATCAAAATTGAGACCTGAATCAAACAACCTAGATTTTTCAAACATGAGAACTTAAATCGCCAAGGTACAGATCACCAAAGTCATAAAAATCACTTGGTCTAAACAGTGCTACTTCAGTTTTAGTCTCATTTAATGCCAATTGTGTGTAAACCATAATTTCACCTTCTGTAAACACGCTAGCACCCAGCAAACATTTGGACGTTTAATGACCCTTGAAAAGACGTCCATCCGACACGTCCCGTCATGGTTGAAAAATAGTTCCAAAATGAAAGTTGAACAGGCATCTTTGACGTTATCTTATTAATGAATTAATTATTATATATTTAACTATGCATATCTGAAAGTCAAAGTAACAATACATTCAACCCCAGAGAATTATAGACATGTACAAATGTATCTGAATGCATTTAGGAAATGTTCTGTTACATATTTTTATCGATTTATGCCGTCCTACCGCAACTATTTTTGCAGTGAGGGACTGTTACATGTCTGCCTGTTTTGCACTATGTTCTGGTAGTCTCATGTTCTCTTTTGTTCAGTTTCCCACCACTTGTTTGTATCCATGGTTACCTTCATTAGTTAATTTGTACCAGATGTGTTTTGTTAATTAGTCTTGTTTGCTCCTGTTTCCTTTGTATATAAGCACTCAGTTTCAGATCAGTCTTCGTCCTGTATTGATTATGTTATGTGGTGTTTGTAGGTATTATTTTCTGGTGATTTTCCTGTTCCTAATGTTCCATTAAATGTTATTTGACGATGTCTCCTTTGTTGTGCATTGAATAACACCCACCATGACAGAATACAGGACTGAGACTGAAGGTATGGATCTAACCGCACTGCCAATGCAAATGGCCACAGTGTCACCAGATCCAGTTATGGCAGCTAGGAATATGGACTTGGTTGGCCGTGATCTGACTGATTACCTCACCAGGATCCTGATGGAAAGAGGCTTCATATCCTCGGTTCCGGTGAGTGAAAGTCACCTGTGTCATCCTATCATGGCTGCCATGCCTGAGCCCTCAGTCAAGATGGCCACTGCCACACCTGAGCCCTCAGCCGTAATGGTCTCCACACTTGTGCTCTTAGGCCTTTTAGTGGAGTATGTCCTGGAAACCAGAGTTGGTTCCAGCCCCTGAACCTGCTCCAGTGTCTGCTTCAGCCCCTGACCAGAGTCCAGACTCCGCTCCAGCCCTCGAGACCTGTTTGCTGGGCAAGACTTCTATAGAACTGGAATCATTGTGTTTAAATCGGAGGTACAATTGGGTGTCATAAGAGTATAAGTGAAATGATACTAATAAAAATGGAACCCAATGGCAGCAAGTATAAAGAAAATGGTGGTGAAGCAAGAATGGATCCCTGCGGAACACCACAGGAAAGATGTGCTGCTGAGGAAGTATGTTTTCCAATGCATACAGAAACCTTCCTGTTGGTTAAAAAAGACTGGAACCAATTTAAAATGGTGCCCCCCTGAATGTCTACATAATTGTCCATATTGAACATTACAGTTCTGAAATTTCACTATGGTTGATGTAAATAAATTTTAGATAACAGTGATGCTTACACTATTCTCACATGACAAGGCAAGCTCAAGACCTGAGGGAAAGAGTTTCAGTGAACAAACCTTAGATTACACTGTTTCTTACATGCTATAACTCTATAGTATGACTTCAGAAGATGTTGAATAGTGTACCAGTCTATAGACTACTCTTATGGCGTTTTTATGGTTTCTATTTTTTTTCTGCTCAGCTCTGATGGTCTTGATCTGACATCCAAACAGATTCTGATCATAGGAACATGGGCTTGTACTGGTGCGCCCGGATGAAAAAAAAGTACACTTCCATAATGTACTTAAAGTGCTCTATTTTCACACACTAAATTTGTACTTAATATATTAAAAAATATTCTTTTGTACTTCTTAAGATAATCTTAAGAACATCTAAGCTTACTCAACTGTGCTATTTTGAGACACCATGAATATGAACTAAAATGTGCTTTTATATATAACATATAACACTATCTCTGTATTAAAAAAAAAAATTAGTTACCACTTGTAGTACACTAGAACCTATCTTTCATACACTAGTGTAATACAAGTGGTAACTAAATACATTTTTTAATACAGAGATGGTATATTAAAAGCACATTTTAGTTCATATTCATGGTGTCTCAAAATAGCACAGTTGAGTAAGCTTAGATGTTCTTAAGATTATCTTAAGAAGTACTAAAGAATAAGTTTTAGTATATTAAGTACAAAATTAGTGCTCGAACATAGAGCACTCTACGGTAAGTACATTATGGAAGGGTATGTTTTTTCACCTGGGGCTTCAAGAAGAGAGATATTAAAGGATTAGTCTACTGTATGTTCTACGCCTTCCCTATTCTACTTACGGAAAAAAAACGAAACTGGCGGAACGTTCGTTCCGTAAGTAGAATAGGAAAGGCGTAGGACATACAGCGTAAGCGTTTTGAAGAATGCGGAAAGCGGAAGTATGTGCAAGGCGATATTTTGTGTTTATAAAGCATATACAGTTGTATTTATTTAGAAACTGACCCATCGTTTCTCTAGAAAAGACCCTTATTCCTCGTCTGGTATCGCTTAAAGCCCTTTGAAGCTGCAATGAAACCTGTTGAATTTGACCTTCAACAGTGGAGGCCATTGAAGTTCACTATATGGAGAATAATCCTGGAATGTTTTCATCAAAAACCTTAATTTCTTTTCAACTGACGAAAGAAAGACATGAATATCTTGGATGACATGGGGTTGAGTAAATTATCAGGAAAATTTTATTTAAAAGTGGACTAATCCTTTAAGGGACAGACTAAGGGACTTCAGGACTGCTGAAATCAGAGCTACAGATCTAAATACAATGTGGAAATTCGTGACGAGCAGGAGACGTCTCTTAAAACATTCAAAAATACATTGTTATTGAGAAAGTGATATTACATTATATGTGATATATGTCCTTATTTTATATTTGTATGACTGTTTTGGAAATCAGAATAACAGGTTCTCATGAATGTGTAAGACATTTAGGGTCTTGTAATGTAAAAGGGCATTTAAAGGCCACTAAAAAGACTGCTAGGTTGGCAGTGGAGGAAGATGAAAATGTCTGTACTGCAAGTCGGTATGGAATAGATTTGCTCTGAATAATCAAAGTGAACAACATTGACTGCTATTCACAATAGAGAATAGTGGAGAAAGCTATTTCACAAACATTCTTGTGCCAATCTGCTACTGTTTTGAGATTGAGCTGCTCTTATGATGATGAATGGGAATGCTAAAGAATAGCTCTCTCCAGGTTTTAATGATCTCTTTAGTCTGAGGCAAGTGGCATTAAAGGAAGGGATTTCACTGGACATTAATGTTGGAAACACCCATGAGTACAAGATGAGTCATCAATATTTTTGGTACACAAATGTAATTATTATTATTGTTATTATTTTTATTTATTTTTTTATTTTTAAATGTATCTTGTCAACTTTTAGGAGTACAGTAGAATGACTAATGGTGCGAGTTTGGGCTGGGGCAATCTGTTTATTCGAACAATGACAAAAAAGGTGAGTGTTCAGGAAACCTGTTTGAAAACAGTTTTTTGCCTGCCATCTCTTTGGTGAGACTACTGATAGCTGGATAACACTTTATTTTGTTGGTCCACTGTAAACATTCTGTTGACTATAAGTAAATGTCACAGTGAGGCTCTGTAGAGACTCGTATTATTAAAAGGACTGTGAACATGCATACACTTCCCTTTGTAACACCAAACACACAGTATCTGTTTTGCGCAAATTGAACACCAGTTAACACAGATATGTTTGTATTACTGATTGTGTTGTGTTGTTCCTGTCCTCATCTTGCCATTTCGTCATTAGTTTAGTGGTCTATAAATTTTACTATGTTGATTTATGTATTGTGTTGTGTTAAAGAAGTAAAACAATACCAGTAAACATGTTAAATGTGTATTGTTTTCATATAACCTCTTATATATTATAAATAGTCATACTTAGTACTGGAACATTTTCCCATCCCAAACAGAGAAAATTCATTCACAGTAACCATTTTGAAGATCTCATCCCTGCCAATCGAAGGCACAGTTCATTGTTCTCATGTGTGAGGGGAAGATTGGTGATCTGTTTAATTCTTGGTTGGGAATTGTTAAGCATATTAATTCTAAATGGTTTAGTAAATCTAGGAGGGGCTTGGCCTTTTTAAGATGGCTTATCAGTCTGGTAGCTTGTAGAGTGCTTTAGAGTGAAATTGCTGTCTTTTGGGTCAATTTATTGGCATAGCCAAAAGTTTTTTTTGTGTATAACTTTTGAACAGATTATTCATTTATTTATTTTGTATATGAAGAGCTCTTTTCCAAAACGCTATAAATCCATTTTAATAGTTTTCATGAAAATGACATTTTTTTTTTTACCTAGACCTATACATTTTGTTAATATTCAATTTATCCTGTTAAAATGGTCTATTGACTCAGTCTGAACATGTTAAACAATGATTGTTAAATGAAACAACAATTTTGTTGATTATAAATTCAAAGGTTTTTTTTGTTTGTTTGTTTCAAAACGCTACAAATCCATCCTTTTTTTAGCCTTTTTAAAAACATCTAGAATCTCAGTATTGAAAGGGTGACTATATGTTTTAAACAGTTTACTGAACTGTTTGATCGCCTGATACGATGTCACACACTTGCACACACACACACACACACACACACACACACATGTTTGCTTTTGTGAAATGTGGGGACATTCCATAGGCGTAATGGTTTTTATACTGTACAAACCGTATTTTCTATCCCCCTACACTACCCCTACCCCTAAACCTAACCATCACAGGAAACTGTGCATACTTTTACTTTCTCACAAAAACTCATTCTGTATGATTTATAAGCCTTTTGAAAAGTGGGGACATGGGTAATGTCCTCATAAATCACCCTCTCCTTGTAATACCTATGTCATACCCATGTCATTATACACATTCGTGTCCTGATATTTCACAAAAACATGCCCACACACACAAGGCAAGGCAAGCCTCTTATAAAGCAACCTTGAGTTGAGCGCCTCTTCTCAGCCTTTTTATATAAAATCATCTAGAATCTCAGTATTGATCGGGTAACTATATGTTTTAAACAGTTTACTGAACAGGTTGATCGCCTGATATGATGTCACACACTTGCTCGCCGAATTCTGATTGGTCGAGAGGACATATCGCATTTAGGCTAAAAACAGGTTCGGTTTGGAAAGAAACTGCATCTTGCAGTACATTTTAAACAAGGAAATATAGCGATTTGGCATGAAACATTGATGGAGCAGAGAATAGGTACAGTACACAGCAAAATGGCATGACGAACTAATTTTTTTTTTTTATTTGGCGTTTATCGCGTTTTGGAAAAGAGCTCTTCATATATTTTTGGGCTTTCACTGTAAATACCATTGGCACATTTTGCACCTCTTGAAATAAACACTGAACTTTTGACGTCACTTCATTTTTACACCTCCATCTGCCGGTACATTCAGAGCAGTGGTGCTGCTGCTGTTTAAAACATCTTTGGGGCCCTTTTTATTGAAGTTGGCACACCACTGTCTTTGTTACAGTAACTTTGCAACTACATGTCAACTAACTCTCATTAGAGAATTGTTAGGGTTTTAGTAGACTGTCTGCTCAATATTTGCTAACACTTTTTGATGCTCCCCAACAGACATTCTATTGACTATAAGTAACTTTGCAAGTACATATCAACTTATTCTACTAATCCTAACATCTTATTATACTAACCTTAAACCTACCCCTAACAGTCCACTAATTCTCAACTAATTCTCTAATGAGAGTTAGTTGATATGTAGGTCCAATATTATTTATAGTCAAAAGAATGTCTAAAGGGGACCGTGAAAAAAGAGTTTAACCAATAGTTTGTGTAAAGCTATTTGCACTTTTGCTGAACAACTGAACAGATAAAGGTTTTTGGTTTACCTATAAAGGAGATTTACATTAATATCAGTTGAGTGCCCAATCCCTTCTTCCTAGAGTGGTTCCTTCTGATCTGACCACAGTGTGTATTTCTTGTTTGTGTGCTGGTTGCAGGGGCAGGAAACTCATAAATCATAGCAGTGAAAATCCATCCATTGCCACAGCACAGTGGGAATTATAGAGCTCAGCCATTTTGTAAGGAATTTTCAATGTGCTCATATTCCTAGTCATTGTGAAGAGCTTTCCATAATTAAGTAGAGACCCTAAATGATGACTGAAGCCAAGTAAAGGGTTTATCTTTTATTTTTGCTACCAAATACACACAAACCCCCATACCCTAGTGTCACTGTGTAAACTATGTAAACAGTTATATAATCAAAAGAGAACATTAAGCCAAGCATCTTACATTATTACAATCCACAGTTAAACATATTCCAAATGCCAGAGAAATAGGCCTATAGAATAATTTCACTGCTATGGACTATAAAGGTAATGGTACTTTAAACGTTAAACATTAAAACAGCAGCAGTGAACAGCACACAGGAGATGCAAACTGTTACAATCACAGCAGGTTAAATGAGCAGAGGTTTGAGGGCTGCTGCAGGTTTCTTTCCAATAAATGTCGAGTATGTGGTAAAAGGGAATAGCAAAAAGACAGCTTGGCAGATTTATGGAACAAAGATAACTGGGGAAAAGACCATTAGAGTGAACTATACTTACAGAACCTTGATGCTGAATATCAAGTGCCACTGATGTGATGTTTCTGGCCATGTAGCACCTGCAGATTCTTTGAAGAATCCTAACTTTAGAAACAAGTTCAGTTTTAACAAGACACCTTATCATTTCAGCCAGATTTTAACAGTTTGCATGGCACATTGCAGCACTGATTGAGTCATGAGCATGTAATGTCGGTTTGCAAAGAGGCTATTATTGAAAGATGGGGGAGCGCAGACTATACTGGATTAAGTCCACAACCTGTGTGTTAGCACCGTGTATGCATATTTGGCGTGCTGTCCGGGGGGAAGGGCTCCGAGCTCGGAATGTCACCTGAACTCAGAGTACTCCCCCGTATCTTTGGTTAGGATACCAGTCAAGTGTATGGAGACGGGATGGTGGCGGGATGCAGAAAAAAACTGTCGAGGAACATAGGTGAGTCGGCTACATATTCATAGGCCTTACACAGTTACAAATAATTAGATAGAGTAAAAGAGTATGCACATTTGGCATGCTGTCCGGGGAAGTGCTCTGAGCTCGGAATGTCACCCGAACACAAAGAACTCTCCAAAATAGCCAAGTCCAAACACTCGCTGAGAGATTGGTGGCGGTGTTAGGTGGAGGAGAATCACTCCAAAGATTCCTCAATGATGAAAGATCCTTCATCAGATGAGAAGAGTTCAATTTCGGACATGTTGGTAACGTAGGGCAGGGCCAAATTATATATAATATATACACTGCTCAAAAAAATTAAAGGAACACTTTTTAATCTGAGAATAGCATCAAGTCAGTTAAATTTCTGGGATATTAATCTGGTCAATTAAGTAGCAGAGGGGGTTGTTAATCAGTTTCAGCAGCTTTTGTGTTGATAAAATTAACAACAGGTGCGCTAGATGGGCAACAATGAGACAGCCCCCAAAACAGAAATGGTTTTACAGATGGAGGCCACTGACATTTTTTTCCCTACTCATCTTTTCTGACTGTTTTTCACTAGTTTTGCATTTGGCTAAGGTCAGTGTCACTACTGGTAGCATGAGGCGATATCTGGACCCTACAGAGGTTGCACAGGCAGTCCAGCTCCTCCAGGATGGCACATCAATATGTGCCATTGCCAGAAGGTTTGCTGTGTCTCCCAGCACAGTCTCAAGAGCCTGGAGGAGATTCCAGGAGACAGGCAGTTACTCTAGGAGAGATGGACAGGGCCGTAGAAGGTCCTTAACCCATAAGCAGGACCGGTATCTGCTGCTTTGTGCAAGGAGGAACAGGATGAGCACTGCCAGAGCCCTACAAAATGACCTCCAGCAGGCCACTGGTGTGAATGTCTCTGACCAAACAATCAGAAACAGACTTCATGAGGGTGGCCTGAGGGCCCGACGTCCTCTAGTGAGCCCTGTGCTCACAGCCCGGCACCGTGGAGCTCGATTGGCATTTGCCACTGAACACCAGAATTGGCAGGTCTGCCACTGGCGCCCTGTACTTTTCACAGATGAGAGCAGGATCACCCTGAGCACATGTGACAGATGTGAAAGGGTCTGGAGAAGCCGTGGAGAACGTTATGCTGCCTGTAGCATCATTCAGCATGACCGGTTTGGCGGTGGGTCAGTGATGGTCTGGGGAGGCATATCCATGGAGGGATGCACAGACCTCTACAGGCTAGACAATGGCACCCTGACTGCCATTAGGTATCGGGATTAAATCCTTGGACCCATTGTCAGACCCTATGCTGGTGCAGTGGGTCCTGGGTTCCTCCTGGTGCACGACAATGCTCTGCCTCATGTGGCGAGAGTATGCAGGCAGTTCCTGGAGGATGAAGGAATTGATACCATTGAATGGCCCCCACGCTCGCCTGAACTAAATCCAATAGAACACCTCTGGGACATTATGTTTCAGTCCATCTAACACTGCCAGGTTGCACCTCAGACTGTCCAGGAGATCAGTGATGCCCTGGTTCAGATCTGGGAGGAAATACCCCAGGACACCATATGTCGTCTCACTAGGAGACATTGTCAGCATGCATACAAGCACGTGGGGACCATACAAACTACAGAGTACCATTTTGAGTTGCTGCAATGAAATTTCAGCAAAATGGACTAGCTTGCTGCATTATTTTTTCACTTTGATTTTCAGGGTGTCTTTGAATTCAGTCCTCTGTAGGTTGATAATTTTCATTTCCTTCAAACAATGTGGCATCCTTTCGTTCCTAACACACTACCCAGTCCAGATCCGTATAGACAATATGCATGATATTTTTCCCCACTGAGATCTGATGTGTTTTCAAAGTGTTCCTTTAATTTTTTTGAGCAGTGTATTTATAATATCCACACATGGACTGATAGGCAGAAGCACATCTCTATCGATTATACGGCTGACACCAGGACCTTGTTTTTTGGCACAAAGTGACCTAGGTCACAGATTCTTTTCTGGGTGCCAATTTGTCCGCCTCTCCAATACAGGATCTGCAACAAAAATACTAGCGCACATACACAGATGCATAGCTTCTTTAAGGTTGTAGTTGGCCAAGCTCTTCCAATCAGGAAATTTCCCAAAACATACAGGTTCAGAAAATATTCACCATTATTCTCTAGTGATTGAAGATGAAAAGTACAATAAATGCTTTAACATACATGCTGAATCAGCAACCACCATCAACCCATTGTCACCAGATCAGCACGCTCCGCTCACTCTCCCCGGAATTCTGATTCACCACGCTTGCACCTCCTCATCAGTACACACTATAAAGACACACTGTTCTTCCTTGTCTGGTCTCGTCTCTACGTACAAGAACAGACTCCTTCACCTGTACCTACCTGGTTACACTTACCTGCTATTGTGGATACCCATCTTCTGTCATCCATCATCAGTCTTCTGCCCTTCGTTTGCTCCATTGCAGTTCCTGGACTTCACGGTCAAACCTGCAAAGAGACCATAACCATTACCATCAAGCCAAGTCATCATTACTTCTCTGACCTGTTATACTCGCCAGTCTGCATACTTGTCCATTTCCGTGCCTCTGTTTCTAATAATCTCTGTGTTGTATCAACTTACCTGTCTGCCTCCTTCTGTTGCGTGACACTGAAGAAGTCCTTCAAATCATTCAATATTTAGAAGGATTAAATATTGATTAATACCTTGATTATAAATACTCAAAAGATGTTTTTATTTTTTAGAATGTCAATCTCGCTGTGTTACTTTGGATACTAATCAAACCTGGGGTTCTGTTGTTGTTTATTGTCTAAAATTCTTCCGAGATCCATAAGAGGTTAAGATGAGGTTTGCCTGCGGCCCACCTTTAAATATTTGATTTGAAGTCAGCTGGTCAATCTTCAAAGCTCAGCCCAGCCTTATTGAAATCCCACCTTTATGCACAGATTAAAAAGAACAAAATAAGCTTCAGTCAGCAACACTAAAAAAAGCTGTGAACACTGTAAAAATGTATGAAAATGGGTGTGTTTTCATTAAAGCATAGCATAAGATAATATGCCTACTGTAAAATTACTACCATTAGTACCATTACATCAATCTCACTGTGTTGCCTTGGATACTAATCAAACCTAGGGCTTTGTTGTTGTTTATTGTCTAAAAATCTTCCTAGATCCATAAGAGGTTAAGATGAGGTTTGCCTGTGGCCCACCTTTAAATATTTGATTTGAAGTCAGCTGGTCAATCTTCAAAGCTCAGCCAAGCCTTATTGAAATCCCACCTTTATGCATAGCTTAAAAAGAAAAAATAAGCTTCAGTCAGCAGCACTAAAAAAAAAGCTGTGAATGCTGTAAAAAAATAATAATAATGAAAATAGGTGTATTTTCATTAAAGCATAGCATGAGATAACATGCCTACTGTAACATTACTACCATTAGTACCTTTTGGTAACATTAGAACCATAACAGCCTTTTCTTTCTTTCTTTCTTTCTTTTCCTTTATTTAGCCACAGTAACACACAGATATACTGAAGTAATATATTTTGTGATAAAATCACCCGTGTAAACAGCGATTTCAGACTCCATTGCTAGGGAAACAAATACACTAAAATCCAATTATACACAAATGAGCTTCTCTACTACTTCTTGTGAAATTGATTTCTTTATATTTGATATTAATATCCCCATGCTGCAAAATCCTTATGTTTATTCAACTATGTGTAGGTAAAATATGGGACAGATTGCAGCCCGTATTGATTTGATATGGGATGCACCATTTTACCTTTACCTTTAAATGGCAACTCTAACAGTGGCGTTTTTCAGATGCCCACATTCCCATACTGTGATTGAATTGACCAAAAAACTAAATGAGAAAATGGCCATTTAATCGTCATGAATAAAAACTCACCATCCATGTAATAATTGCATGTTAGAGATCTTATTGTGAATGATTCATCCATGTATGTTTTGTTTTTGTTTTTTGTTTGTTTGTTTTTTTCACCTTGTGATGTTTAATCAGCAATGTCAATTTCAGTTTTCTGGTGAAGCATCAGACTTCTCTCTGGTGGCGTATGCAAGACTTCTCCAATCATTTATTCCTCCCACTCCTGCAAGTTCACCTTCATCTGCCTCCATGTTTGCCTTGCCTACATCTCAACATCCAATCAATAGCTGATGCACAGAAGCAAGACTTGTCCTAACTTTTTTCCCCTAAAAACTGTTATACTCGGATGTATGTCACAATATGAAAGAAAAGATCTGTCACTACTTCCATTTCATCAAGTGTTAATGATGGGGGGAGGGGGGGGAGGCTGCAAAAGTCCACAACACTTACAAATAGACAAACATGCTGCAAAAGTGTTGTGGACTTTTGCAGCGCGTTTCTCTATTTGTGTCTCTATTTGCTGGTGTTTTTTCTATTTGCATGTGTTTTCTTCATTTGCAGCACGTTGAGCTCTCTTGGCCGCTGTAAAAAAGCGTTAAAATGTGGGACTTTTTTTGCAGTATCTTTCATATTTACTGGAAAATTGTGCGTGCTTGACAGCTGCATTCATTCAGTAGCTACTGAGGCTATTCCAGAAACAACAGGCCACACTGTGTGTCTTCAATCATCACACAGTTTCACTGAAGCCTGAACTCATGCTGGTTTTGATTTGTGCATGAGGATTGCTCTAGTAAACATATGCAAGCCATGTACCACCTATTGTGGACAAAGAATGATATTCATATGCATTCTGTAATCACTGTTGTATTTAGTCACTAATTCTGTTTAAGATGTCCTGTTTGAAACTTGTTGACTATATAAGCCTACATACTGATTCTCTTCACAGGCAAATATAAATCAATTATGAATTTTCACAATCCCAGTGCTGATTCTTCATATAAGGCCTCTTCGTTCCCTCAGCCACAGGGGGCTCCACCACAAGGTTGTTTATGGCAAGAAGTGTGAATCATGATATTGACAAAGAATTGTTATGGTGTCAAAAAAGTCAAAAAAGTATTAAAAAAAAAAAACGGTTAAGGATTCACAAGGATTGAAGATTGAATACAGTAAGCTGTTCACTTTAAATTTTGAGGGAAGTGTAAGAAAAGAAAAGAAAAGAAAAGAAAAGAAAAGAAAAGAAAAGAAAAGAAAAGAAAAGAAAAGAAAAGAAATTAATACTGTTCTGCAAGGATGCATTAAACTTATTAAAGTGACAGTAAAGACTTATTTAAAAAAAAAAAAAAATGAAATGAAGTCTAATGTGACATAGTAAGCAGATATAGTTGGCATGTATACTTTAAGTGTAGCAGGGGATAAACCCGCTGGTAGAAGGAGTTTAGCATTTAAAATGGTCTCAACAACCTCAATTGAGAGACTGGAATCTCTAGGCTGGTATTGCTCAGGGACCAGACCCACAGCTTCCATATCTCAGGCTGAGGAAGAAATATTGTGCCCCAGACCTGGCAGAGAAGGTCCCTTGTGGTCGAATCTCCAGAAGAGAGCCTTCCAGGAGAGATTTCTTGTCCAAGAAACATATCAGGCCTGGCCAAAATGGAGCAACTAGCAATAGACAAACTCCTTCCCAATAAACTCTGGCTAGAACTCTGGGGAGTAGAGCAATTGGGGGAAATGCATACAGATGTAGCCTAGGCCCTTGGCCACATCTGCTTCATAGCATTGGTGTGAGGGCAAACCTGAGCAGACAACGGGTTGACTCAACAAAGTTGAATAAGTCCACTTCCGTCCAGCCGAACCTCTTCCAAATGAACTATCTCGGGGTGGAGTCTCCATTCCCCATGCCTTAGCCCCTGTCTTGACAGGAAATCTAGTACCACATTCAGATGCCCTGGAATGTAATCTGCTTTGAGAGAAAGCAGTTTGTCCTGTGCCCAGAGCAGGATCTGCTGCATCAACTTGAAAAGGGGGCTTGAATGCACTCCTCCCTGGTGATTTACTGTATATATGATATTACAGTCGTATTGTCTGTCTGTACCAACATGTGATAATCTTTCAGGTCTGTGAGAAAGTACCTGAGAGCCAGAGATACAGCCTTCATCTCTAAGCAATTTATGTGCCAGTGAAGATGTTGGCCTTCCCAGACTCCCTGGGCTGGGTGACCGTCCAAGATCGCTTCCCAACCCTTAAGGGATGGATCTGTGGTCACTGTCTTGCAACGACAGCATGCCCCCAGTGTGGGACCTAAGGTAAGAAACCAGGGTCTTCTCTACATAGAAAGCCCTCTGCATATCACCCCTATTTTCTTTGTGGGGTTGCCCAATGGGTGAAACCCCCTGGTCTTGAGCCAAAACTCAAACTGACTCATGTGAAGGAGCCCTAATGGTATAATTGGCCCTTTTGGCCAATGTGCAGGAGCCCTAATTGACCCTTTTGGCCAAAAGAGAGTTTAGCTCCTGTGCTAACAACAGAAACTGTTCTTGTTTCATTAAAGTGGGAAGGACGCCATTGAAGCAAGGACCTGATCTGTGGGGATTATTTGTGTGCTGGCAGGTTCTCGGCTCACTCGAGAATTATTTTGATGAGAAAGTGGGTGCCCTTCCCCGAAAATATTCATATTAAGTGGAGATTGGGTGGAAATCCAGCCGGGGTTCACCGCACCCTGAAACACCAGAAGTGGTGGGGTAAACGGAAAACTCCTCATAGGGCTTCGAAGAAAAGATGGAACACGATGTAGCAGAGTCACCATCTCCTTCAAAAGGGTGCATGCCCATGATGCCTGTGGCCACAACCATAACAACCCGGTAAGGGAGGAATTGGCTGAACTCTGCTAATTGTCTTTTAGCAACCTGAAACCTGTCAACAACAGAGTTAGCTGCGTTGCCAAACAGGCCAGATGGCGAAACTGGGGCATCTTCTTCCCAAATGCCAGACAAATTAACTTGAACACCATAATTTAAATCGACGCCCTGCCTTGACAGAGCTGAACCTGGAACCGAACCAAGGGGCACAAAGTGAATTCTCACAGTGAGGGCAATTGCCTCCCTCAAGAGATGATCTAGTGTGCTCCGCTCCCAAGCATATCACACACAGATCATGTTCGTCATCCCTCATAAGAAAGTGAGGGCATGGCAGAACACACTGCTTATATTGCTTGTCTGATGCCATAACTTTTCTTTCACAACAAACATAGATGGTAGACAAACTTATGGTAGATTTTTTTTTCACTCCTAAAACACACAATGGACTTTCCACACACACACACACACACACACACAAACAAACAAATGGCTTCCTGAAGACAAAAAAGCTGATGACGCTTTTTGGGGGGTGACTATTTATGGTCTTCGTGATGCAGTGACGTTGCGTCACCTGACCGTTCTTCGGCCATGTTTTCCACACGTGCTTCAGACACCAGCTCACACTGAAGCATTCCCATAGCATTAATGTCATATCACAAAGTTGAATGCCATTCGAAAGGAAACTGTTGTGCAGGAGCCCTAATAGTATCATGTTGGTGATTGCTGCCATGAGGCCCAATACACTTTGGTATTCGTGGACAGAAAACTCTCGACCAAGCTTGAACTCTTTCATGGTGGTAAGAATGGACTCAACTCAAACAGGAGACAATTGTGCCTGCATGGAAGTCAAATCCCACACCACTCCCAGATATGTTGTCCTCTGATACAGTGAAAGGATGCTCTTTTTGACATTCAATCTCAACCCCAAACATTTCAGGTGTGCAAGAATGACATCTCGATGCCAAACTGCTATTTCCATCGACCTGGCTAAAATCAGCCGTTCCTTGATATAACTGAGCACATAAATGCTCAGTTGATCATCTCTCAAGGTCAAGGCAAGCAAGGGAACTGTTACTTTAAATGGTATTAATATCTTAGAACATTACTGTTTTTACTGTATTACTGATAAAAAAATGCAATTACTATTGTGATTTTTGTGTTTGTTTGTTTGTTTTTTGTTTGTTTTTTACACGTTTGGTTCTTTTGATTATTTGATAATTTACCTATATATATATACCAGGTTTTTTGCTAGTTTACAACCTTATATGTATTTGCAAAGAACCAGCAGTATGCTGTACATACTGTATGTATATTGACAAGTGAGTTATTGATCTGTTGACTGGAATTAAAATGGGAACTTAAGAGTGAACCAGGGTCACACTGATTGTTTTCTAATCATAGCCTAAAGTATTGACCATTACGGATTCTGCTCACACACAAACGTAACCGTAACAATTTGTGTCATCCATTTCAAATTACAGATGATCGTTTAATCAGAGGCAAAACTGGGCCAGCACTCACTCTCTGTTTCTATAGTGTGATCTTCACGGCCCAGTAATTCTCAATTTTTACTCAATAAGCTTGACAGAGGCACAATCAAACATTTTTTCTGTCCTTGGAATGCCTGTGTTAATGCTGAAAGAATTGCTGTAATTAAGGGTCAGTGATAGGATTATTTTGGTGATCTGACCTGATATGTGTAAACACAATAGCAAATCTTTATTTAGCTAAATCAGTATTTACATGCTCTTACTAGCAGCTTGTCTACTAATAAAGAGATTGTCAAGGTCAAGCAATAACTGAGAAAGTCTGGCCAAGGCAAAGAACTGCACTGAAATGTATACACACACAACAGAGCCCAAATAACTACCAATACTACTAATTCCAATAATAAATGCACAAGAACAGGCTTTAAAGTTTGAATTGTCTAGCAGTCTATCGGTACAAGTGTGCTATAACTTTTCTAAGCAATCAGACTTCATATTTTCTTCAGATTTTGATTGTGATGGTGGGTTGTGCTATATGCCCAAAAAGATAATTTCCTGAAGACTTCCTGGCAATGTTTCAGGCCATATAAATAAGAAGAGACACACAATTGTAGACCATGAATAAAAAACTAAAATAAAAAATAATAATAATTATAAAAATAAATAAATAAATAAATAAAACAACTTGTTTACTAAAATGACTTACAGCATTTTGACTTTATTAAAAATAATGTGAGGATGGAAATGCTTCTCATTTTGGTAATTATCCTGCAGTAATATCAGAACTCATCTATGGATACAAAACACATCTCTGTAGGGACAACAGATAACAGGGAAGAGCCAAAAGCTTCTAATTAAACTGTTTTGCTGCAAGTCTCATACAATTTAATGTAGCAATTGAAATGAGCTTTATTGCTATCCATTGAAAGTCTCTGTGATAGAGCAAGATTCATCAATAACACGTACTTGAATTATTCAAAGTAATATACAAACAATTTAATTTCTCATAGCATCAGTGCTGCTAACAGGTCATTGTTGCAGAGATCAGTTCTGCTGATTGAGTTGAACTAAATTATAGAGGCTATCTTTAATGAATATCATATTTTTTTATATCACCATAAACAATTACAATGTAGCTAGTAGCTACAATAACTGTTATTTGAACTAGTGAGTTAAAGTCAAATAAAACAAAGTTTTTCATTAACCATAACCTATGGAAGGCTGTTTTCACTACAGTTAAGTAAAATACAGTATATCATAATAATGAGAAACTTTCTATAATTATGGCTTTGTATCTTATAAAAATCTGAACATTAATAAGTCATAAAATGTAGAAAAAAAAATATTATGAAAAGTAACAATCTCGTAATGACTTCTCATTATTATGTGATGTTAAGCCATAATTATGAGAACGTTTCTCATTATTGTAACTTAATTTTTTTTTTTTTTTTACTGTGGCAGAAATGGGATCTGCCTCATCTCAAAATTAACATTTTCAGCAATGTGCTGTTGCAGCGTAGCATTTAAAAACTCTACTGATAAATATGAAATTTGATTTATATGACATGTTTCTTCAATGCAAGCACATGCATATTCATTATTACAAGAACATTTCTTATTATTATGAGCTGTTCTCATTTTAGTGAGAAAGTTTAATGTGAGGAAGGAGAAAGTTCATATTTTAATTTAATTGATGCAAATGGGTTTCCAAAGAAAACACTGAAGGCTGTTATTTTCTTAATAAGAAAGAAAATGTTATTAAGAAAATATTTGAGACCTTTTCAACAATAGCACTTAGAAACATTCTTGTGAGGGGCAGGACATGGATTTATATAGAAAGAGAGCAAGAGAAAATATACAAAAAAATAATGATATTATTTTCAATCCTCATTCTGACCCTCTGTCTGAAATTATAAGTTTTTAAGGTGTGGATTGTCAGTTAACAGCCAGTTATGACTAATGTCATTGCATAGAAAAATAGTATCAATGCACTCACTATTGCACGTGAGTAAGTGTTTTGAAAACATTATCCACATTAAACCATCATTTACAGACAAAGCATTTAGGAATTGTTTACTTACCTGGAGGGCCGCTGTCCTGAAAAGTTTAGCTTCAACCCCAATTAAACATGCCTGAAGGCATAGAAGAAACTTTCAAGCAGGTGTGTTGGAGCTGGTTGGAGCTAAACTCTGCAGGACAGAGTTTGGAGACCTCTGACTTACGGTTTGTGATGGAGTTGCTGTCAGAATCAATACAATAAAAGTTTATGCAAACTCTCCATTACAATGTGCCTCATTAAAAAAAAAAACAATCTGCTGTCAAATTCTCTGAACAAACATAGATGCAAACAAGCTGTTTACAGGATGTGTCAAAGCGAACATTTCTTTACGCTTCTGTTTACTCTTCCACTTGTCCTCTTGTCGGCAGACTCAAGAGCTTGGAGAAAAGTGAATGAGCATCTTTATACTGTATCCAGTGTGGACAACATTAGTGATTATAATGGGTTCTATTTGCTTTTGATGTGACGCTCTAATCCAGTGTAGGAAAGTGTTGGGGAAAGTGGACGAGGTAGGCATATGCAAATTCAAGTCCCCAATATCCAAACAAGCTGTTTTTGGATATTGATTAAATAAATGTTTTGTTTATAATGAGGAGGACATTTTAAACTCTGAAAATTATATGTCAAAAGATCAATGCAAATTTGATTTCTCATGTCATGGCTTCCTTAATTTCTTTCTTAAGAAGTATTTTGTGGGTGAAACTAAACAGAAAAACAATGTTGTGCACTTTGGCTTACGGTGTGATGCTACAGCCAGTATCTAAGTTTTTACACTTTGAAAATATTGCCATGATGAGTTGAGATCAAGTACGTGGTAGTTGGGGTACTCGAACTTGGACTCGAGTACAACATTTCGGGGAGAACAGAATCAGATGCATTTTTACCTGGACTTGACTTGGACTCGAGCATTTTGAACTCAAAAAATTATCCAGAGTCCAAAAGAGTCCAGGGATTCTGTGAAATATACTTGGGACAGTTGACGGAATTGTCACTGGCCAGATCGGGTCAGTACTGCATTGTCACGAAAATCAATAATTTGAATGTGTTTTTAAGTCTTGTCTGTTTACACAGTCAATTCAATACTTGCAAGCTGTCTAAGACGAGTTTCTGTGTGCACACACTTGTGTGGACCATCGGCCTTTCAGCCTTGCCAGACTCCCTAGGCACGTCGGCTCCACCTGGCATCGCTCCACCTTCGCTGCTGACTTGCAGACCGTCCTCTGCTCCACACCTATGGCTTGCTCCATCTCCACCCTCGGTCGCTCCAGCTCGTCTCCAGATCCCCACCTTGATCTCAGGAGGTTGTCGCTACGGGTCTTATGAATCTTTGTCATTTCTCCACCACCTCGGCTCATCGGCTGCGAGGTGGGCTCCATCCTTGTCTCCTGTCATCCTCATGGCTGCCCTCATCAGTATTCCTCTGGCTCCTCCCTCCATCAACGCCCCCGTGGGGCACTCCTCTGGCTGTGGCCTGGATGAACAGCCATCACCCCCTGCTCAAGGTAATCCCTTGGCTATCTCCACCGTCATCACCACCCTGGACTTTGTTGTCCGTCCACCTCCAGAACCACCTCCTGCCTGTCTGTGCCATCCCTTCACCAGCCCTCATTGCCATCCCCTCATCCTCTTCATCTCCTCTTGTCCTCGGCGCAAGTTTGCACCTACCGGGAAGGGGCGTTCTTCACAATCACATTTGTTTGGACTCTTTGTGTTTCGTCATCATCTGCATTAGTTATTCATTTGTTGTCACAGACACTTATGTTCAGCGGTTCACTAATTATTATCATCATCATTATCATCTGCATATATGTTTGGTTCTGGTTCAGTTCAGGTAAACAGATTTAAGTTGGCCCTGAGTTATGGAAATTACATGTAGGACCTTTATGCATAGTGCATGCCGTTGTAAAGACTGTAAGTCTATCCCCTTACCACTGTATTTTCGGCTCTTCAGGTCCCAATAGGCTGTTCTCATTCACCAAGCTACCCCGATTACCCTGCCTTGAATTCATAAATTTATATCTATGGATAAGTCAAATCCCGCCCTATTGTTTTTTGTTTTTTTTTCATTCAAAAAGCTGTTTCACTCAGCAATGTCAATCAAAAAAACAAAATAACGACTTATTTAGTGATGGCCGATTTCAAAACCCTGCTTCAGGAAGCTTCGGAGCATTATGAATCAGCGTGTCGAATCTGCGGTTCGGAGTGCCAAAGTCACATGATTTCAGCAGTTTGGCAGTTTGACACGCGATCCGAATCATGATTCGACACAGAAGAATCATAACATTCCAAAGCTTCCTGAAGCAGTGTTTTGAAATCGGCCATCAGTAAATAAGTCGTTATTTTGTTTTTTTGGTGCACCAAAAATATACTTGTCGTTTTATAATATTAATATTAAACCACTGTACTCACATGAACTGATTTAAATATGTTTTAAGTACCTTTATGGATCTTGAGAGAGGAAATGTCATCGCTGGCTATGGAGGCCTCACTGAGCCATCGGATTTCAACAAAAATATCTTAATTTGTGTTCCAAAGATTAACGAAGGACTTACCGGTGTGGAACGGCACGAGGGTGAGTAATAAATGACATTATTTTCATTTTTGGGTGAACTAACCCTTTAAGTTTGCTGAGCAGAATACTAATTATGAGATGACATGAAATCAAAATGGCAAGATGCAATAGAGGTTTGCTTTTGTGACTAAGGGTGACTCGAACCCAACACTACATTGTACACTGAATGTTTCTGAAACTCTGAAGAGATGCATGAGTCATTATAGATCACACATAACATAAGGAGAAAAAAATGAATCTTATGCTGCTGTTCCAAACTTTAGGCGGTAGCAGATGTTTAATGATGTTCTGCATGCTTGTGCCTCTCTGCTCACATCTGCATTCAGAATAAAGCTCGGCTCAGCAGAGGCATCAAAAGAGATGCTATAAATTCCAAGAGTAGAGATCGGTGCTTCAGAGATTTCTTTAGCAGGTATGCTGACTTTTCTTGGATCTCATTCCAGCTGGCACTTGCAGTTTAGGGTCATTTGTTTTTTTTAGACGTAGGGTGCTGATCTTGTATCATAAAGCATCGGTTCTGATCCAGATGGCTCACAGCCCACTGAAAACAGTGAACCAACCGTGTCATTTATTCAAAGTGCATTTTTATTTTGGTCATGTTTTCTGGTTTAAACCTGTCTTGTTCAATTTTGTCTTTGTCTGTTTCAAATAACACTTACAATAGAAAAAAAATTAATAAATAAATAAAAGAAAGAGTTAGTTGTCATGCTTGGTTGCTGTTAATAATCGCATAATGAAGATGAACTAAAAAAAACAGGCTTTAATCAGAACTTCCACAAGAAAATACACAGTATGATCATGGGAAACAAACAAAACCAACTAAAGACGCCAGGACACTGATCAAAGGAACTGAGGGCATAAATACACAAGGAATGTAATCAAGGATAAAATAGAACAGGTGTAGAGCTACTTAATAAACGAGGAAACTAACTAATGTATTAATGTGGGATGGGTTTTCCCCTTCATTTGGTTATCCCTTTATGGGAATGAGCAATTGAGATAATTGCTGTGTATTAAATGCTTGGGCAGGAAGCATTAGAACATAGAATGCTTGTTTTAGTGTTTATAGTATTGGTTTGTTCTTTCTATTTTGAAGTTTGTCACTGTAGAAATTTCTGTTGCTAGGAGTTGCATCGAGCGCTCGCTGAAAGTTTTTAGGTATGAAGACTATTGCAGTGCTAAGTTTTTGGTTTGATCTTGTTTTGCTTAACCTAATTGATTTATCATTTTCTATTGTGTGTTTTTAGTGAAACATTCATGAAGGCATTCTAACATCCTGATGTTTGTTATTCCATGGATTTGAGTATGTATGATTTAGTTATTGCTTTATATTATATTATATTATATTTTATTGTTTTTCTTAACTCTGCTTTGGTTTGATCATTTTGAATCAGGCTTTTAAGGCTGAGTTTGTAGCACATGTTGTCATTATTTGTATTTTGATCTCTTTCTATTTCCCTTATGTTGAATGATTAACTGATTATTTGTATAATGTATCCTTCCTTCCATCCATCCATCCATCCATCCATCCATAGTATTTTTGGTAGAAAATATTTTGCCAGAGTGTGGATGTGCAGAACACTGAATAGATGTACTGACTGCAGAATATGAATGTGGGTTTTACGAATATTTCTGTTTTATTATTATTATTTGAAAACTAATTTGTTACTGTCAAATGTATTAGGTTTTTTTTTATATATATATATATAAGTTGGTCCAAAACTGTTTTTCACAGCATATTTTCCCTTTTGTGTTGGAGGACTGTAGAGCAGCTTTAGATGACAATTAATTCATGTGACAAATCTCCAAGCATTCCCTAATGAAGGCAGCCCATCTTCCTGGAAGCGTTTCAATGTTTACGACAAGTTATATAATTCATCACATTCTCATTAGTTTATAATGGCATACATGTGACCATTGTAGCGCAGTTGAATGATTTATGTGATCATAAGGGAAATTTAGCATTTGCCTGCAAATTTAGCTCAACAAAATAGAGTTGTTTTCTTCTTGGAACAGAGTATACAAAACAAAGAGCCCGTCTCAGCTGACACATCAACGACTTCAGAACAACACGCATAATTACTCACGTAATAACCTGAGAGTGCTCTGTACACTAGGTCAGGGGTTCTCAAAAGGCAATCTAAACCTATGCTATGTACTTCAGCTCTCAAGGAAAACACTTAAGAGACTCAACTGAGAAAACAAGTCTGCAATTTTCTTTCAGAGCACTTTTGGTCATTAAGGTTGGGGTGTCCATGTGTCTATGTGGAAGGTATATGTAGGCATTGGTATTGTGGCCCTCTATACTCTAGAACAGACAAGAGCCAGTGCATTTTTCATTTCTAAAAGAATCATATTACAATAAAAGTCAACGTTGCATCAAAGCTTACCCAATTTTTGGGGGTTTCCTTATGTCACCTTAGTCTTGTGGCTTATTGGTTAATGTTAACCAGTAGCTATCCAGCTAGTAGGGAATGTTCTCAGAACGTTCTGGCAAGGTTTGGGCAAATTTCTAAACAAAGATTCGTCCAATAACTAATAGAATGTACGGTCAGAGTTATCTGGTCTTTAATAATATTCTCAAGAGGTTAGCACAAAAATGTTATTTATACAATGCTCATGGAATGTTTTTCTTAAATATTTTAGTTGGATGTTCATTAAATGTTTTTTTTGTTTGTTTGTTTGTTTTTTTTTTTATGTTACTACTTACTAATTTCATAATGTTCAGATAAGATTCAAAAGTAGCATTGCCATAATTTTCACAAAATCCTACAATGGAACATTCAAGAAAAAAAAAAATGTTTTAGAACATTTAAAAAACTTGACGTTTTGAACATTCAGAGAACATTCAGAAATAATGTTTTCTTAAAGAGGCTGGGGTGGTCTAATGCTATTTCATGCGTTCTGACTTATTTACACTGTTAAAGAGTTGCATTCTTATACTACACATGGCCAATGTTTCAAAACATGAGTTGGACGTATGACAGAGTATTTCTGTGCCAAATACACCCCGTCTGGATTCGGAAAAGTTTCGGACCCAGAGCGAGAGCAAGAGCACGCCCATCAACGTGCTTCGTTCGGGTTGCGGAAGCCGAGAGATTTTTCAACAATGTCACAAAAGACAGCGTGTTTTAGGTTGTGAGGGAAAGATAACTTTTTTCAGCTTCCCAAAGAACCCAGCATTAAGGGAACAGTGGATGCAGTTTGTTTGTTTGTTAGCATGGTGCTCAGGTTAATCTGAAATTGGTTTGGAAAGTGAATTATGCATAGAAAAACCTTAAAACATTGTTCTAAACATGAACTTTAAGCTATAAAAATGAAAGTTGCCAATTTGCATTCCCCTCCTTCTCAGAAAAGATTACAAGGCTTGTATCGAAGACAGAGAATTGTTCCAGTTTCTGGGTTGCTGCAGTTTCCCATTCTGGTTCCAGGCTCCAGTTTCTGTTCCAGTACCGTTTTAAGGTTCCGGTCCCAAGATGTGCTAAGCTAAGTCCAACTCTACGGAGTTGTGAAGTTGCTCTCTTAAGATTCTGAAGCTCTAAAGAGAGAAACAAGGAAGTTCTGCAAGAAGTGGATTTGGGGAGTTTGAAAACTGCAACAGAGACAACAACGATAAGCTTAGCCCCCATCTTCAAAATAGCTTCTGCACTTCAAAATCCTCTCATCAGATATCCTCCAGATCTGTGTGTTCCAGACTGCCCAGATCTGCACTGACTTCAGAATCTAAAAATCCTTCCATCTGCATGTTCCAGAGAATAAGGATCGTCTGCACAGACAACAGAACCTTCAACTTTAAGGCTTCTTCTTCTGCGTGTTCCAGGAAAAGGACCTTCTCTGTGCTTTGGGAGTTCAATGTTCAGGTATTTCATGTTCAAGGCTGTGAAACGTATTCCAACTCCTTTCTTCCCACTGCAACGCTGCCCAGCTCAATCAGTGGAGATGTCACCCTCAGATTCAGCACAACCAGGCAGACGAAAATATCACTTACTAAATCTCTTCCCAGAGACCTTGGCATTAGTGTACAGGATATTGTCATTATCTGATTATCTAATTTGCATTAGATTTTGCATAGCTGATATCAGTTAATAACAAATAATCTCTTGATTTATTTGTTGAATTCAGAATAAGGTTTACCTTATTTCTTCTATAGAAACTACAGTTTATCTTTCAATAAAATAACTTGTAACTGCCATAGTAACATCCAACTCATTCACTTGCATGTATCAATCTTTTTGCACATAATCCATTCAGTAGTTGTTAATTACTCTTGTCTATCCTTTTGTTTATGAAATACTTTTTACTACACTTGTGTCTTCCTTGAGTTTATAATAAAGTAAAAGGCTATACAAGTTAACGATATCTCACAAATCCTTCAGATTGGTCAGATGACAAACTTACTCCACTTTATATAATTCTAATTTAGTCAACAATCTTCCAAGATTGTTCTTTACTGTCAAGGTGAAATTTCTTGGATGGTGCCCCGTAATAGAGAAAGGAACTATATGACGCTGTCACACTCACCTTAGGTGATGTGTGACCAAAAACTCAATATTAATATTAATATTTAAGACCTTAAATCATTGCACGCATGAGCAGGTGTCTGAAGCACATCTAAACACGGTAATCTGACTGGCTGAATGTATGAACTCATGAGTCACGAGTCTGTAAATAGATGCCAGAAGTGCTCGTCGATAGATTTAATTTGTCTGAAGAAGACACACAGGTGTAACCGGGGCATGGCAATGCGACACAGCGTCTTGTTCCTCTCTCAGGGAACCAGGTTGCGTACGTAACCTGAGACGTTCCCTTTCAAGTGGAACACAACACTGCGTCATGACGTTGATGCTATGGGAACTTCAATTCCAACGTCACCACACCCAAGGTAACAGAGCCTGTCCACAAGGCTGTAGGAATGCTTGTTGAGCACAGTCTGGACTTGGGTCAACCCTGAAGGACTCGGGATTCTGGGACTGAATCCAAATCCAAACTGTAGAACCTGATGAATGTGTGCGGAGAGGACCAGCCTGCCATAGCACAAACATCCTACAAAGGTGCACCCCCACAAGAGCTTTAGAAGATGCAACACTTTTAGTGAAGTGGGCCCTAACCTAAATTTTTTTTAATTAATTTTTTTAACTGCCTATTTTGGGGCATAATTATAAATGCGCCGATTCAGGCTGCGGCCCCTTTAAATCCTCGCGCTCCCTGCCCCCGAGCTCGGGACTGCCTTAAACAGCATAAACAAAGTTCACACAGCTAATATAACCCTTAAAATGGATCTTTACAAAATGTTTGTCATGCATGCTGCATGCATACATTGGATCATGTGAGTATAGTATTTATTTGGATGTTTATATTTGATTCTGAATGAGTTTGAGGCTGTGCTCCATGGCTAAAGCTAACATTACACACTGTTGGAGAGATTTATAAAGAATGAAGATGTGTTTATATATTATACAGACTGCAAGTGTTTAAAAATAAAAATAACAATGGCTCTGTCTCCGTGAATACAGTAATAAACGATGGTAACTTTAATCACATTTAACAGTACATTAGCAACATGCTAACAAAACATTTAGAAAGACAATTTACAAAATCACTAAAAATATCATGTTATCATGGATCATGTCAGTTATTATTGCTCCATCTGCCATTTTTCGCTATTGTCCTTGCATGCTTACCTAGTCTGATGATTCTGCTGTGCACATCCAGACATTTCCATTCTTTACGGCACCTTTAAAAAAATACATACTTATCTGGTGAGCACCATAGAATGAGGTGGACTAGTGCCGAACTGAGTCCTATAACCTCATTCCATGGCCTGCCAATTCCACAGATACAAATGGCAGAAGTTACCACACTGTGTATCGTAGGTGGACTCATTGTGAGGGGATACCCAACATGGCCTATGGGGGCTGCTGCCCTGACAACTTATGTCCCAATATGGTCTGTAGGAGAGTGCCATACTCCAGCAGCATTGCTGAACAACGAGGGGGCATGCCCTCAATGCCCTGAGCTGTTTGTGTCAAGGCTTTTCCATATAAAATAACCACAGAACGCTATCCATGGTGACCATATCAGCTATAAAATGGCCATTTACACAGGGTGTTTGCTTGGTGGCACAGAGGGCCAATTCCATGATCTGGTGGAATTCAAAGAGGAAGAGGCATTTTTCCGATTTTATTTATTGTGGACCCAGCTTACCTTGGCGAAGCTTGAACTGAAACTCCCAATAGAGCACATGTGAACACGTCTGGGGTTTTCATTCACAGATCACTCTTGAAATGCTTAAACATATTGTGAGTGTCATCCCTCATAAGATATGGCAAAGGCATGTCAGCATACATCTTATATTTATTAATTCACTTTATTAATAACTGAAAGTGATGTGTGGCCAAGAATGTGGTCCCGTAATGAATTTGTGCTCATTCACCCATATAACATGTCTCTATTTGGATTGGAAGAATTTGCAGTGTGAGCTTCCAGATTCAAATGGGACACGTAGTGAGGAGGAAGAACAAAAGAAACGGGGACACCCGTCTGAAGCTCCACTTAATTCAAACTGCAATTCCCATGATCAAAGCCGCTGCGCCACCTTGGCAAACAGGGGACCCGAACCACAAAGCTCAAATGTCTGACAGAAGAGAGCCAGACAGGTTCAGATATTGAACCACACATGCCATACAAACAAGGACAAATCGTATGAGTCGTCCACCGTAAAAAGCAGGGGCTCGGCCTCACACAATTTCTATACTTTAGACCTTACATTTTACTGACTAACTCCTGGGCTAAAGATTTTCCACACACACAATAGAATTTTTTAATGTAGGAAGCATAAGTAAACATTACCATACCAATTCCATCTCTTCATCACCTCTCTAGGTCTCTTATTAGGCTTTTACTGCTCTCTAGCGACCATACTCAGTATCACAATGAGTCACAGAACACAACACAATCTTTGGGTAAATGTACTATTAGAACACACTGCAATAGTAAAAATAGCTGCTAAAGCAAGAAAGACCACTGGAGTTTATTTGAAAAAGTGGTCTCTCTATGTATGCTTTTTGGAGTGGATGATCAAGAATCCTCCAGGTAGTTACTTATGCGAAAACCCTGTTGTATCAGTATGTATCAGTCCTGTTTTATATAAGTTTTCACACTCTTATAATATAATAGGACATCCTGGAAATGTGATAACACACTTTTACTAAACTTTGTCTTTCAAAACTTCTTTGTCTGTAAAATGCATTGTTAAAGTAAAATACTAGACTGCAAAATACTAGACTGTGTTTGTGTAATAAAATAAGACAGAAATATAATGGGTTGTGAATGCTGTTTCATGTTGATTCTACCTACAATGCCTGGTTTCTAATAAGTTCCCATCATAGTTCCCCAATGCTAACATCTATATTATATAGAAATACTGAACTCAAAGGAAAGCATCTAAGAAAATGGATTGGATCTCATGTCATATGATAAAATTATATTGCCCATCTCAATTTCCCACAGCTTGAATGTCAATGAGCTCTTGTTTTGGTGAAAATGGTCATTTGCATGGCATGTATGAGGTGTCAGTTTCATCAGGGTTTGATGTTATTGAAAGCATTTGTCACATTTAACTACCCCAGAATAGGCCGATACCAGAATTGATGCATTGTCAAGTCTTTCCCCATCCTCATTATACAGTGCATGACTTAATGTTTTTTTTCTCTCCCCCAGAAAGACTCCCTTAATAGAATCCATTATAACTTTAAGCAGTTTTCTTATTGCTTTAATGAAATTTCTCTCTGACTGACTGTTAATGTACTCTCTGTTTGCTCCTTTGGGTAGAGGCAGTAGTTAACCTGTCCATTTTCCACAGTAGAAGATGTCCCTCTGGTCCTGGTGTCCATGTATATTTTAAAGGTTAGAATTAATAAAGCTATAATTAATAGGTTATCTTACTGAAACAACCCACTTTCAATCCTTCAGTGGATTTTACACTAATCTTTGTTGAATTTCAATTGAGCAGCAGTTCATTTTTGTTTTAATTGCATGAGAACTTTTAAGCACCCACAATAAAACAGCAAAATGTGCATCTGCCCAAGCAACCAATGAATTCAGATGTTTAATTTAACAAACCATTTACATTTGCGACTCTCGTTCTGCAGGGCATGAGCAATAACTGCAACTGGAGGTCAAATGAAGAAATAAAATGTTTGTCAACCTCCATTTTGTTCAATAAATGTCTGAAACTGGCTACTGGTTATATGAAAGCCGCTGGGTGTTTAATCACGCTGTCACATTTATGTGATCGAGGTTTGGAAGTGACATTAACAAATAGGATCAGCAACTCATTAGGATTATTTCCATGGCAAGAGAGCTCGATTAATGATGTTGTTCATGAGCCAATTAATTAGATAAGTAGTATATCCCTCAGAACATTTACAAAGAATATGAAGTTATGAGTGAAGACATGAAAGCCTCTTCAGCATATGCTGTTTTTATGCTTACTAAAATAGAGTAAGAGAATAATAGAACATCACTAACACATTATGTTTTTGGTAGCATCTCTATGTTCATAATGCATAAAGGCTTACAAAATAGACATTTGTATGTAGAAATGTGTGGTGTTTATTAAGGAAAGCAGCCTTACAATTGCTTATAGTGTTAGAGATTTGATCAAACTCCTAACCCTGAGTGATAAACAGGTTACTTTTATTTATACATGTATTATATGCATGCATGCATACATGCATTATATACAGGATTCATATTGTGAAGAAACCCACCAGCCATGTCAGATTCATCAGCATTCATGATGGAATATTGTAAACTCTACTGAGAGTGATGGCAAAGATTTGAAGTTTTCCAATTACAAAAGATTCACAGGAAAGATTCACATCCTCATCCCAGGCTAAGGTATGAATAGCTGTAGTTTAATAAGTATACAGCCAGAAATCCTGATCCTGGCAATTTGATGAAGTTAATCCGTGTAATGCAGATAAGTCAAATTAGGGGATTTTAACCTGAAATCTCTGTAATTGGCTCCTTTGGGTAAATGACTGATGAAAAGAGCAAAATAAAAGGCTGTAAGAGAGTGCGAGTGCACACAACAGGCGTCGGTGATTTTTTGGCCTATGAGTGTAGAACAGTTCCATTCCATAGATTTATTTGAGCTGCTAAACAAAAGCAGGGTCATTCTAGGGAACGACTAGAATTTTTATTTCTAAATATTCAATTAAGAATATAATGTGTTAAATTGTTTAAAAAAAAATTACTTGTGCAGTCTCAAGCCAAATTAATACATTTTAATATAGAATACGTAATTATGTCTTCAGAAAGGTAACAAGGTTGACAGTAACAGGGTTGAGTTTTATAGTTTAATTGGTAACACTTTACACTAAGGTTTTATTTGTTAACATTACTTGTATTAGTTGCATAATAAGCAATACATTTTACAGAATTTATTAACCTTTGTTAATGTTAGTTAAAACAACAGCTGTTCATCATTAATGTTAACTAATGTAGTTAACTAATGTTAACAATTAAAACCTTATTGTAACGCATTACCATTTTAATTCAACATTACAAGTAAAATTTGCAAGGTGTCTCTTAGAAAGGGATTTAATGCTGAACAACAAAGAGGACTTGTCAAAGGATGTAATTTCTTATTTATGGAATAGAAATCACTTTAAAGTATAAAGTAAAAAAAAATGATGGTAACAGGACTGAAACATAACATTTTTAAGTCATTTTAATAATACATGGTCAGCTAAAACCAAGAAATATACACTGAATTGTTTTGTCCAAACCTGATTTTGCCATCTTTGTCCTTGGAAACATAATTCGCAACCTGATTTATATTATGTTCTGGACCCTCATCACCCACTGGCAGACCCATGGAAGGTGTTTGGCAGACTATGGATTTGCAAGTTGATGGTGGGTGTCAGAGTTGTCACCAGCCTGGCTTCATTTCACCACATGTTCTCCAAATCCTCCTCCATCTACCTGATGGAGCACACTAGTCAACAGCAGGGCTGTACAGCTGTTTTCCTCCTCTGTGTTTGTACTGACTCAGGAGCTCTGCCAAAGGACAGCCATGTGCAGCAGTTGGATCTCATTTAACCAAACTGTTTCTCCTATGTCGATGAGGATTGTGGCCTTCTAAACCTTCACCTCTATGCTCATTCTAACTCATCATCTTCAAGAATGGAAAGAAGATGCATCAAAACCGACAAATTGCTATTTCATATCACAATGACTGCACGCTTTCCAGGTGAATGCATTGTCAAGGCTGTTAATTAAGGGTTACTGAAGGTGTTATAGTTTAATTTTCACCACATCAAGCGTCAACCCATTTCTTCTGCTCTCTTTACTGCAGTGACATAAATACTAATGTAATAAATATTGCACGTGCATAAGATGAACGATTAATTAAAATGAAATAAAACTAAATCATTGCTCAGCTATAAACAAAGCCCAAATCAAATTTAATGTGTCAATAACATCAAACCTCATTGGTTCTTGTGCCCCAAATCTTTGTTCACCTAAATGTTAACATGTCATCCAAACATGTATGACTTTCTTTCTTCTGTGGAACACACATACGCAAACTGAAATGTGATTTTGTCTATGCCACAGAAGTCAGTGGGGTCCAGTGTTGTTTTGACCCCAAATTACTTAAAAAAAAAATATTCTTTTGTGTTCTGTGAAAAGAAATCAAACAGGTTTTGAATTACATGAGGGTGAGTCATGTGACTCTGTCTTTTATTTGATATAGACTTATTGATATATCTTATCTGAACATACACAGCCTCAGCTCTTGCCATATCACTTTACTGGAAATGAAGTCAAGACTCTTGAGTTTTTGATCATTGTCATGCTGGATGATCCAGCTTCATTTGAATTCCCTTTCAAGTGTGACTCGACACTGCATCATAGCATTGATGCTATGGGAATGCTTCCACGTGAACCGGTGTCTGAAGCACATGTCTAAATGAGCCAATCTGATTATCTGAACTTACGAACGTTGTGACGTAGCGTAGCGCTTCACCGAGTCCATAAATAAATGCCAGAAATATGTGTCAACAGCTTCTTTGTCTTCAGAAGCTGTATGTTTGTTGAGCAGGTCACTAAAATCCTATGTGTATGTGTCTCAGTTTGGAGCTAAGATTGGGGGCTCCAAGGGGTCTGACTGTCAGCATTGTGAGCGATTCACTATTTGCAAGCTCCAATCCCATTTGGCCCTTTTCTCGAGGGATGAGGGCTGAGCCCCTGCACCCCATGGCTCAAGCCTTGTTTACACTGCACGCGTCTGCATTGCGTTACGGCTCCGGCAAGGTTTTGTTCCGTCTTCTGAGTGGTGTCAACATTTTTTCATTGATTTTTTTCGTGTTTTTAATGGCTAGATGGTTATATTTTGTCCGGTTTGATTGTGTTTATTGCTATGCCATACTTTATTTTGCTGTAGCCTACAGATGAAGTTAGTACACTTAACTCTCTGGAGTCTGTTAACGCGTCAGAGCGTTTTGCAGGATTTTTTTCACATTGCAGCAAAACAGACTTAAAATACTCCGTCATTTCTTGTCATAGAGACACAAGTAATATATCAATTGAAACTATAGAATATCTTCTTTTATTTGTGTACACTCAGAGTAAAAACACAATGTTGTGCTTTTTGTAAAATAAAGAAAACTAACATGATGCGTGATCTCTCGTCTCCCTCTGAACGAAGTCCAATCTGATAGTTCTCAGAAAATGAACTGTAACTTATGAATACTAATGACAAAAAAAATGACACTTATGTCTAAAGAAACGTTGAAATGTCAGGTTTTAAATCGTGCAAGTCAAATTGACAACAAACATTCTGTGTTTATGTAATCTGTATGAAAAGAGAGCCATGTCAGAAGTCCGTGATTCAGCTCATTATCCGCTAATGCGGCCACGCCCACGGAGCCAGCGCTATTCAGAGGCAAATTCATAGGCAATACTTGTATGCATTGTCTCAATCGTGTATTTATTGTCCTGAAAAGTGTTTATCTGGATGTTAAAGCCATGGTTAGCGATCTCTAGAAGACATGCCGCTAGTTCCTGGTTCATTTTCTTCTTTATATGAATTTGTGGCCTGAAGGTGTACATAGCGCCCTCCGGCTGCAAGTATGAATTGAAAACACAGTATCCAGCACTCATAGTGATGACAATAAATATTGAATAAATATTACTCTGTATAGAAAATTGACATAAACATATAAGAATCCATCAATATTTCTCCAAATGTGCATGCTTTTAAGCTAAAAGCCTATATGAAATGCCATAGAGGTAATATAATTGTTCAGACACTTTGCATCACAGAAATACATGATATTTTAAAGAATATAATAGAATACCATTATTTTAAATTGAGCTGAGACATGATTACAGAGGGTTTTTTTCACAGCCTACCTGACTGAAAGGCCTCATTAATATGCAAGTCATTTCAGGTCATTATTATGTGATTCTTTTGTCTTCTCAGGTGTAAATGACCCATTATTCATGATGATTCACGCCTCTACGCATACTGTGTTTCTTGACAAAAAGTGTCTTACAAAAACTAAATCAATATATTGTTTTATATGAAGGAGTAGGCAGCATAATTTTTACATAATTCTGAAGCAAAAACTCTAGTCTACAACCTCCAATACCCAGAAGTCTTGTCAATACAGATTTAACATACTTTTTTTGGCCTTATTTCAGTGACTTAAATTTTCAATAACCACGCATAAACATTATTCCTTCAAAAACAAAAACATGTACATACATGTTCCTCACATATTATGGTAGCCTAGTTTGTGCTGAATACAGTGTAATGACACTTGTGTCATTAATATGTTTATGAACAACTGAAAAAAGCACAAATGTCAGGGCATGTCAAAAGAAGTGGCGAGCCACTTCTAGGACGCTTCTGAAACTGGTGTAAACACAAGCATTGACTAGAGTGGCCGCGTATCAGCTCTGGTAGCTGCGTCACAGCTTTAATGCGCTACACATGCGTGCAGTGTAAACGAGGCTTTAGGTTCCGCTGCTGCTAAGGCAGCACAGCAAATTTGGTCATGAGGCTGGTAGGCTGAGTTGGTGGAGGAGTTTGAGATGGAAGGTAATACCCTATCTCTCACATTCTCCGCTGACTCAGAGGACCCCATTCTGGATCCTGAAGCTTGCTCTGCAAATTCTTCAGACCAGAACGAGGAACTCATGTTTTCTGCCACAGATTCTGAGGGGTTGGATGCAGATAGCAGGCAGGGGCTTTGGCAGAGCAGCTTCCTCAGTCTGCCACTTTTGAGGATTGGCCTGATTAGAGGCAAGCAGTCATGTGCTCAAAATTAAATGACCACTTCCTCACATCTGCATAAGTGCAGCCTCCCCACTACCATATCCCATTCTTCCCCAATCTCCACACTGAAGTGTCGAGATTGTGGAAGAATCTGTACTCACCTTGTGTGCATACACAGGCATTATCAACGTACTCTACAGGGGTCGGTATGCGCAAGCAGAGGTATGGGGCGACGCTCACGGGCTATCTCTTCCCCTCATCCACACCGTCGTTCCCATAGCGTCAACATTATGATGCAGCATCTCGTTCCCCTCTCAGTGAAGCGGGTTACATACATAACCTGAGATGTGTTATAGCACAGATGGACATCCTGACATTCTGCTGTAGACAATCCTGCTAAACTTGGAATTCATTGGTCTCTCAATGTCTGCAAGCTTTCCAGACACTCAGGCAGCTAAACACCATTTGCTCACTTTGCCATGCCTCACAGTAAAGGCTGATTTATACTTCTGCGTCGGACCTACACCATAGCCTCTGCACTGCAGGCTACGCATCGGTTTTCATTTATACTTCTGCATCATTGTCCGCATCGACGTGCAATTACAAATGCAGGGAGAGGTTCTAGCAGACCAATCACAGTGCTTGTGGAGAGCTGCACATCTGGCTACGCCATAGGCTACACGTGCTACACACAACCCAAAATGTAGCTATGGCGTAGTTTCGAGTCTTTAGTGTCGTAACGGTGTTGTTTTCTTTGTAAAGTTTTTACTTTTTCCTCTAAAAGTTGTTTCAGTAGAGATGCAGTATATTAATTTGTCATTGTTACATGTATTTACTAGTAATAATAGTAAATTATGCATAATTACAATTAACTAACACTAAACCAAATCTTAAAACAAATTATAAGCATGTGATCTTTATCATTAAATGTTTACTTAAATAATTTTCATGAAAAAACTTAAACAAAACTTCTGAAATATTATTTAGCTTTAGCAAAATTTAGCTTTTGAGAAACAGTTAAATGCCACGTCATGTTTTGTTTTGTTTATATGTACAGTATATATATATATATATATATATATATATATATATATATATATATATATATATTAGTTAACTTCCAGCCTGAATGTGAACTGAGAGAAATTCTTTAGTGTTCCATCAAACATTTTGCTATGATGAATGTTGTACCCAAGTCACAACAGTGGAACACATGACTCCAATTACCCTCTTTTCAAGTAGTAATTAGTTTTCAAGATCCTTGGGGCTTGTAGGTTTTTATGTGTTCATTAAAGATACAGCAAAGTAAATCTTGCATTTGTTGTTTTTACTATTAGTGGCAGGGGTGGGAAATATACATAAGTATGTTACATAAAATACTTCTGAAAATAGTTCATTAATATTATTTTCCTAGCTAATCTTGCCATAAGACTGTCTGAGGTGTAGAAAGCAAGGTTTGACATACATACATACATATACATACATACATAAAAATTCACAGCTTAGTATAGATGCTATATTGAATTTCTTTCAACTGTGTGGCTTCTTGTGGTGCCATCAGCTATGAAGCAGTTTTCTTACATATGATGTGATGGGTCATAGCTTATTATGAAGAGAGAGCAGCGTTAAATTGTAACATTCAGTAGAATGAAACAAACTGAGCTGCATGCATGCCTTTTGTTTCTGATATTGATGAATCCGAAGTGCCTGCAGGTGTGTGATGTCCTCTCTGTTTGCTAACCACATGCAGTTGTTTGGACTCTGTCCAGGGTGCTGAACGCATGCAGCTGAATGACGGATAGAGGTCTCGGCTGCATAGTCCCAACACCACTGCTGAAGAAAGAGAGACAGAGATGGAGTCTCACTGTCCTTGAGCACTAAAAAGAAATCCTGAGGTGTAAGGAATGTCCTCTGTGACATTTCAGTGTCTGGTTCTGTGCTTGACTATGACTTTTTCTTATGCTTCAGTGCTGTGTTCAGGCCAGCCACTGTTACACAATACAAATCAGTGATATTAACATATACACTAAGGTCCAACATTTTAAACTAAGCAGAACTCAAAGAGCTAATAAATATGCTACACTGTAAAAAAAATCCCGTTGTTTCTACGGAAAAATACCGGCAGCTGTGGTTACCAGAACAATACTGTAAAAATGACATCAAACCGTAAACATACTTACGGAGTTACATGTGAATAGAAGGAGCACACAGTGTCATTCACACACACACTAAACACCATCATGGTAACATGCATGAAATTTTAAAAATGCAATAAACATTAATTTAACAACATTAGATGTAACATAAAACCCTAATGTACATAACTGATTAGAAAAAAATGAGAAAAACTAAGAAGAAACAGAGTTATTTCAACGAAAATATATCAAATGTGAAGTATCACGCAGGGAATTGTGGGAATGTCAATATACGGTTTTTCACTGTAAATTTTACAATGAATTGTTATTTTTCACTTCCAAAAACTGTGAATTTAATGGCATTTTACCGTAAAATTACATTAAATGTACCATTAGATCTATTACAGTTATTCACCGTATACAGTACGGAAACTTTCTGTAAACCAATCAACAGTTTTTCACCGCAGCATTTTTACAGTCTTTTACTGTTAAAATCACGGTCATTTTTTACAGTGTAACAGTGGGACTATGGTGCAGGAAGATAGTTTAGAATGTCAGATGGGTCATTCCTGTTATGCAGGACCTTTTTAACTATGTAACTTTTTTTAAAAAAATGAATACGCTGTTGTAATTAAAAGAAGTGTTTACTACAAAAGAGTATAACAAACTTTTACAAATATGTTCCGATCAATATCTGGAACTGATAAATACCAATGTAATAACGTTTACATGTAATAAACATTTTATTATTCACTTTATGATTATTTACACCAGTGGTTCCCAAACTTCTCTGCTGGGCCCCCTTTATATAGAAAAATATTAAGCCAGTTCCGGATTCTTCAGGATTTTTTGATGAATATACATGCACCCAAAAAGGTACTTACAGACATGACCTTGATTTCCAAATTATGATTTGAAATATTCTGATTAATATAGTACTAGCTACTTAACTAGCCTACTTGGTGTCTTAACTTGTTCACCGCACTTCTCACCGCACCAGACACAAGAGCCACACTATAGCCACACTGCCAGAGCTGATGTGTACAGGATGTGACAAAGCGAACTTTGCAAATCCATTTGTCCTTTGTGTCAGAATGGTGGAGTTCATCAGAAATAGAAGGGGTCATCAGTTTACTGTCAGGGATTTGTTGTTCCACGCTGCATCCAGTAACAGCAGCATCACTTATTGAACATCAATGGGTTCTATTTGATTTTGTCACGCTGCTTACACCTGGTGTAGACACAATGTTTTGGTATTTGTGAATTTGAAGTATATTCATCATCTGCTTTATGTTTACCTGGCGCTGACAATTCTTTAACAAAAATGACAATTTAGTGCAGAACAATGCATCATTCATTTATTTTCTACACAGCTCCCTGCAATACTCAATTCTGATTTTTCAATCGTGCCATCTAGTGGTCAATATTGCAAGACAACAACTGCTACAATTGACTACAGACCTTTCAAGCGGTACTGAGAGCCATTTTGAGATAATAAAAATATGTCATATTAATATCTTGTGTTCAATAATTAACTTATCTGACAAATGGCTGCATAATACGTGGGATAATAACACAGTGTACTCTTGTATCACCCAGTTTTTTTGTTTGTTTGTTTTTTTACAATTATATCCAGTTTAATGTTTTAGGTCAATGACAAAAAAATGGTAAATCTACTCTGAAATTCATTTAAAATACACCCTTATGTTTACCTATAATACTGGGATAAAATAAATGATCAATTTAATATTTTCATCTACAGGTTTTTTGTTTGTTTGTTTGTTTGTTTGTTTGTTTGTTTGTTTGTTTGTTTGTTTGTTTGTTTGTTTGTTTGTTTGTTTATCTTACCATGGTCAATGTCCTCAAAACAGCTATATCTGAACTCTTTTCATTTTCCTTCATGGGGTATGTAATTAGATTTTTTATGCTCAGAATGTATTTCCAATAATATATTGCACATGTAACATAATAACGGCATACAACGTAATGAGTATTACATTATTAATGTAATAAAAATGTTCATGTATTATAATAAAAATATAAAATAAAATAATGTATACCTCTATATATCTATGTACAGTATCATTTGATGACTTGATTTGTCCATTTGTCCAATTCATATTTCTATTCTGAGATCAGGTCAGGTCATTCTAATAACATGACCATTCTAATAACAGTGCAGGTTTTCAGTCTGAGCTGAACAATAACTCAAAGGCTCAAAATGTGGTTGTTGTATGACCTCTAGTGCCTATAAGGTGAGTTACAAAATGAAGAACTTCAAGAAGAAGAAGAAAAAAGAAAGAAAAAACAATTAATCCTGTTCCATTTTCTGTTAAAGCACATGTTTATTTTTTGTTTAACCAAAAACAAAATAAATAATTAATAACACATAAAATTATTGCATCATTTATATTATAGGCTATAATTTATAACTTTATGTGCAGCATGACTTCATAAACATTCTTAATAAATGTCAAATGCATTAATTTGATGACCGTAATGACCGTACTAAGAGGGGAACCTTTTTTTTTTTTTTTTTTTTTTGGAGCATCTTTTCCTCCTCTGAATTTCTCCACAACTTGTAGCATTAGAATCAACATTCAAACACAATACTACCAAGATAACATTTTAGGTGTGTGTGTTCTTGTATACATGGTTTATGAGGACACAAATGTGTATAATGACATGGGTATTACAACAAACATGGTTGATGAGGACACATACTAAATGGTGTTTTTTTTTTTTTTTTTTTTTTTTTTTTTTTTTGTTTGTTTGTTTGTTTTTTTAATTAAAAAATTGCATGTTTCCTGTGATGGGTAGGTTTACGGGTAGGGTCAGCGTAGGAGGAAAGAATATACAGTTTGTACTGTATGAGAACCATTAAGTCAATGGAGAGTGATATTACCAGCAGTAGCTATAAACATAACATAAAAAGAGATTAATTACTGAATGCACCCTTAAAGTCAGTACTAAAGAACAAATAGTGATGTAATGTTATGTTTGTTAATAGCCTACACAGCTCTGCTCCCTGTCAATTTTACAAAGATTCCAACTATAATCAATCAGTTTTTAGAAATGACAACAAAATTAAGCAGTTTTTACTCAAAATTAGGTAAATATGTTGGAGTTTAAATGACTGATCTGTTACTTCATTCCACTACTTTAAATCTTGGTTACTCTTTATTTCAATAGTCCACTTTAGACATTTTACTAACTTTGCAAATACATATCAACTAACTCTCATTAGAATATTAGTAGACTGTTAGGTGTTTGGGTTCAGGTTAATATAATAAGTTGATATGTAGTTGCAAAGTTATAGTTTGTAGAATATATATAAAATAAAGTTGAAAACTGCCATCTATCATTCATGCACAGCAATAAAATATGATGTTGTGATTCATATTAACATTAGAAATTATGGTGCCCCCTTGAGAATTCCCAATGCAAACTTTAGCAGATCTTCTGGACCTTCTGTCTTGCCAGATAATTGTACCGAAGAAGTAGGCTTTAGGTGAAAGTCTTCCAGGCCATCAAGTTTCTAGGCCTCTTTCCCATTTAAAAGAAGTAAAGCCTATAACTGGACAGAAGTTGTCAGTTGGTCTGTTCTTACCAGAGGCTGGAGAGAAGACATCAGCTTCAGGTAAAAGACATCCACGATGTCAAGGGGCCCAGCCTCCTAGCAATTTTTTGGAAATATTAGAGAGAAACAACACAGACCCTTCAGAATTTACGTCACTACTGGTTAAAGTAACCCGCAACATGTGGTAGACACACATTTGTGCAATGCAGAGCGTCGCTCGCACTGTATGACAGAACAGACTAGTTGTCCAGTCCAAGGGTTCCCGTTCGAAGGAACTCAGTGTTGCATCATGAGGTTGACACTATGGGAATACTTCTGAACAGAGCAGTGTCTGAAGCACGTGTGGAAACATGTTAATTTCATTGGCCAATAGTGCAGTCAGGTGACATAGTGTAAGCGTGTCATCAAAAACATAAATAAGTGCCTAAAAATGTGTTTAGGAGCGGAGTACGAAGAAGCAAGCTAGATGAACACTTGATTATAAGTGGTCAGGGACAGCCCCCCACAGACATCTGCCATTCTTTCCAGACCTCCATACTGAGGTGTCAAGGTCCAGGAGTTGCCCATACTCAGCTTGTGTACTCAACCCACAATGTCAAATTACTCAACTATCTCTCTCCTACATCTGGCCTCGTGGGTAGCATCTGGCCTATGAAGCAGCAAGTCAAGCTGACAAGTCCCTGCACACCATGGTGGTTCTGCAGGTGTACCAGGCTGACTAGATAGAATATATTGTGAGTCAATGAGGGAAGTCCGCCGGGCCACAGATTTAGCTTTCTGTGCCACCAAGCCGACGGCTTGTGTCATCAACTGTTCAATGGCAGCTATGGTTGCCACGGAGAGGCATCTGTGGCTCAACCTCTCCGGCATCAAGGACTAAGAGAAAAAGAGAGGGGTCTGGGAAGGCCAAAATCTCTTTTGGCACATAAATTGCCTAAAGATGAAGGATGTATTAGTTCAGTTCCTTGTGTCTTGTTTCTTGGATTCCTGGTTTTCTTGTATTTTAGTTGTTTTTTTTTTTGTTTTGTTTTGTTTTTTTGTCTGTCTGCATCTGGATCCAACTGTACCTCATCTCTGAGTTTTCCTGGCAAGAAGGCTGCTACCTGATTGTTCCATATCTCTAAAATCCATCCCACACCTAATCCTAAAGTGATCACGTTTATGGAGTTATTACCGTGTGCAGGTATTTTGGTCTTATTTTCAATATGAAGCATTTGGATTTATTTCGGTTTATGATGAGCTTGTTCTTGTTTGCCGTTACTAGCAACCTCTTTCCCTGTGATTTTCATGCACTGCACATACAAGACAGGTATTGTCAGGTCAGGTAACACTTTGTAGAGGTAACACTAGGTCAGGTAACACTTTGTAGAGGTCTGCACAGGCTTTAAACTGAGGCCTGAACCTGGCCCATACCCGAGATCGCTTAACCGACCCGAACCCGAACGGTACTGTTATAGTTTAACCCGAACCCGACCTGAACCCACATTGCTATAGAGATGTACCATTCTATCATAAGCCAAGACAGTTTTGTAAGACCTACACTGAGCTATTTATTGTTTGAATGACAAGATCATATCGTACAAATAGTAGAAAAGACGCAGAGGCCATTTGACATGATCGCACTTCATTTCATTCATATAGTTTGCACTCCGTCATGTAGCCTGTCATATCGTACGATGTTTTAAACATTTAAATACACATATCAATTAAAATAATACAAAATGTGTATGATGTAGTGTTATAGGAGATAGTAGCCTGCTTGTCACAGTCTCCGTGGACTGGACTCCATCTCCCATCATCCTCCCTGGCCCACACCTGCACACACTTCCTCATCACCTCTCCTGATCTGCACATCACAGGCACATACTTCCCATCAGAACTCAATCACAGGACTATATCAGCACGCCACTCACCTCACTCTGTTCCGGTCTCGTTGATGCATACATTCTTAAAGGACTAATCCATGTTTGTCTCTAGCGTACCAAAAGCGTACCACCTGCACACACTTCCTCATCACCTCTCCTGATCTGCACATCACATGCACCTGCTTCCCATCAGCACTTAATCACAGGACTATATCAGCACGCCACTCACCTCACTCTGTTCTGGTCTCGTTGATGCATACATGCTTAAAGGACTAATCTATGTTTGTTTCCAGTGTACCAAAGGACCTTCTGTTTCCACTCCAGCGATCTCCCTGTATTATGCCCCCGTGCCCCTATGTCTGTGTGTGTCTACCTACCTCCATCTTGTGTGCACTCTGCTGACAATCATCCATCCAACTACAAACATATCTGCAAGACAATACCCAGTACCAATACCCAGTTACCATTCCTCTAAGTCGTATTTACCAGTTCACGTACCTGCATCTCTGTTGTCACCCTGCTCTTTGTTAATAAACTCCTATCTATGTTCACCTGTGTCTCCGTTCCATCTGTCCGTAACAGAAGTCTGGTCCATCACAGCAACAAACAGCAGCACCATGGGCCTATTTCTCCTCCCAACTGATTCAGCCAACCCCAATATCATCATCTCGGCGGTGGACCGCCTGTGGAGTCTCAGGCTGAATAGTCATCTGCTGGAGAGGTATGTGGAGGAGTTTTCTGAGCTCTTGTCAGGTGGGCTGGCCAGATGCTCCCCTTAATGCATGTTTTCTGATGGGTCTGGATAAGGATATTATTCGCTATAGCGAACCTGCCTATTATTTCTCTCTAGTCGAGTCTATTAATCTTATTCTCTATTTAAATGGTTCTAATTTTGAAGTGGAAGAAGTTAAAGAAAAGTATCCTCCTCATCCAGTCCCATCAGAAACACACACAGCCTGGTCAGCTCACTTCTCGCCGGTTCCCTCCACATACCCCTCCAACGAATCTGCCCATTCCTGCCTGCCTGCCTGTATTTCCCAGAGGATGCAAATGGACTTAAAACAGCACTGACCTGAGGTCTACGGTAGTCTACCCGATGTTAAGATCTGTCAGGTCAGCACTAAGGTCTACCTCCCTTCCAGCTACAGCTGCTAATGCCACTCCAGAGCCTTGTCACAAAATGGCCACCACTTCAGAGCCTTGTCGCAAGATGGCCGCCGCCACTTCAGAAGCCCTCTGTCAAGATGGCCACCGCCACTTCAAAACCCTTGGTCAAGATGGCTGCCGCCACTTCAGAACCCTCGGTCAAGATTGATGCCGCCCTCAGCCATAATGGTCCCCACATTTGTGCCCATAGGCCTGTTAGTGGAGTATGAGGGGATGTCTTGGGACCCTGAGATGGTTCCAACCCCTGAATCTGCTCCAGTGTTTGAGTCCACTCCAGTGTCTTCTCCAGCCCCTGAATCAGCTCCTGTGATTGTCCACCCGTGTCCCAGTCTAGACCCAGTCCACGAGCCCTCTCCAGTCCACAAGCCATATACCCGTGGCCGTAGTAGCCAGGGAGGCTTCACCGGCATGGCGTCCCAAATCTCCCAACCCGCCATGGCGTCCTGAGCTCCTAGATCCACCATCCTTAGACCTAGACCTCTTACCCGTCCACCATCACCTGTCTGTAAGGTCTCCAGGGCACCCACCCTCCCTCCCCGGTTCCATCCACGGGGTGAGGACGTGCCTACCGGGAGGGGTGGGTACTGGCACAGTCTCCGTCTGTCCTGGACTCCATCTCCCATCATCCACCCTAGCCCACACCTGTACACTTCTTCATCACCTCTCCTGATCTGCACATCACAGGCACATACTTCCCATCAGCACTCAATCACAGGACTATATCAGCACTCCACTCACCTCACTCTGTTCCGGTCTCGTTGATGCATACATGCTTAAAGGACTAATGTTTGTCTCTAGCGTACCAAAGGACCTTCTGTTTCCACTCCAACGATCTCCCTGTATTCTCTGTGCCCCTACACCTGTGTCTACCTACCTCCATCTTGCGTGCACTCCATTGACAATCATCCATCCATCTACAAACTCCATAACTGCAAGACAAGGGACAGTATCAATACCCAGTTACCATTCCTCTGTCTTATTTACCAGTCCACTTACCTGCATCACTGTCACACTGCTGTTTAATAAACTCCTATGTTCACCTCTGTGTCTCCGTTCCATCTGTCCGTAACATTGCTCTTGACAAAGCTGATTTCTGAGAGATGCAAGAGAAACGTGGCTATTTGATTTACGAACATGCTTGGCTCATTTCATTCAGAGTTTACACTTATTCGTCTATGACATCATACAATGTTTAGAACATTTAAATATACATATCAAATGTAGTATTTCACAATAGACCTACCCTTGACAAAGCTCTGATTTGAGACCTAGATGGCAGCGCGGCTATTTGATTTCTGCTCTCAGTAGTCATTCACTTCCACACACATTGTGTAGTAAATTTAGTGGCTTGTGTAGAATTGTGCTATCCCCTGGCTCACCTGTTATTTGGTAGAATTTGTTGTGCTGCTTTCCCTGCATCATTTGGCACTGTAATTTTTCCCTCATAATTGTTTGCCTTATCGCAGGCATAGTCAGAGGTTTGAGTGTCGTGTGCCGCGTTGTGGCCGAAAGAGTCCGCAAGAGCGGCATCACATGCACAAAACAGTTAATATATAAATGTGCTCCCACTCTCACCTGATCTTTTGAGCACAACAGAAGACAGCATGCAAGACTTATATAACAGTCTATATAGTTTTTCTCATTTACAGACCCAAAGCTATTCCTGAAACCTTAACCCAAAACCGACCCGCGAGTTCTTCGGGGCCCGTTGGGCTCGGGTCGGGTTGCAGACCTGTAAAACTTTGTTATGGGGAACACATTCACTATTAACTACAACTTTTGCCTCAATAAAATGTCAATTTACTGCTTAATAATAGTAAGGTAGTTGTAGCGTTTAAGTATAGGTATGGGGTAGAATATGGTCATGCAGAGTAAGGCATTAATATGTGATTCATAACTACTAATAAACAGCGAATATGCAAACTAATAAGCAAAGTGAGAATTGTTCCCCATACTAAAGTGCTACCGAAAGACACTTCCCTGATACGCGTTTAAATAATTAACTACCTGTTCAGTTCGGTTCTCGACACACTACACTGTGTAGAATTTTTTTGTTGCAGTTGAAATGCAGTTGAGTTTTTCAGGAGTAAATTCAATTCCACAATGAGAATTCTGACGGAGGACCACTTCTGACTATATATATAGTGTGAAAAATTAATAAGCATTACAGAATTTAACACACATTGGCCTGGTTTCACAGACAGGGCTTGCTGTAGATTAGGCCAGGATCAGACCTTAGTTTAATGAAAACATTTAAGTAGCTTTTATAAACATGCCTTAGAAAACAGAAAAAAAAAAAAAAAAAAAAACACTGGTGTGCATCTTGAGACAAAACAATTTTACTGACATTTTAAGATATATCAGTGCTAGTTGCTTTCAGTTAAAACAGCTCAAACTTGCATTTTAGTCTCGGAATAGGTTTAAGACTTGTTTGTGAAACAGCAGGATTAAATTATGAAAGATCATGCTGACAAGTTAGAATTTAACTATTATTATCCATTAATATGTGTGGCGATTTTTTTAACAAGTTCACTTTTTGTTTTCATCACTGTGCCATTGTAATATTTTATGCATATATTGTACTGTGCAAATGTTCAGAGAATATACATTATGCTGAATATACACTATGCTGTAACAAGCTTTTGTTTATAATGTGTCATTTAAGACAATGTACAATAAACCAGTAAATATCTCAAGGTAAACCCTGACAGGGTGCAACAATTTTACAGTTAGAAGAGCAAACTGTGTTTGTATAAAACAAAAAATACAGCTTTTTCATGATAACAGCAAATATATCTGGCCACTAAATGCCATGATTTATGGCAGAATCACGTTGCTATTACAGAGATCCATGTACAATAAAAAAATGTCAATTTAATTATCATGAATCATAAATTCAATATAAAATTATAATTTATTTTTCTTAAAACATTATTGAAAACAACAAAGCTTAATTACCTTTCAGTGCAATCCAATACCATGATAATAAAATATACCCTGATAAAATTGTAAGAAATTTTAGAAAGAAAGAAAAACAAATTGCCTACCATTTCAGTCACTACTGCACCTCAAATATTAATGCAATATCAGTATCAAAGTTTTTTTTTTTTTTTTTTTTTTTTTTAGATTATTAGTTTGTAATGGCTGTATGTAAATCAAAATGGTTATTGTGCATTGTGTTTTTTTTTTTTTTGTTTTGTTTTGTTTTGTTTTGTTTTGTTTTTTTTTTTGTGGGGAAAAATCTCTTTGTGCTTTAACAATGTGCGTAAATAATTAGTAAATTAATTAAATTATTTATTAAATATATATATATATAAAATAGTAATTCAGGAAAGGCTTATTAGTTATATTTGCAACGTGTCAGCCTGAAGTCTACTAGCAGACATAGTCTATAACATGTCTATAAATGTATTTTCAAGTTATGATTATGTATGCTTAGGAGGAAATTAAAATAAAAAATATGCATAGTCAAGCAAGGATCTTAATAGGAGTCGGCATAAAGGAAGCTGCTTATGAACAACTTACATTAACTCTTCTTTGTCACCAGATGGAGCCATTGGCTTTAATTCAGTGTTTTTAATTCAGCACCATAATCAAACCCCATTTTCAGAATAGAAATGGGAAAAAAAATATATACTTTATGGTAACACTTTATTTTGATGGTCCCTTCTGAACATTCTGTTGATTATAAGTAAATTTGCAACTACATGTCAACTAACTCTCATTAGAGTATTAGTAGACTGTTTGCTTAATATCTGCTGTTTATTGTGATGGTCTCCAAACAGACATTCTACTGACTATAAGTACTTGCAAAGTTACATGTCAACTTATTCTAACCCTAACTCTAATATTATACTAACACTCTAATGAGAGTTAGACATGTAGGTGCAACGTTGCTTGTAGTCAACAGAATGTGTTGAAGGAGCCATTAAAATAAAGTGAAACCAACATTACACTGTACTCCTATATTCCATTCTGTTTATATTCTATTCATAGTGGCATCTGCTCATAGCTGTCTCTTTGTAGCAGCAGCATCAACATCCACAAAAGGTGTCTTAGACACTGTTGTGTCAGATACTGTCAACAGTTCTAGTTAAATACCTTCAAGCTAAAGACCTTGATATATAACTTGGAACAGGTCACCAGCAGTCTGACATGTTCTTAAGGATCAGGGCTACGAAAAATAAAGTAACAGTGACAACTGAAAGCCAGAAACACAAATCAACCCAATCAACATTAAATGTGTAGAAATCCTGTGTAATTCACACAATACAGACAAAAAGCATAAGTGCTGTAGATGCTTTCCAAAGCAGAGAGGGCCATCAAGAGGCTTCTGCCACATGATACAGTATTATTATATTGTGACCTAAGCGAAAAAAAATGTCGCCCAGAGGTTTGCTCTTTCATCTTAGTTCAGGAGGTTGGATTTTGAGACTGGAAAAAAAAATGGAAAAATAAGATTAGAAACAATTGTTGAAATACAGTAAGAGATTAGAATTCTAAAATGATTGTGGATAGCAGCTCAGATCATTTGATTAGAATTTGATTTCATATTAAGATCTCTGACATGATTGCAGACTTTGGCATATTTGAGCACAGTTTGAAACATTGTTAAGATCTCTTCTGAAACTCTACAAGAGACTTCACTGAAAAAAAAAAAAAAAAAAAAATGTGTCTTTCCTATGCGGACTGCCTTTGTTTGCAAATGACCATATCAATCATACTTTCCTCAACTAAGAATGTAGTTTAGCTCTGTGTAATGAGTCTTCATTCCATGGGATCTTAATTGGTTACTGTGTAACAGTGATGCCATGTGTGAATTCATTACTATTTTCCAGGAAATCCAGAAACAGGTCAATTCTAAAGTCATTTAAAAGCATAGAATTTTCCATGTCACCAGGATAAATGCTTTGTGATTTTAAATTGTACACGTTAAAGCATTAAATGGAGTCTTCCCTTGCACCAAAGAATTTCAGAGCATCCAGAGCAGTGTCTTCAGTTGCCTAGCAACAACAGCCCCAGTAAGGACCGACCGTGTGTGATGCTGTCTGGGTTTGTGAAGGTAATTCAGGGGGCAATCTGATTTTAAAATAGGTCTATTGTGGGCGGGACCTGAACTTTACATAATTATTGCTGTAAGCTAGAACTCCTGATTTAGGTTGAATGCATGATAGAGCCATAGAAAAATGATGGCATTGACCATAAAATAGCAGTTTAACCAATCGACCCCATCTCTGCACATGTAACTTTCGAATTTTCTGCAGAGGTTATCCTAACCTCACTCGGTCAGCTTGTCAAGCTCTCTTAGTCTTTTTGGCCCGATAATACAGAAGTGCGTCACGTGGATTTCATATCCCCTAGAGGTTTCAGAAAGTCTCTGAAGCCGATCATTTGTTTGCTCTTGGTGTTTTGCCATCTGTTTTAGCAAGATCAAAGTGATGCACATACAAAGCAAAGCATGTCTTTAAACCGGAGGATGCTTTGCATGATGTTTTGCATTAAAATGGTTTACCTCTATTAAAGGGCATATAATAAAGTGGCCCTTGGCTGTTTTTTTCCCCCCTATATTTCCAGGTTTTTCTGCCTTACTGAGGCTATGCTCTTTTAAAACAATTCCACACTGCCTTCAGCAAATCACCTTCTCTTTCAAGCCTCTCTCCATCCCTGTGCTTATTAAACTTTCATGGCTGATTTTTTACTTTGATAGCATATGCATATTGTATGGGAGGTGGGTGGAAGCAGGTTACACCGTGCGACTTGACCGTCCGTGCTGCTCTATAGCTCACGCGAGTTAAAGCTTTGCATTGTGTCACAATTGCATCATGTCAGTATCACAACACGACATGCACATTTTATTTGTTGTGCTTTTCAGAGGTTTGTGGTGATTTGTAAAAGTTTAAATGCCAAAGTGATGTTCAATCAAAGGTATTGGGCAAACATTTCCTTAAGCCATTTGACGGTTCAGTTGTGTTATTGTTAATATTATTCCCCTGTTTACTTTTCAGATAGAAATATTCTCCATATTTCAGTCGTTTTTCAATACCTGTCATCTTTCTGTGATGAAATAAATCCATATATGCATATAGTACAAGAGTTATTCTAGCAGACTGGGGGAATTTATGACTGCAAATGTTTGGTGCTATTATAAGCTCGATCAATTTCTTGCTGTAAAACGTCATGTTGTAGTAGATATTACATCACTAAGAGGTGGCAGTAAGACTTTGCTGGTAACATTTTAGAATACTGTTCTGTCATTAATGAATGATTACACAGGAACAAATAAGTAACGCAATCTTAACATCCTAGTAAATACTATTAACTAACAAGAAACTCTGATTGACAAATAAGTAAGTAATAGTGCTCAGTCGAATGTGGTAGCTCACTATTAGCTAATCAATAATCTATTTTTTCAAACTTCCAAGTGGACTACTAAGAACTACTATTTACAGGTTCATAATTAACATGAATAATGCATAATGTATAATTAATTCTAAAGTAAAGATCATGGTAACCCACTGATAATTCCTCAAGTATTACCAAATCCTTCATAAGGAATTACTAATTATTTGGATCAGTATTCTAAAGTGAAAAGCATGATAACTTTGTCTGGCTATCACCAGACCAAGCTCAATTTAAAATTGAACATTGGTCTGGGGAGTCTGTATGTATTTTATACTGCACAAGAGGCGTGATCAACGAGCATTATTCACACAATTGGATAGCCCTTCAACCAATCAGATCAATGACGTGAAAACTCCAGACAGGTTTAGTTTGTAGCATTGATCAGCGGTTTGCAGAAGCAGCAATGGCATCAAGCGATTTTTGCAGGTTGTGCAAAAAAAAAAAAACATGAAAGTGAGTGGTATTTACACCCACTCGAGCGATTTGTTTGCTAAACTAAAGAAGTCATTCAGCATCGTCGAGAGGTTAAAAGGAACTGGATTGACGGTCGTGCTTGCCGTCGCTTCTCTATCGTCATCGTGTTATACCCGCCAATAGCGAGCAAGGTGGATAAAGCCAGTCTGTGACTGGTTCCCGCAAAAGTGTAACAGAAGCAGTAGAAATGAATGTACGGGTTTCCAGACTGAGTTGCCGGGTGAAATCAAATCAGCGGGCATGTTTTCGCGAGACACAAAATTACATACCGATGCATACGTCTCACTGCAGTTTCCGACAGAAACGAACGCTAGATGCCGGTAAAACATCAATAGGCGCTTTTGCTCGTTTTCACACACAGTTTCGACGACGGCCGGGGTCGGATTATGGATGAATAAAGACTCGTTTTCGCGTCTCCTCACGCAATATGATGTCACGACTTCAAAACGCTTCTTACCGGAGCGCCCGATTTGTAAACGAACGTACTTTGGACTTTCCGGCTCTACGCGTTTCACTTTTTTGACCACAACCAAGCTTGCTCGGTAGCTCAGCCAATACGGAGTTGGACTTATGACGAGGAGTTGAACAACGTTCCTGTCTTGTCCTGTCCCTAAACCATTAACTACCCATAAAATCTGCTTTTATTTTGATAATGTTGATGATATGGGCAAGCACCTAAACCCAGCCTTGAACCTAACATGTCAGCTTGACATCATTGACCTATTTAATTTTAAATACTTATTATGTCTTATTATAAATTATTTACCAGTGACCATTATTCAAAATTTTTATTTTTTAAGTAACCTATTTTTAAGTTAATAAAGGGCACTTATAAAATAATAATAATATAAAGTCAATTCCTAAACTTTTGTTGTTGATGATGATTGTTTTACTCAGAAATATGTCACATTATAAAAGTAAAAATCAAAATTCCCCAAAAATCAGATTAGTTGTAGGGCTGGACGATATATCGCATGCGATTGTCACGCGCATTTTGTCAGTAAAGCCGGTTCCCTGATTGCCGCTAAATCGCCATCACCTGCTTTCAAATGGAGCGGCATTTAATAGACAGAGCCGTAGATCACTGATAAGCCACGCAATATCGCGTTCATATCGCAGATGTATCGCCTTCGATAATGAACGCGATATTGCGTGGCTTATCAGTGATCTACGGCTCTGTCTATTAAATGCCGCTCCATTTGAAAGCAGGTGATGGCGATTTATCGGCAATCAGGGAACCGGCTTTACTGACGAAATGCGCGTGACAAAAGCATTCGATATATCGCCCAGCCCTAATTAGTTGCAACAAAGATTCTGATCCAGAAATATGTTCCGCCCTAAATCTTAATCTTAACCTTTTCACAATTCATATTTCAGCATGCTTGATAACAACCAACAAAGATTCCTGCATTCCTACATCAAAATCACTGTAAACATCCGTAAAATGTGTTGCCATCCTTGTATATGGATGCATATGAAGAGATTTAGCTGGCACGTCTGTTGCAAAGACTGAAATGAGATGTGGGAAGAGTGTGATGTTGTGTCCAGGCGCTGTTGAGCCAATCTCATGCAAACAGCAGCCGCCATGTGCAGGCACTCCTGCAGATGTTCCCTGATGCATTTGCACCATTCTCCCTTTCCCTCCTAAAATCACTTTGTCACATAGTAATGCATCATTTCACATACTGAATTTTTTAAATCTGGGCCTAGAAATCCTTTCTGAGCAAGCAATATCCATTAGGGGGAAAAATTATTCATGTGATTCCTATGCATTATTTATCAGTTGATGAAGAAAAAGATGTCCTCCTCACTTTGTCATTATTGTTGTCATCTGAAGCCGCACTGCAAAGGGCTGGATCCTCTATTGTCAGAAAGTTTTCCAGCAGCTCTGGCAGATAAGTAAAAAATGACTGCAGATTAGATACTGATAGGACTCCAGGTGTGCTTGAAGCAGAAAGGATACAATATTGCAGGTCTTCTGGTCCATTATTCTGTGCTACATGTGTAAGATTGCTTCCTCGTGCAGTTCTATGATTTTTGCATTTACATATCAATCAGCATGTCATGATCAAAGAGCTTACAGCAAGTAGCAAGGCTGAGATCAGTGTTCACAGTCTTCATGTGTTTGTTTTGTATAATAGGATAGATGTGAGCTGATAAACGTCACAACAGAGCAGGTGTTCATCCACCTAGAAGACTCTTTAGAAGCAAACAGGTTCCGATTATGGGTTCAAAAATGTAATATAAAACAAATATTTCAAATCGCGGATGCTTAGTCCATGCAATCAAGCAATGCTACATACACACAATATAGAGACAGTTTTGATGCACAACATTTACATACTTAAGTGTGCAGTGTAAGACAAAAAAATCTGCAGAAAAACAGAAAAAAAGTTCCTGGTATTTTTCTGCCAGGACATTATTAGTTAAGCATTCAAATATTTCCTTCTTTAACACAGTTGAGCCCTATTTTAAAGCATATTTCTTAGAGTGATATATTGACACACAACACTTAAATTACAGTCAAATTAGCAAAATTGTAAAAAGGTCCATTGTCTTTTGTCAGTGCATGTTGATGCATGAAGCACAGTTCACACAAATCAAGCAGAAAAATTGTAAACTTTAATGTGTATAACTGTTCATATGTACATTGTAGGATTACACTAGCATATAGATGGTCTCAAAGCTAATATGAACTAAAACCTACAAAATTCTGAATCATATATAAATATATATATATATATATATATATATATATATATATATATATATATATATATATATATACACATTACAAATGTATATATATGATTATATAAATCATTACAAATCAGCCATATATATATGCGATCGTTAGATTTAATCACCATTGGACCTCAGTTGGTCAGAACAAAAGTGGCAGACATGTTACTTACTTGTCCAGATGACATTTTCTGTTGAAAATTCTTATGTTGGTCATACTTTAAGTCTACAATCTGAGATTCCAAAGTACAGTATCCAAACCGGTGTAGTGATTGACAGCAAACATTAGATTCATCAAAACATTTCAAACAGAGATGGCGACAAAGAGGCAAAACTACGGACTGCAGCTTTAATATAGCAATGATGTTAGCATGTTTTTTGTTGTTGTTGTTGTTGTTGTTGTTGTTTTAGACAAATTAGATAAATGTAGGGGGGCACGTGTACAAAAAGGTTGAAAACCCCTGCGCTATAAGACCTAAAGCACGTGGACAACATACAAAAACCACATCCATATCTTCTTTCTGACCATATCATTTCAATACCATTGGTATTTATAAGGAGTCTGTCCTCTCTTTGTTGTATAAGAGCTTACACTTTTCCGTTAAGATTTTCCACTAAATCTGTACATGGCAGCAGGGATTTTCTCCCATTCAGACACAAAAGCATGAGTGAGGTCAGGCACTGATGCTGGGCAATGGAGCTCAAAATCAGCATTACAATTCATCCCAAAAGGATCAGGTATGGACTTTGTGCAGATCAGTCAAGTTCTTCCACAACACACCAGCATCCAACACTATGGATCTAAAAGAAACCTCTACAAACTGTTAAAAATTTGGAAGCCCAAAATTCTCTAGAATGTGATTTTATTGTGTAGCATTAAAGGGGTTGTTCATTGCAATTTCACTTTTTTAACTTTAGTTAGTGTTTAATGTTGCTGTTTGAGCATAAACAGTATCTGTGAAGTTACAGCACTGAAAGTTCAATGCAAATGGAGATATTGTCTTTTAAATTTATGGCAGTTTAATGCCTACAAAAATGACTGGTTTGGACTACAACGAGTTTCTTCCCGGGTTGGTGACATCATAAACCCTGCAATTAACATAAACCCTGCCCACGGGAACAAAGTGGGCGAGGCCATGTCGCGCAGCAAAAGATAATAGAACCCATTATAATCAGTGATATTGTCTACACTGTATGCGGCACGGAAGACAGCTTCCAGAATCTACATGAGTTCAATGCTGGATTTGCACCAAAGCTATTACTGAAAGATGAAGCAGTTGCCACTTTAAAAGCAGAAGCTGCTGCTGTTTATGGGCCCCTAACTGTCAGTATGTTTTACTGTTTGTACATGTCTTTTAAATGTATAATGTTGCTATTTCTTGGTTGCATCAAGGACGTAAACAAAGACCAGTGCGTTTTTGCTTCGCTAGCTAGTTAGCTATATTCTATTGCATACTTCTCCATCAAACGCCAACAAATAACAAAAAACTTCTATGCTCATAGACAAACAGTTGTTCATGCTAGACATTAAACGATACCTTTACAAAAATGCTACTACTCAGTCATGTATTCAGCTACAGTAAAGCTTTAATCAGGATAAAACCATATATTGAAAGCTAACAAACAGCAACATTTACAAGTGACAGCATATCTACACTTTGACACAAGTACAAAAGGAAATACCAACGTCCTTTAAAAACCGTGCTTGCAGAGGTTCTGCTTGACCCTCTTCATCATTGCTGCTATCTGGGTCTGATTTGAGCTCAATTTCATAGGGAAATATAGACACCATTATTTACATTTCCACTGAAGCACATGTAACAACTAATGGTAAGGGGTGTGGCGTTTCCGGACACTTCAGCGAATCACCATACACTGGGCCAGCTAACCAATCTGAGCACATTGCGTATTTCGGAGGGAGTGGTATCATAGAATCAGGAAGTCAAACCAGCCGTTCAAATGACAATGGAAACAGCGGTGTAGAATAAAGGTAAAATATATGAAAAATACAGCTTTTTTATTTTTTTTGTCTTAATGCATCGTTTTTAAAGTCCCCCTGAAATCAAAATTTAAGTTCTTTAGCTTTTAGTATGAATATGTTAGCCTTAATGTTATGAATAAGCTGGTGTGTTCCAAAACAATGACAAAATGCGCATTTAGGAGTTATAAGCATTCAGAACTTACAGTCTCTCACTTCCGCTAAAATGGATCACGGATTTTCATGACATCACATTGCACTTCAGCTTCTCATCAAATCTTCTGTCCAATCAAATATGCTCTCTAGAATCTGAAGTCCCACCCCCTCGTACACTATCAACAGACAAGCTGCTGCTGAAATTGGTCATTTGTTCACACATTTACTAGTTTCTACATGGCAAAGTGCACACAGTGCACTATACAGAGGATAGGGAACGATTCAGACAGTGTAAATATGCTTTCCATAGACGCGAATGAAGTCGTTAGTATAACGTGAACCGCCGCAGCGTGAGCACAGTCTGCTATGGCTCAGGAACATGAGAGCACAGAGCGGATCATATCCATGAGTCGGCTCAGACCACGAAAGGTATCAGACCCATTTAAATTCTGCACAGAATGCTGTATTTTAAAGTCATATAGAAAAGATTAGGAGGAGAAACGGTTAGATATTAAAGGGAAACAGAGGTTTTACTGAGTTTAATGGCTCTGGCCAAGCTGTGATATAAACGAAACGCTATTGGCTAAAAGGGGAGAGGCATTTCAATATATAGCCCTGTCTTCCTGTTTCAGTTGAAATTACATCAACACATTGAATAATTCTGCACGTTCCAAGACACTTCAGCGAGCCTTTAAACTGTGCCCCATAAACACAATCAAGCCAACCACTGAACCACCCCTTTAAGATTTGCTTCAGTGAGCCAAACCAAACTTGTTAATTTGAAGGTTTTTGTACATGTAGTGTATATTGTTATTTTAATATAAGTGTGTATAACATCCTTCTTGTTGTTGCTTAAAACATAAATGCATCTTGATACATTGAAAATAAAAGTAAACCTCTGACAACCACAATAAAAAGCTTCTACAACAGTCAGACCGCTCTGCAACCTGCAGAAGCAGCACTAGTTGGGATCACAGAAAAGCCAGTGTTGTGTTAACGGTTCCTGCCTCTCTCGTTCTGTTGCTCTGTGACAAAAGGAGCAGATGGAGGCTTTGCAGGTGGGAGAGTCTGGAACTTCTGTTCCTGGGGACGCTGGAGAAATAAAGCTGTGAGTCTATCTGAATATCGATCTCGCTGTGAGCTTTGGTACTGATGGTGATAAGTGTATACACACAGACTCTGCACAGCTGAACAGATTGACAGACTGGGACAGCATTGAGTTTGGACTCATTGGAATCATGTTCTTGGAATCTTGTCTTCTCATTATATAGGTCAAAACAGGATTTTCTTTGAACAATGGCTTACAATTTTGTGCTCTTTGGAGCAACAGCACAAGTGATGATCGAATTTCATTTTGGTTTGTTTTTGAGTTCTTTTGGTCCTTGCATTATGATGAGTGTCTGTTTGGCATGTTTTCTCATTTCCTGTTTCTTACTACCTCACCTTTGTTTGTTACTTTCTGACTTTGAAAATGTTTCTCCCAGTGTAATTAATAATTCATTCAGTGGCTTCTTTGATGTGCTTCTAGAAGCTGTATTTTCTTCTAACCCTCTCGATACTTCCCAACAGTCCACGCTTCACCTTGCACAAACCTCTATGCTCTCTATAACAATGACCTCCTCTCAAAACAGAAATATGTTAATTATAGATTCATCAGAGCGAACCTTTAGCAGACAAGACAAACTCTCAGTGGAATTATACATTTGCTGTACAGTATGTCTGAATCACTGTTATATTTGCTGACAACATGTATTGGTAACAAAGCTCTAACTTAAAGAAATAGTTAGAAAATTGACTGCACCCTATTCAGTGACATTGGAAAGCTGCATTCTGGGAACCCATCTGGTGGCACCACAGGACATTCAAACTTCCACATTTCCAAAATGTGACTTTGTTTGGTTACAAGACATGCACACCAAGGGGGTCGATAACGCTATCTGTTCATCTCAATTCATATTCATCTCAAGGGTAGCTGCTCAGCTGGCATGGCCTCCCCAGAAGTGTGCAACTTCTTTGCTGCTATCTTTTTTTTTTTTTTTTTTTTTTTTTGAACCAGTCATCTGAGATGTAAATGCAATGTGACTCTGTAAATCACTCTGGAGATGCATGATACGCATGGTAACTATGATGGCACCACAGTAACACACAAAGTCTCAAACACTCCATGAGTAAATATTCTAAGCTGTGACGTCACAGGCAGCAGAAAGGAAAATAAAAGCCCTTAAGAGTGCATACTAGGGCTGTCACTAATGATTATTTTGGTAAGCAAGTAATCGGTTAATCATTTTGATGATTAATCGAGTAATCTGATTTTCTTTTGTGGTAATAAAACTAGACAATGGCCTTTAAAATGACTTAAAATACAATAAAAATGAGGCAATAGTAATTGGTTCAAAAGCAAGTAATCATATGGTTTTGTTGAACAACACAAATGCATAATATACATAATCATAATCAACTTGTTGCACATTATAACAAATGCCTGAAGAGGGCGCTAATGGCCTGGTGATTGTTGTGACACTTTACAGCATGATCAAATCCTTAGCTGTGTCCCAATTCAGAGACTGCATCCTTCGAAGGATGCAGACATCAAAGGCCACACCTTCAAAGTCCGCAAAGGTCAAACTGAGCATTGTTAATTGGGACAGTCTAGCCCATGTGTCTACTGTCTAGCCTACAGAGGATTGTTCTTGTCACCTGGCAACGGTGACAGCTGCCGTTGATGAGCGGCAGTAATGTTTCTACAGAACTGTCTGAAAACAAAACCGGGTTTGCAAGTTGTCTAAATACAGTCATGTGAAATAGTTAGGACACCCCATTGAATTCCATGAATTTCACTCAATTTAATTGAGTTATCGTGACAGCCCTAGTGCATACACTACTGTGTATGGGGTTTATTCTTTTAATATTTTTATTTAGCAAGGAAACATTACATTTATCAAAAGTGACAGTAAAGACATTTATAACATTACAAATGATTCTATTTCTAACAAATGCTGTTCTTTTAAACCTTCTATTCATTAAAGAATGCTGAAAAAATTATCAGAAATATAAAGCAATACAACTGTTTTCAACATTGATAATAATCAGAAATGTTTCTTGAGCAAATCAGCATATTAGAATGATTTCTGAAGGACCATGTGACACTGAAGACTGGAGTAATGATGCTAAAAATTTTACTTTGACATCACAGGAATAAATTACATTTTAAAATATATTCAATAGAAAATAAAATTGCAGTAATATTTCACAGTATTACAGTTTTACTGTATTTTTTTATCAAATAAATGCAGCCTTGGTGAGCAGAAAAGACTTGAAAAAATCTTACCAACCCCAAACTTTTGAATGGTAGTGTATGTAGAAATATTAGTGGGAACAAAAACATTACATTTCTGGGTGAATTATTCTTTTAATGGAAGCGGTTTTCATGTTTCCCGGTTTTAGAGCTAATCAAACCCTATATCTTATTTTGTTTTCCCTCTCAGGCACTTGGGAGTTATTATACTGCCTATAATAGTCTTGTTTCAGCAAAAGGAAGTTTTGCTTTCCTTTTTATGCTGCGTAGGGAAAATATATCCCATAGCTGTTCTTAATAGTTTGTGTGAAACCTCAGCCAATCAAATCACTGCTACAATCTAGTTATTTAAGAGTGATGGATTTATATTTGGTTATCATCAAAAGAACATAAAGTGTTCAAAAAAATTCTATTTGTGCTAAAATACCATTTGTGCATATATTTAAATAATCATGACATGACAACACGAGATGAGATGAGATGAGATGAGATGATATACTGACTAAAGCAAACTGATATTCTGCAAAAATAGATATATTTTTACACCACTACGCAAACAATAATAGCTTTACTTCTCTCTTAAATGTATGCATGTTGCAGATGATTTTATCCAAGCGGACTTGATTTTGTCAGTATATGTGCTTTCTGGTAATCAAACCCATGACCTTGGCATTGCTAGTGTCATGCCTTACCAGTCGAGCCACAGGAACAACATTTTGTCATCTGCATACAGCCCAGGTCACTGGAGTCTTTTGCACGTCCAATTGTGCGGCAGTGACTTTGCATGCCTGGCTTTGTACATTAACCTTCAAAACAGCAGTAAATTCTCAATTCTCTGGATGAAAGCAACAATCTGTTCTCTGAAGAAGTATACGTTGCATTTTTCTGAGGATGCTGGTCTCACTGCACTTTGGTAAGGGTTTCTAGATTTTTACATCTGAAGAAAAGTGTGAGTGGTAGAATGGTGATAGAGTGGTATTAGAATGATTTCAGAAGGATCATGTGACACTGAAGACTGGAGTAATGATTCTGAAAATTCAGCTTTGACACCAGAGGAATAAATGACATTTTAACGTATTTTGAAATAGAAAGCAGTCATTTAAAATGGTAATATTTCACAGTTTTTATTGCATTTTTGATTTAATAAATGCAGCCTTGTTGAGCATAAGCGACTTCGCTTACACTTTATTTTAACGGGTCAGTATTACAGTGTAATTATACATTTAAGTAATGAGTAATGACTTTTAACTACATTTACTTACTATAGGGTTAGGGTTAGGATGAGGGTTTGATTTAGGGTTAATTGCATGTAATTATACATCTTTTTTAGTTATTCCTACAGTAAATACATGTAACATATGTAACAATGACAATGTAAAATAAAGTGTTACCGCGACTTATTTAAAAAATATTTTTAAAAAATCCTAATTATTCCAAACATTTGACAGGTAGTGTATATAAAACAGAACCTTCTCTGAGGGCAAAGCCATCATTAAACAAATATAGTACTGTCAGACAATACAGACATTGCAAAGGATGTAAAGGTGACTGACAATAGGTCAATATTAGCTTAGCCTAATAAGTTATTATCAAATATAGTATTTTTAAATAATGGGGTCCGAAGGTTGGGTTGAGGGGTTTAGAAAAGGTTAACAAACCGTGATCTCTGACACCTCTGAGATCTGCTTCCAAGAGTATTAGACATTCATTAAATATGCATTGATCCACAATTACTTTACACGCTCCTAATTGCTTGTAAAACAACGATTAGCTGTAGAATATCTCTCTGACCTCACAGTTCAGGTTTAGGCAACATATTGTTAGCTGGATTCTTGTGGGCAGCACAGAAGTCCATTTCGAGGCAGTCCCAGTCTACTGGATCCACCTGCGAAGCCCTGCTCACTGACATTGGCAGGTTGCATTCTGGGAATCCATCTGGTGGCACCACAGACAGGAGGAAACCTGCTAATTAGCTCTCTCTGTAAAGGGGCTGGGTCGAAGCGAATTCCCAGCTGTCATTAAACATACTCGGAAAGGGGGAGAAGGAAGAAAAGCACCAGGGATCCAATGCTCTAATTCCTCTTTTTAGAAGAAGAGAGAGCTGAGGATCCGGTTGTGCTGTGCTACGTACCTAGAACCTCTGTGAAATGCACCGCAGAGTAAAACGCTGGTTCATTGGGACATGTGTGCTGTAATGAATTGCTTTATTGTCGCTTTGTGCAGCTTTTGAAAGAGGAAAATCCCTTTCGCACACCTTCTTTCCAATCCCATGCAGAGCCTCGTAGAGACAGAAGGCTTGAAATCACATGAAGTACTAAAGTAGAGTGCAAATAATAGCAAAATATGCAGAAATAAACATAATAGCTCTCTGATGATTGACTTGCAGTTAGGCGTTGGCAACAAACACATCATAAGTGGCTTTAGTCATTTTGGAGTCAAACATAAAGGCCGGAAAAGCTCCACTTTGGCGATTAAAGCTCACACACTGAGAATTCTCAATCTCCGTTCCCTTGAGCAATTGTGTTTGCACACATGGCCTAGGCAAGCATTCTCATTCAATGATTAAATTACTGTTTTATCCGGGAAACTATAGCAGCCATTCAGATCCAAATGACTTTAATCTCAGCGCTACGGTTGCCCAGTCACTGAGTCGACTGCTCGGAATTCTAACGCTGATCACCTGGCTGCATTCGACCAATCAAATGTTGCATGGGCCACGCAGGGCAGAATTTGTCTTTGTTCGTGGGGAAACTGAGCAATTAGAATTCTAGGATGTTCCCTCCACATTTATAACCAATAAATAAAGCATTTACGCTGCAGTATATATAGAACAGGAATGAAATGAAGTGATCTCGATGTAACTGCATTCACATATCAAGAAAAAAAAAATTAAAGGGGCACTGTAAAAAAAAATCCGTAGTTTTTACAAAATAATTTTGGCAGCTGTGGTTGTCAGAATAATTTTGTAAAAAATACAGAAAAACTGTAAACACATTTACAGAACAAACTGTAAATTTTACAGTATAAAACTAATTTAAGAAAATTGGAATGTAAACCAATAAATTCAACAATGCACACTACTACTAAAATCTGTTTTGTACCTTTAACATATACTGACAACCACCATAATAATGCAGGTGGTAAAAGAGAAAGCCACATGAAGAATCAGAGTTCAACACAAGTAGCTTTTCCACGAGTTGAAGTATATACTAATATAAAGAAGGTGCACAGAGTCATTCACGCAAATGCAAAACACGTCATGGTAACCCACAATACTTAAATAATGCAATAAACATTCATTAAACAACAGAAGATGTAACATAAAACCCAAATGAACATAACGGATAACAAAAACTATTAAGAAACATGATTATTTAACCAAAATACATTCAAATGTGGAGTGTCATACAGGGAATTTTGGGAAAATCAGTTTACAGATTTTGACTGCAAATTATACATTGATTTTGTCTTTTTTACTTATAAAAATTTACAGCAGTTTACTGTGAAAATTACATAAATGACTGGTTAGAGCTTTTACCGTTTTTTTCCTGTATATAATACGGGAACTTACTGTTAACCTATTTACAATTTATTTTTCCGTAGCATTTTTACAATATTTTAAATATTTTAAAATCACAATTATTTTTTACAGTGGGTGGTTGATTTTGATTTCACTTATTTGACTTTAGTTAGTGTGTAATGTTGCTGTTAGAGCATAAACAACATCTGCAAAGTTAGTACGCTCAAAGTTCAAAGTTCAAAGCAAAGGGAGATATTTTCTTTTAAAGGATTACAACGAGCTTCTTCCCGGGTTGGTAACATCACCAACCCTACAATTTACATAAACCCAGAACATGCAACAAAGGGGTGAGGCTGCAATACAGTATGTAACACAAATGCAGTAGCAATAAAAGCAAAATGACAATATGACAAGTTATAACCATAATTAAACTGCAGCATATATTCTCTGGCTCTGTAGGATCTTACAGCAGTTCCCACATGAGCGATTTATAGATTATCGTGATAGAACATGCTAATCAATGACTTTAAGATAGTTAACTCCACATCAGCTACATAAATTCATCCACTGAGAAATGTCCTGTTGTATTCTATATGTTGTCACTTCTTCTTGAATCTCTCCATCATTGTCAGACTCCGTTTTGAACATAAAAGGCGGAACGGTTTTTAACATTTTAAGTGATTTTGCGGAAGGTAATCGGCGCTGCTAACATGAGCTCTTGAAACTCCGCCCTCTTCTTGAGAGCAGTAGCTCATTTGCATTTAAAGGGACACACACAAAAACGGAGAGATTTTCCTCACCCTCAAAAAGTGACAAATTTAACATGCTATAAAAATGATCTGTGGGTATTTTGAGCTAAAGCTTCACATACACAATCTGGGGATATCAGAGACTTATTTTACATCTTGTAAAAGTGGTATTATATGACCCCTTTAAAGTTGAAGTTATTTGTCAGCATAGTGACAAATTGTCAGCATTGTTTCTCCTGTTTATATTTATCATGTAGATATTTCTGCCGTCTAGTTGTCTGTATTTTGTTCAAATGTATTTTTCTTAAAAAGAAGTTGGAGCCAATCACATTTGTTTTACATGTTGAATTTTTGTAATGTTCATTCATTATGATTTCTGCTGTCGAAAACAAAAATTTGGCTTGACAACATCCCCCACTACAACAACTGGTCTATATAGAAATAATATTCAAAATATTTCCTCTACAAAGTGTTAGAGCTAGCCCCGGGCTCCCCTATAAAGCACACATCAATTAGTCCCAATGAGATTGCTTTAGTGTTGGTGTTATTTTACTATTCTGTTTTTTAAATTGCCTTATTGGTTTTATATTGTGGAAACGCAATTCACATAATTCAATAGCAAAAAGCTCTCTATAGATGTCCTGGAAAGCAGGGTTACTCACACCCCCTCTCTCCTGAGTGCAGCATGTGTGTGCGCTTTTGGTTTCCTAGTAACCCTCGCCTGTGCTGGCGTTCCCGAACACTCAAGCGTGTCCGCGCAGCGCGCACTCGTGAAGCTCGTGTGGGGAGCTCACGAACACGCAGGACCAGAGCACCAGGATCATACACGCAGGAAAAACAGGAGAATGTGACTGGAGTGTAAAGGATGAAGGATGCGTTCGCTGGAAAAGGTCACACGAATTGCTTGAAGAACAGTGGGAGGAAATCTTAACACAACTGCAACGGATTACCATTAACACACACGTATCAAGGCTTTTTTGAGGGAACAGGAATACCAGGAATGGGGGATTTGATATTTCACCAAAGCAGGTGAGTTGTTTATGAGGAAAATGTTTGTTTATGAGGATAAGTTATTAGTCACCAAACGAACAGACTTGAGAAGGCGGTGCGCACCGCTATATATGTCTTATCTCAAGATCTCTTGTGTCAGGATTGTCACTTAACAATTCGGTGAACTTGAGTGTACCTTGTGTGTCTGTGGTGTGGAGATGTGCAGCTCTGTAGATGCAGAATAGCTGAAGCGGGATTGTTGAAGTGAACTAGACAGGCTGTGATGCTGGTAAAAGTAACAGGAGGTGAGGGTGAGGATCTCTTGCACTTGTTACACCCCATCTGCACTGCTAGCGAGCGACGCGACGCGTAGCTTTCTAGTTGCGTCGCGTCGCGTCCCTCCGCTCGCCTAAAAAAAAGTCTTTGATTGATCGACTTGATACCGACGTCAGGATCCCATGCGCAACCTCGAAAGACGCGTCGCGCTCTAGAGATCTGGACGGCTGCGTTGATTTTGAATAGTTTTGTCGCGTCGCGTCGCTAACAGATTGTCATCTGTCATTTTAAGCGTCTTCCATTATGCGTTCATGTTACGCGTGGATTCCATTGCGAGCTGATGATTGGATTTATGTTTTCTTTTCACCTCTGTTAGAGTACTGTAAATTCAATGTCAATATTTTACAGTTAATTCACAATTATGGAGACAAGAAAATCATGTTTTTTAGAGGCGTTACATGCAGTACATGCACATAAATGCAACATGCTGATGAACTTTTTTTAAACACTTAAACATATATTATTATAACATATTATATATATATATATATATATATATATATATATATATATATATATAAGGGAAAGTGTATATCTTGGGTCTGTAACTGATCATCATTTCCTGTAAGATTTTCTTTTTCAATTTATTTAAAATTTCAAATGTCCTGCTGTCTGACAAATACATTTTTTTAAAAGTACACATATGCCATGTAGCCTCAACTAATATAAGTTCATAAAAAACTGCATGTATGGAAATGATAGAATAATTTGGAAAAAAAAAAAAAAAATGTTGTTTTAAATTAATTATAGCATGTCACAATATGGGGTACTATACTGAGACAGCTTATTATTTACTAGCAGTTGCCCACATTCAACAAATGCTTCATATGTACAAAAATACTGCATTATTAAATAAGGACATGTTCAACTGGCTGGTGTTAGTGCCGCTCATTTTTTAATTTAAGACAGACTTGATTAGCTTTACAGTTTTAATTTCAAGGACAAGACTGTCAAACTGTAGTTTAAAAGACTTGGGAGATGATTTGCACTGAATTGCAAAGCAGAGAGAGAGAGAGAGAGAGAGAGAGGGAGGGAGAGAGATGTGCCTTGGAGTTGTCATGGTGATTTGGTGAATAAGCAATTGTCCGTAAAGGCGACGCATTAAAAGGGATTGCTGTTGCCATTCCCTATCAGTGAAGAGCATATTTTAGCTCTCACTTGGAGAATGGTTAGAGTTGGGTTAGGGTTAGGCTTATTTCATTGTGAGACAATACACTGCAACTTAAGTGATTGTGATTGGTCGAAGTGAGCCTGGAAGTGGATGGTATCACCAAAGAAAGCCTAATTCCATAGCCCTGCCATTCACGCTAGCTTATCTTGTGTTTTTACGCAGAGAACCTGTTTATGTGCTCTGGCATTTAGTGTCTTGAAGGATTATGCACGGTCCTGCTTTTGGATATCTTCTCTCTACCAATGTCTTTATTGGTATTTTGGTCCCGTAGACTGGTATTTTTGAAGTAGCCACTGATTTAAATCCATTCTGAATGACACATCCAAGTTCTGAGCTCTTAGTGATGTTTGCTTTAATGTTAGAAATATGCTGGTCTTTTTCATGCAGAGCAGACCATATAAATCCAGAACAACTGTAGCAATTTATGTTTTTACTTGTAGCTAGTATATATATCTTATATATGTTATATATGTCATATATATGTTATTTCTTGTTATTCATTATTTTCATTGTTTTTCATTATCGGTTTAAAACCATTGTACCAACCAACATTTACAGTACATGTATAGCCTGTACTTGGACTATCACCTTTATCCTTAAAATACAAATAATAATAATAATAATAATAATAATAATAATAATAATACATTTTTAAACAATATTTCTGTTTTGTTTCTGGTAAAAAATATCTAAACATGCTTTAAACAAGATAAATGCACAATAAAAGAAAAATGCATAAGATATTAATACTTGTTTTCAGGGAATATCTTGAAGAATGTTATTTTTCTTATCCTGCTGGCAAATTGTTTTTAAAGGGATAGAAAAATTCTGTCATCATTTACTCACCCTCAAGTTGTTCCAAATCTGTATAATTTTCTTTGTTCAGTTGAACACAAAGGAAGATATTTTGAAGAATGTGTTAAACTGAACAGTTTTGGGGCACCATTGACTTCCATAGTAGTTTTTTTTCTTCTTTTTTTTTCCTACTATGGAAGTCAATGGTGCCCCAAAGTGGCCTGGTTACAAACTTTCTTCAAAATATCTTCCTTTGTGTTCAACAGAACAAAGACATTTATACACATTTGGAACAACTTGAGGGTGAGCAAATGATGATAGATTTTTCATTTTTGGGTGAACTATCCCTTTAAATACAGTATGAATTTCACATTTATTTATTTTTTTCTAGAATAAATGGCATTAAGGGTAAGAAAAAATATATAATATAACGTATATTCTCCAAAAAAAAAACAAGTCTTAATATCTTATGAAATTTGGTTTATAGGGTTTAATTTAACCTATTTGAAAAATATATAGATGTTTTTTATTATTTGGAAATTACACAAAATGCTGCTTTTTGCAGTTAACTATGATAGGGCATGTTCCCAGATCAACATATATGTTGATCCTGAAATAACAGCTCATAAACTACTTTAATTTTACGTTAGGGTTATTGGTAGGATTTGACGAATAACATTATTATGAATGTTTTAGGGGTTGTTTTGGATGGGGTTAGTGTTGTTTGCTATGAAAATGTCCAATTTGGCAACATCGCTGTCATCCACTTTTCCCACATTTTGATGTAAAAGGATCAAAGGGATTTGGTTTCATGGTCAATACATTTTGAGGATGCTATACTGCAACAAATCATTGCTAGCTACTGGGGTTTCCTGTCTTTATTGTTACTACAATTTTCCATACACTGAATGATGGGAACACTTTGATGTCATGCTTGAAAACAGAAAACAAGAAAAGCCCTTTAGCATCAATCCTGCTGCCGTAGTCTTTCACTGTTAGATCAAATCAGGTGATCTGTTCTCTGAGTCACCTTTTACTGACCTCCATGGTTGAAAAACACTGGACTATTGCCATCACTCAGATGAAGGTCACTCAGAAGACAGTAATTCATCTGCCTCTGTGGTTCAGCTTAAAGTGTCTGAACGCAAAATACTGCAGAAGCTGGTAGAGAGAACTGAAAGCAAACAATGACCGATGTGGTTTTCTGTGTCAGTTTACCTGCTGAATCTGAACTGACTGAATATCTTTTTAAAGTCTTTACAGGGATGAGAAAAAAACACTCTGTTTTCTTTTTCTTTTCTTTTTTTAAATTCCAGACAGATGGTGTGGGCTTACATTTGATAGTTTGATAGAGACATGAAAAATCAAAAAATTATATTTATTATATTTTACTTTACAATTTACCTTACTTGGACATTGCAAGTGTCATCTTCACTACAAAGGTGTCCAACAATTGTGTGTTCAAAATTTACAAAATAATGATACACAATATGCTGCCCATTTCTCTTGCAAAACCTATTGTAGTCAAGTGTTAACACCTAAGTTTAGTCAAGTGTTATAACTTATCAATGACACTACATGAATACAGTGCCTATATACTTTTAAACTATTTTAAAATGGATAAGTTCCTCTTTTTCACACCAGCCCAGCAGTGATGCATACACATCAGCGTAAATAGCAGAAAAAGATAATAGGCTTGATTTTACAGATCATTTCAACTTCCATATTTCCTTTGCTTTCATTCAGAGCTGAATTTAATGGCACTCTGCAAGGATGTGAGCTGCCCTTGCCATTTGAAAGGACTGCCGGGGTGCACTTGGTACAATAGTGGTTTAACTTGCATTTGAATGCATTTGTATAAAGCACACACGCATGCACACACTTAATAGCCATTTCAAAGATTTATAGTTGAGCAGTAAATCTTGCACACATGTCTTTCAAAATGTCTCCATGTGTCCTCTACAAAACCCCTGAGATTTTCTGTCAATCAGACAGGTCAGTCCAGACTTACTTCAATAAAAAAAAAAAATTAGATTTTTAAGGAGATTTAGGCATTTGTTGCATGTAACAAAATAATTAAGTAATTAAAATATTCAGAAAAAAATAGTAACTAGGAGTGTGTAGAAACAGTTTTGATTAAAGGCTAAAAGGGAAAAGTCCTGTTGAAAACATAAGCCTACATATCCACTTCATGTCAGTCTCTTGGTAAGCGAGATGCCAGTAAAAAGCAACAGGAATGGAATCTAAATGTTCTCAGCCAGCATTCCTCTGACCTTGCCTCAAAAGATCTCTTATACTCTCATAAAGCAGACTAAAGCACTGCACTTCCCAAAAGGACAAGGACGCCTTTATTCCAGGCTCCTTATTTCTGTTCTATTTACCAAAGAGTAGGACAAATGACCTTGCATCAGCTATTTTGTAGTGTTATACAAATGTGAAGGTTCTGCTTTTGTTCAAACGCCTGACATGACTGCAGGTTACAAGGTGCGTCAAAAAAGCAAGTATAGGAAAGAAACTGAATAGTCACTTAAAATGTTAATTATTGTTAATTAAAGCCAAATTAGTGCACAACGGGAGATGTGGATGACTGTATAACCCTGGTGTCTTTTGCAATGGATATAGGATGATATGTTATGTGATATGCGCTGGGGGGTTGGTTGGGCAAATGTGACTTTGCTTTCCATGTATTACTTAAAGAACACTTTAAATACTTAAATACCACAGCAAAAACTACTAGCATAAAGTTTAAGCATTATTAAAGGCAAGTGAAGAAAAAAAAAAAAAAAACAAGTACACTAATTGCAAGCATATATAAATACAATATAACAAATTTACAAATAAAGTGAACTCTAACTGTAGTATTCAGGTACAAACGTAATAATTAATTCCTAAACGTAAAATAACATTATAGTGTTTACTGTATACATTTAATACAGATTAATCTTTGTTAAAGCTGTGTTTTGTTGTTTGATAAACATTAATGACACAGAGAGCAGCAGGTGTTTATAGGCTGCTGTCACTTTAAGACCGAATGCACAGATCCAGTATAATGATACATATCCGATTTCTTTCTCAACTGTGTATGTTCACTTAAGACATAACCGGCTGTGTTTATGAGAATACTTACTGAGATGGGTATTTTGGCATAATTTTGTGTCCATTCAAACGCAAGGAGATGCTAAAGAGCAATCAGTTCGGTGTTCAAATTGAGTTTTTTTAATCTCTTCTTGCCCTGGAATTGTTTAAAAAGGCTTGAATGTGTAAATTGGCAAGATAAAACTTGAAAATGATGATGAATCACATTTCAGTCAGGACCACTTCATCGAGTATATGATTTATTACATTATAGCATACAGTTAGTGTTGGCGGTATGGTTCTGTTCTGGGCAAAACTCCCCACGTCTGTCCAAGCATGCATGCAGCAAGTAAACCCCGCCTGGGGTACAGAACAGATCCAATATAAGCATACATACATAATTACAATTCGCAATTACATGAGTTGTAGAAAATGCAAAATGCATTCTAGAAATGTTCAAAATAGTGAACTGTGTACAGAAAAGAAACAAGTTAGATTAGATTACAGGTTCGGTTAGGTGGAGTTGGGGTTGGAGGAGGGAGTTTAAATGGCCCGCTATGATAGGTGTCGAAACTGGATTGGTACACGTCAGCAACAGCTGACTATCGGCTGACGCGAGCTTGCCTGACGTGGCCTGCCTGAACTAACGCGATGCTTGATGTGTGCCAAACCGTGGGGCCTGCTCAGTACGGATCACGGATAAACTACGATCCGTTCAACATCTGTACACACACACAGTAAACCTGGACAGTTAAGGCTATGCAATATAATTGAATGAGCCATGTTTAAAGCCGTTGCAAAATATTATATTCAGGGTTTGAAATTAACACCCGCCAACACACCAAATGCAAGTAAAAATCAACTGTGGTGGTAACGCTGTCAAATCACTAACCAATTTGGTGGGTTTTACTCACTTTGCTGGTTAAGTTCATGTTAGCCAAATCTGCACAGATTTAGAGCGAATACTCAACATTTGAGTCATTATGATATATTAAATACAGCGTATTGTGCAGAATCTGCGCATATCTGGTTTACTTGAACATACACGTCACTAAGCAACAAATAACGGTGTGCTTGTTCATTTGCTTTGAAGCAATAGTGAAGATTAAAAAAAACATAATAATGTGGAGATTTGGTTAACAGAAAAGACAGTTATTTTCCAACATCCTACAATTTTAGCAGACCCTGGCTTATCCTGAGATCCTGGTGTTCTTTGCAGGGGTGAAAGTACCATTTTTTAGAAAAACTTAATTTTAAAAGATGTTTTTAGACAGAGATATATTTTTTTCTGTGGTTAATAACTCACAAGTGTGGTATATCAATACCAGGTGGTATTTTGTGCAAATGTGGAATGACAGTATAATTTCACTTTGAACATAAGTTGCACATTGTTACTTTGACCCTGTCTGTTGGGACGAAAGTAACTCAAGTGGGTCAAAAGTAACACAACAATACAAGCTAGATTTTTTGAGTTACTCTTGTTTTAATCTGGTTTATTTAATTTTTATTTTTGGCTGGTAGAAGTTCTGAATGGCCTGTAAATTAAAAATTTAGTAGCCAAATGAGTGGCCAGTGAGTGAAAAAGTTAGTTTCAAACCCTGATTAAATGATAAAACATTGTAAAATCTTAGTAGTTTCCTTTTCTTACAAAAAGTGAAGAAATGTAGTCTCTCAAAAGTCTGTGCCTTTAAGCTGTACTAGTTAACTTATAGTCAGAATTTATATATACTTGTATTTAAAATAATTTATTATTGGTGTCTTAAAGGGTTAGTTCACCCAAAAATGAAAATTCTGTCATGTATTACTCACCCTCATTTCCTCTCTCAAGATCCATAAAGGTACTAAAAACATATTTAAATCAGTTCATGTGAGTACAGTGGTTCAATATTAATATTATAAAGCGACGAGAATATTTTTGGTGCGCCAAAAAAAAACAAAATAACGACTTATATAGTGATGGCCGATTTCAAAACACTGCTTCAGGAATCTTCGGAGTGTTATGAATCAGCATGTCGAATCAGCGGTTCGGAGCGCCAAAGTCACGTGATTTCAGCAGTTTGGCGGTTTGACACGCGATCCGAATCATGATTTGATATGCTGATTCATAACGCTCCGAAGCTTCCTGAAGCAGTGTTTTGAAATCGGCCATCACAAGTCATTATTTTGTTTTTTTGGCGCACCAAAAATATTCTTTTATATTAATGGATCTTGAGAGAGGAAATGTCATTGCTGGCTATGGAGGCCTCACTGAGCCATCGGATTTCAACAAAAATATCTTAATTTGTGTTCCGAAGATTAAAGAAGGTCTTACGGGTGTGGAACGGCATGAGGGTGAGTAATAAATTACATTATTTTCATTTTTGGGTGAACTAACCCTTTAAAATCATTATTATTACTCATATACTGTAAATTAATTTGTACATTAATGCACCAGGTTGCTTGAAACTATACAGTAAGCCCAATGAACTATATTCAATGGCGAAATAATTGTTTACTGTGATTTTTTTAAAAATCATTTTAAATTTCATTTTCTTATCTTTGGGTTCTTCTATCAGATTCCTGTTTTTTATGAATTACTGCAACATACAGAACAAGTGGTTAAGGGGGTTATACACACTTACTATACACTATACACCACTTAACTGTGGTAAAATCACTGTTATTCCTGAAGTTTTTATTCTAAGAATGTGGAATTCATATTGAGTATTTAATATCCATATTTTTACAAAGAATATTCATATAATATTGATACTGTATGCTGTGGACAGAAAATATTGATTGCATCATTATTTAGTTCAATTAGTTCAGTCATTATATCACATAAAACTCAAAGAGCAGCGCTAGAGTAGACCTTAAATCAGTATGACAGCATATTACACACAGTGGCAGTAAGAGCCTCTTATTGGTTGTTCCATGCTTTGAAGAGACGGCTCTAAAAATGCATCATGCTCCATCTATCTGAGAGAGAGAGAGAGAGAGAGAGAGAGAGGAACAAATAAACTAAGAAAACTGGAGCTACTCTATAGAGAACAAGAGAGATGGAGACAGTACCATAATGGCAGCATTGTGTGTATAGTATATATATACGTATTGTGATGATAGCCCGAAAGGGTGAAGAGGTTGTGCTTGTGTTTTATATATTTATATATTTGATGTTAAGGACACCACAGACATTGTGCTCTGAAGTTCTTTGGATAAATGAACAGAGATAAGGCCTTGCAAGGCTGTTCCCAGAGGCTATCATTGATTCCTCAGGGCAGCCTTTTAAGGAGCTTAGTAAAAGCTGCTAGCAGGAAGACCATGTAGAATAGCTCAAATGGGCCACATCTGAATGCTTCCATCAACCTAAATGTGGGTCACGACCATTAGGGATTTAATAGCAGTTCTTTTCTTCATCCTTTTGTTAATTTTATAAGGTCGTAATGGGTAGCACACTGTAACAAAAATCCTGTTCAATTTACAGTTCAAAACTGGCTGCTGTGGTTACTAGAAATCCAGTGCATGAGAATGTTTTAGGCATTATGTAATGGCAGTTTGGTATATTGTATATTTCACAGCTCATAACCATATATATGTTCCATTAACTATTACAATGTTAATATGCCATCCTACTTGAACTAGTAAAATCTGCTTTGTATTTAAACATTTCAGATTTTTCCCCCATGAACCATGGCTAATAAACATTATTATTATATTACCCACACAAAACGCACATCACACTACAGTAATGCAATAATAAATATGAATTTAAAACATTGATACAGTCAAACCAAAATTTATTCAGACACCTTGAACATTTCATTCATTAATATAGTTTATTCACTATAGTTTTAAAAAATGGTAATACAATATGACAAGATCTCAGAGTTAGACTGTGTCAGAAAAAATTAATCTTAATAATGTCAGATAACACTTAAGCAAAACATGGTCAGGTCAAAGTGTCTGAAGAATTTTTGGTTCCAAATTTTTTTTATCAATTTTACTGGTAGTCCACTGTATGAAGAATTTTTGGGTATAATATGTCACAGTTTACTTTAATTTTGCAATCCTCACTTACATAAATGAATTATAGTGTCCTGCACCTATTAGTAAAAATATACCAAAAATATCAAAAACGTCTGAATAATATTTGGTTTGACTGTATATTAAAAGAATACTGTACATAACTGCTTTAAAAATAAGTGAAAAAACATAACTAATTAAAATATAAGAAAATATGATGCGTCACACAGAGACTTCTGGGAACGCCACTTTAATGTAATTTATCAAACATGGGTATTTCTTAAAATATTAAATTATATGAATAATATATGTCTATCTACATAAATGTCTGCTTAATTCTAAGTGAAATTTATTATATCTAATACATCTTAAAAACTTTAGGCAGTGCTTGGCAATTTTTTAGACAGTGTGACTTTATTTTTCATTTTTAAAAGTGACTAGCAACATATTTTGGACTTTTTGGACTGCTGCTGGTTAACATGTAGTCAGTCACTATATCATATCAAAATATGTAAATGTGAACAGCTTTATTGGACATTTAGCTGTACAGTATATTATAATATAATACTGTATGTGTGCACAGATTAGGAGAGAAACCTGAGTTTGACCCCTTACGTCATCTAGTGGCATTTAGTGACTTTTTAAGCAGGCTTTAGCTATTTTCCATTGAAAATAGTTTGCAACACTGAACCAGGGAGGAAGAATTTCTTCATTTCCCAGAATTCTCTCATTTAAACTCTGCCAGACAACATGAAGCAGCTTACAAGATGGAAACCTTAAACAGAACACATAAAAATTCTAATCATGTATTAGAAGAGAACCAATTCTTCAATTCTTTTGCCTAACCTGGGAAGAGACAAAAGAAGTAAAGAATGTGTGATGTAAGTGCTTTCTGAAGACTTGACTGCGTATGTGACAGAAATGTGCGTAATGGGTTTTACCCTAGGCAAGGAGTTTTAAAGGCTCCAGTGTTTCAGATCTGAGGGTCAAACTGTTATTTTTCATGTCATATTTTCTGTTCACAGATTCAAGCCAAGGTCAAGTTGTACATACAACCCATTATTGAGGAATTAACATACAAAAGCCACCAAACCTTGTCAGATAACACCTGAAAGTAGAAGGTCAGGCTGTGCTAAAACATGGTGGGCTTGTGAAGTGGAAAACAGGGTGATAAATGAGAGCATTCTGTCTTGCGTTTGGACAAAGCGTATGTTAGCGGTTTGAGACGTTTGAAATCTAGGCTGCGGTAATGCTGCGGATTATTGAAGTCTCTCCAGCTTTGGTCAGCCAGACCATTTGCTCCAGGGTTAGAGAGTGCAGATAGATGCATGCTGCTTGGTTTGCAGTGGGCAGCAGGGTTACCCAACACATCAAGCCCGCACTCCATCACATACAGAGACTGTTTACTGAACACTTACTCAGCTGTGATAGAAGTGTGAGGGTGAGACCTTTGAAGTAAATATGTGTTAAAATAACCCATGATTCCATCTGCATTTAGGGGGTTTATGTGATGTACTTGTAGCATTAGGTGGATTGATGATTGTCTGATGATCTGACTTCTTGTATGGATTGGATGTCAAATAAGTGTTGATATGATTGTCACTATTTTTCACATGTACACTGTAAAAAATGATTGTAATTTTAACAGTAAGATTCTACAAAAATGCTATGGTAATTTGTTAAAGGATTAGTTCACTTTCAAATTAAAATTTCCTGATAATTTGCTCACCCCCATGTCATCCAAGATGTCCATGTCCTTTCTTCAGTCGAAAAGAAATTAAGGTTTTTGATGAAAACATTCCAGGATTATTCTCCTTATAGTGGACTTCAATGGTCTCCAAATGGTTGAAGGTCAAAATTACATTTTCACTGCAGCTTTAAACGATACCAGACGAGGAATAAGGGTCTATTCTAGCAAAACAATTTCTCATTTTCTAAAAAAAATAATAAAAATGTATATGCTTTATAAAACACAAATGATGGCCTCGCAAGTGCTTCCACCAGACCGCCTTCCGTATACTTCAAAAAGCTTACACTGTATGTCCTACGCCTTCCCTGTTCAACTTACGGTACGAACTTGGCGCCAGTTCTGTTTTTTCTGTAAGTTGATTTTTTTTTTTTTCAGAAAATGACAGATTATCAGGAAATTTTTATTTGAAAGTGAACTAATCCTTTAACTGGTTAAACTGTAATGGGACATTTCATGTAATTGGACAGTAAAATTCTGTTAAATATAGTCATCTTATAATTTCAGTGAAAATCTATAAACTGATATTCCCTGTGAGACAGATCACATTTATTTATTTATTTATTTATTTTTAAATAATTACTCTAATAAACTCTAATAAAAAACGTATAAACTCAGTTGAGGTAGTTATCTTTTTCTTATCCAATAAGAAGACATGCACATAAACTACGATAAAAACACATTTACAGAATAAATCCCTTGATTCGCAACAAAAAACTTTGCATCGACAGTGGACAGGATTGGATAACTGGACTAACCAGAGGATCCGTTTCATCATACAGCATCTCAAATTTTGGTTTGGTTATTCTAAAAGTCAGAGTCTGTCAGCAGAATGATTGGGTTTAACATCAAGAGAACATGACAGCATTTATTGCGATCCATCTGGCGCTCTGAGATGCAACTCATTTATGATGGAGGAAAAAAGAGCCCAATTTCAGCAACTTCCATTTTTATTACAGATATTTTGTGCCAGTTTCCCAGGAAGTGATGATTTTGTTCTCTTGAACACATGAAAACAGTGATTTATTCACAAATGTTTTATGCGATATTCCACTTTGCAACTTTGGATGGAAACATAGCTAATCACTCAGATCAACATAGTAACCACATTTTGTTTGGACTGCTTGTATTTTATTCAGAAAATGTACAACTCTATTATTATCAATAACTTTTTGACTTTTTGTATGACCTGTAGACTTCATCGAATCAACTGTACACAATCTAATCTCCATTCATATGACAGCATTAATATTTAAATGTTTGGTGTTCTTTCCAGATTCTCAGAGATGAACACACAGAACCCCAGCTGCATGATAACTCACTTCACTTCCACATGCAATTTTCATGTATTTTTATCATTATACAGTCCCTCCAGGATTTCGCAGGACTTTTTTCCTGATTTCTGTGGCCTAAAATGACTGATTTTGCAGCGGCTTTTCTCAAAATTTGTGGCAATATGTGCAGCATTTCTTGTGTAGTTTTTCAGTAAAAATCAATATTCTTCTAACATTTTTATTACTTTTCTGAGTTCAAGAACCACTGGGCTCTGTAATTTTTAAAAGGAGAACACTGATAATAACTTAAAATATAATTTCAATTTTTTTTAAATGTTATATTGCAGTGTTTCCCACATGATTTTGTGAAAGGGGGCATGGTTGTCAGGTACTCTAGGGGGTCTGGGGGTATATGCTCCCCCTTTAGAAAGGTTTGTGTATTTTATCAATCAATTTTGTATATTTTATGTATCAAATGTGATACAACAGGCTTTCAGGAACATTTATTTGTTCATCTCTCAGTCATCATTGTATGCCTATTGCATTGCATTGTGTTTGCCCTCCCCCCCCACAATAAAAATGATAGAGCCTTTATCATAAAACTAAGCATATCTTCTTACCAAGACATATTATTAGGAGATATAGTGTGACAAATTATATTTATATGCATTTTATGTAAGTAGTCTGCTGTACTGTTATAAAGATCTCATTGATTTAAGTTTTTGGTCATATAAATAACAACTGCAGCAAACTGCAATTTTTGCTCAGTTTTGGCCTCTGAATAAAATTAAACTGTTTTCCCCTCCATACTCACCATATCATATTGTAAATCCTGGTGTATCAAATATATGACAAAACATAAACCACATGCAAACTTTTTCTTTTATATTTGTCTAAAAGTAAAAAAAAAAAAAAAACAACAACTTATGTTTAAAAAATAAATTATTTTCTGACTATTATTTAAGTATTTCAGGCTTTACAGGGTTGATTAGTATTTTTGTAATACAACAAAAAGAAATATAACAGTGGCCTACTTTTGAAGAATACACAAAATGTATAAAAGTAAACAAATGTTTCAAACAGATTAAAGTGCAGAAGAACATAACTATAAAGTTCAAAAGTAAACAATCAGTACACAAGCAGTGTCAGAAAGGTAAAGTAGTTGCCTGCTGTTTTTCAGGGGTGACCCTGGAACCCGCTATATTACAGAATACATTTTCATTCAGTGTCTACTTCAAATGTTCCGTCTTGCTCCTCGTCCATTTTGGGGTTGTTTACAGAGTGTGCGAGCTTCTTTTATGCAACATACAGACACTGCTGATAAACTGAACCGATCGATGGAAACGATGTCACTCAGAGCGTGTGAGAGAGAGAGAGTTGCGCGCTTACACCGGGAGCGGGGTTGTTGCGGTGGTTGACTGACAGATGCATTGCCGAGGCAATGCCGCAAACAGTTGTTTATCAATCGATTCAAGTTCAACGTACGTAGCCCACTTCGAAGTGGGCTTTCCTTTGGCTGAATGTACGTTGTGATGACGTCACAACGCGTTCAGGCCCAAAATCTGCTGAAAATATGTGGTAATTTAGAAAAATTGCAAGCCCCTCAGAATTTTGCGGCGTTTGCTTGATTTTGCGGTAAATTCAGCGATCGCAGAATCGCGGAATCCTGGAGGGACTGATTATACTGACCCTAATTTTTCCTACACTGACATTCATTTTGAGTACATATATTTTACTTTAACTATAGAGTCATACCAAAAATTAGCCTATATATTTTATTTTAGGTTTGTAACGTAATATTCAAAGCAAGGAGTACGAGCAACAACAACAATAATAGCAAAATCCAGAAAGGCCTGCTCATTTTTTAAGCAATTACTTGAAATTGGTGGTTTTGCAATATCAATACATAGAGGTGATCACTCAATAAATAAATAAATAAATAAAATTAAAATGGTCAGTCAGCGTTTAGTGGACCACTTTATATGGATTTGCCCTATGTATATATATATATATATATATATATATATATATATATATATATATATACTGTATATAGGCCAACTGTCTTTTAGCTTCTAAAGTTATTAAAAGTGGTAATACTTCTTGATAGTTTGTGGCTGGTAGAATTGATGCGTCTTCTACCGAGGTCTATTTTTAACTAAGGCCAGGTTGGCAGGGCCTTTTTAAAGACAGTCCTTGTCCTTTATGAAGCTTATAGCCCATCTGTGCACAGATGCTTCCCAAAACCACCTCGCTTATTAGAGTAGCCTATTCCCCTGTGACGACACGACCATTTCAGCATAAAGAGCACAGATTCCAGAATATTAATAAGACATTAATCTGTCACATGCAAGAGCGTGTAAATGAACGTGTGAAATGAGTTCTTGTTTTTCTGATTAGCTGGAATGATCTTTAGAGAGACGAGTTGCCCAGAATTCGCCCTAAATTTGGCACAAAATGAAAATGGGTTTGTGCCCCAAATTTCCCAAGTAAAGTGTTTTATGAAATCAATGAAAGAAAGAACATATGCCAAAAATGAATAATCAATTATGAACCGACCTCCCTGGAAAGCCAAGATGCTAATCTTGTTGTTTATATTTTGTTCTTATTAAATTCGTTGTTCAAATGTCTTTTTTTTTGTGTGTGTCTCGCATAAAGAAAGTTGTATGAGATTTGGGACAACATGAATGTGAATAAATCATGATAGAAATGTATTTTTTGGGGTGAACAATTGGTTTAAAGTCTTCTTGTGCGTATTATAAAACTGCCTAATGAGCCGTTGGTTCTTTAATTAGGTTATTTGTGTTACTGCATATTGAATCTTTAATATCGCCATATATAGAGGCTTACCTCGGAATTGAGGTCATTTCAAAAATAGACAGCTGGCTTTGGTCCCTAAGAAGTGTACAGTGATGAATTTGTCGTTGTGGGTCAGTGTCACAGTGGTCTGGGTGAAGGAGACAAGGAAATAGAGTCATTACAGGAAATTCCCAAGCCTCTGTCTGCTTGCCAAAGACAGCGCTCCGTGTCTGGGGAACGTTAGGTTGTATTTGAATTGTCATCCAAAGAGCAGACAGACCAGCTGCATTGTATCCTGCAATTTCTGTACCAGAATCAAGCTAAATTGATCAGTCTATCAGCACTTGCTTTGAAACATGTAATTTGCAAAAACAGAAATCAGGTATTGTATTGTAGTCTAAAACTGCTGGAAACCACACTGATCTGAACAAATATGTCATTTGCAGTGTGTGGCTGCTGTAATATTTACACCTTACCTTGCATAGTGCGTCTCAAGTATAGGTGCATAAGGGAGATAGGGAATAAAGCAGGGACTGGAGAGGGTACAAAACAGAGAAAAGTGAAATGGAGGTCGGGGAAAGAGGCTTGGAAGATGATAGCTAAGATAAGATGTAATGAGCCTCTTCATGTGCAAACAGGTGATGCGATGGCAGGATCTGCTCGTATTGGTATATTTCTGCATGCAGTGTTACCTAAAGTGTGGTGAATAAAAGGGACAATATGAAGTGTAGCATAAGAATTCTTGTTTTTAATTCAGGTTTCACTTCAAATCTGCATGAGCCGTAGTTGAAGCCAGGTTTGCAGATATACTCAGATATAAGTTGCTACAAACCATTAAATGGTCACATTATACTATTTTAAACACCTTTTGCTATTAGTTTTGATTTAAAGTCAACTTAAAACAGCATTCACAACCCATGTTCTTCCATTATGTGATATAAGTGAAGTAGGTTATTAACCCTTAAATGCATGACTGTTTCACCAATCATTCTTACATATTCGGGTCTTTAGCGACCCGGATCTATATCTAACACGGATGGATCTCTACCTGTCGCGATAATATAAAACTCCTCTGATATTAGAGTAACAGTTACAGAAGAATAAAATAAAGCATATTTTGTTACTTTTTGGAGCTTGGAAGGGCTCATTTTGAGCAGATGTTTTATGTCATCATCACTGTTCTTGTCAGAGCTCATTTCCCAGTGCATTCAGCAAATTATAGCTTTGAGAATATGTTTGAGATCTCAAAAAACTACATCATTTTCAACATCTTCAAAATCAATATTTCGATCGCTGACAGCTTCACCAGATCCATCAAGTGACAGTGGCATTAATATTTGATTGCTTTCAGAACTTGCTCTGCAGTAAATTGCTGAGCCATTTCACGTTTTGCTAATGATACTTCCTATTCTCTTTTTTTCTGTCTGAATGAATCGTCACTTCATCATTGTGTGTCAGACATTGCCACCTTGTGGAATACAGGTGAATTGCACTTATTCTGTCATTAAAGATTCAACTATTGTTGAACAGAAAAAAATATACGTACACTTATACACACGTCGGGTCGTTAGCGACCCTATAAAATGTTTACAAAAAAATTAATGGGAAAACAGGCATTCTTTTATAATTTTATGATTTTTTTCTTGTTATATTGTTTATAATGAATTGATTGAGGAATACTAAGAAGGTTGATGTCTATCTTTAAAAAAATAAATGAGGAGGAGGTTAGTAAATGACGTCCCGGGTCGATAAAGACCCGAGGTATGCATTTAAGGGTTAAAGCTACAGTCTGTAACTTTTTTTTGTTTTGTTAAAAAAAATCTAAAACCAATTTTTTATCAAGTACACAACCAGCCAGCGTTCAAAACTATCTCTATACCTTAGCCAGTTTCACAATGACAAGCTTGTAATAATGTTTTATAATTCGGGTGGTACTGGTGGGTTTCCGTGGGAAATTCGAGCATGCCGCCGTTCGTCTTTGCGTCATTACGTCACATCTGTTTACATGAAGAAGGAGTCCCAGCTAGTAGGCTATATGGCATGTGAGGATGCTGCAGATGCTGCTGGATCGTTTATCGCCTTTTCTCACAGCAGCTGCAATAATTAAAATGATCATTTTGATGGCGGATTGTAATCCAGAAAGGTCCGGATGACAATCATCAGTGACTTACTGGAGTTTCACCCGTAGTCAAAAGCGAAAGACTTTGGACTGTGGAGTGGCTACAGAAATTGAAATCCTCAGGTAACACTAATACACACTAAATACACATAGTTTCGCAGTGCTGATGTTGTTAACATTAACAGTATAAGAACAAAGTATAACAATAATAATAATTTTCATGGTTTGACGTGATCCAAGCTAAGCGATCCTTAGATTTAAATCACCATTCGCAGTGCGATTTATTGTAATGCTTTTTTTCTCAGTTGATCAGAAAAACGTGGCAGACATGTTACTTACTTGTTCAGATGACATTTTCGGTGAAAATTCTTATTTTGGTCATACTTCCAAGACTACAATCTGAGATTCTGAAATACAGTATCCTCACCCGTGTAGTGACTGACAGCAAACATTAGATTCATCCGCGCTGAGGAGCCGTGCCGATGCACAACCCACATAAAGATCATAATTACTCAAATAACTGCAATTGCTGGTTTCAAACTGAGATGGCGACAAAAAAGCAAAACTTATGGACTGCAGCTTTAAATGAGAAAAAAGAACTTGGGTGAGGTTTTATCCATTGATTAGTGGAAGATTGGCAGAATGGGACTGTGATAAATAACACAGCCAAAAGAAAAGGAATAGTTTGGAAACCCAATCTGAGAGGCAAATATAACTATATTAGCATCCACACCAAATCACAATATCGTTCTGTTTATTTTATGTGTGCGCTGCAGTTTTGTTGTCTGCCACTTTAAATGCTCGAGTTCTTTAAAGTCTGGTAGATTCTGATTGGCTGTCAATGTTTTTATCATGCATCAGCTGGAAAAATCATTCTAAAAAGTGATTATCAATATCGTTCCTCTGTGCCATTATATGATTATAGTTGTGGTGTGGACTCTGCTATGCTTTTACATTTTGAACAATTTTTAGAACTATATCATTATCATCATTGGTGTGAACGGGCCTTAAGACTAGGAACAAATCTAAGAAAGTAAATATTATGAATGTTGTGTACATTAACCATGAAATCATTATGTTAAAGTGAATTTAAATCTCTTTAAATCAGATGGATATCAGCAATCGTTTTAAGCATTAGGAAGTTGCACCATTGCCTGGGAGCTTGAATGCTTTAGTTGTTTATCATTTATCTGTGCAATGGGAATAACTGTAGGAACTGTAAGTATATTGGAATAAAATGAGACTTGTTTTTGGGTCGTGAAGGAATAATTCACCCAAAAATGAAACTTCTGTCATCATTTACTTTCCTTCATGTTGTTCCAAACCCATATGACTTTCTTTCGTCAGTGAAATACAAAAGGCAGAATGTTGTTACTGGCAGAATGTGGAGACTGACAGCCGCAGTCACCGTTCACTTTTCAAAAAAAGATGCAGTGAAAATTAATGGTGACTGCTCCTGTCAGGCACTAACATTCTGCAGAACATCTCCTGTTGTGTTCCATGGAAGAAAGCAAGGTGCGTAAATAATGACAAAAGCTTTATTTTTAGGTGCTCTATCCCTTTAAGAAAGCAGCATTTTCACCTTATATTCCCTTCAGTCAACAACACACGAATCCCAGTTTCACTGGAAGTGTTTTGCTCGGTACAATCAGCAGATGTTTTTGATTTGCAGGGGAACTGACATGCACAAGGTTCATCTTGTGTTCTCTTATTATACATGCTTTTTACAAGGCACTTAAGATTTCTGTTTGTGAATGTTATTCTGGCTGTTGAAACCAGAACAGAGAATAAGTGCTTGTCTGGCACATGTCTTTACCATGACATTGTAGGACTGAATGATTTTGGGGGAAAATCTACTCTTGATTTTTGATAAAAGTTGTGATTATACAGAGCCCTGCACATGGCATGCAGACAAATATATATATATATATATATACACACACACATATACATATATGTAAAATATAATGGCCACGATTTACTAATTCGTTCATTCGAATTAGAGAATGAATTATTACAATGTGGCCATGATTTAGTAAAACAAGGGAACAGATTGTAAAGTGCACACGATTTACTTAAAACGATGAAACAAATTAAGTGGCTGTTTTCAACTAAAAATGGAAAACTTGCATTTTGGCCATTCATTGTAAGATTCTAAGAACATCATGTGCCCGTTTTGTGCTTCTGTATCACAACAACGGCGTTTTGGTGGCCTGAAAATGCAAACTTTTGAAAACGGGTTTCAAAGTGCAAGTTTTTATCGTGTAAACGTACCCTAAATGTGAGTTCCGTGTCAAAATGTCTGTTTTTTGTTTTCATCTGGCAATTTACCCAATAGTATTTTGACACCCTGGGTTGCCAGTGGGTGGAAAACACAGTGTATTGCAGCCATGGAAGCCAGCATATGAACTGAATCAGAGATGGCAGATTCTAAATGAACCTAAAAAGCCTTGGCATCCATTTAAAAAGCTCTATGAGCAGAGGCATATTAAAGCGCAGAGACATTAGCTGATCAACTTACAGTGTAAAGCCCCGTTCACACCAAGAAAAATAACTATAAACATAACTATATATCCATCCACACCAACAAACGATAACGGTCTGTTTATTCTAAGCTCACGCTGCAGTTTCAAAGTGTTTACAACATGCTTTTGCTGTTCTTGTTGCATTTACACGGCTTTAACCAGCAGATGTCCTCAGCGTGCTATCTTACGAGTTAATAGCTAGTGTAATCGATCTAATCTTTAGCAAAGTCAATATAGTGGAATAAAAACAACGCCTAGTCTTTTTCATTGCAACTTCAAAGTAAGCAAGAGAATGTTGTCGAATCTAGCACTGGATACCTGAGGTAATTTTGTGTTACACTGTTGCTAGCATGGCATAATGATCTCATAGATAATTCTTCTCACTAGGGCTGCACGATTAATCATATTTTAATCGCGATAACGATATCTGCTTCTCTCGATTGATTACACATAATCGTCACAATATTGGCCCGCTCATTATTTATCCTGAAAGCGTGTTTTTTTCTTTGGGATATGCTTGTGGTTGCCAGATGCAAGAGCTTAAATCCCCCAAATAGAGCTTTTCCCTTAAAAGGATATACTTTCTTCCTGGTGTTTTACTTAATCTGTTCAATCTGGCAACTCTGTGCACGCGCTCCCTCTAAATGCAGAAGAAGCGTTGATGATTTGAAAACAAACATGTGCGCTGGAGTTTAGCGATCTCCACAGTGAAATTCTGCTTCAATGAAAGTGTCATACAGCCAGTCTTTGTTTCTTCACAAGCTACTTGTACTATTTGTGTGACTAAATCTGCCATTATCAAACCTTCGGCAATGAATTTCAATAAATGCAACATGGATCTCCACCTTACTGTTTGCAGAATGCACTTTTGCAACCTATGTGACAATTCAGTCAGGAAAATGAACATAATTTGGAATTAATGGAAATAATATTAGGAGTTTTGCCATTTTATCTTTTGAAGTTCCTAAAGGTTTTACCAGTTTTCATAATGTTAATCAGTTGAATATATATATATTTTTTTATATCAAAGAGCATCGTTCTTGCCTTACGAATTTGCAGGGCAATCTGAATCTGTGGTTTGTCTCATTTGCAAACAAATTGTGTTGCTTTAAAAATCTAATGTGAATACAGATTACAAAGCGCTCACCAAAACCATGTGTTTTGTATTGATTTACCACTAACGAAGTTATCATAGTTGGTTAAATGAAGTCAGTGTGCCACCTACAGGCCTTTTGAGTGAAGTGTAGGTTGGTAAAGAGCATGCAAAATGGCCATAACTACATTACCCTTTTTGATAGAATAATCGTGATTAATAATCGTGATTATAATTTTGGGCAAAATAATCATGATTATCAGTTTAACCATTATCGTGCAGCGCTACTTCTCACCATTTATTCCGAGGGTATGACCGATTGTTTTGCATATGTCCATTTTCTTTAAAGTGTCCTTGAAAAGGGGGTTTGACTTGTCAAACTGTGGTGGCATTTTCTGGACCTCTGTGATTAACTTCTCCACAATGTTGTCTACCATTTTAAATGCGCGAGCCCTTAAATTAGAATGGATTCTGATTGGCTGTCAGTGTTTTATCATTCAACAGCTGGAAAAAAAATTGTGATTCCAATTATATCGTTTCTCTTTATCGTTATCGTTATAGCTGTGGTGTGGACAGTGCTATTCTTTTATATTTAGTATGATTTTAGAACTATATCTTTGTCTTTATAGTTTTTGTTCTTTTTTGTGAACGGGCCTTAAGGCTCATCACTTTCCATTGTCAGTTGCGCTCGTTCCTGTTGCGTGTCCTCAATCTGGCAAGTCACATGAGCGTCGATTCTGAGGAGGGCGGGGAAAACATCTCTCCCCAATATTTTGAATTTAGACTGCAGTACCACTTTCAACCACTAGCTTTCAATATTACATACTGCACCTTTAAAGCTTCTCTTTTCTTGACTAACGCTTCTCATTTCAAGTATGGGAAGATGGTTCCCATATGCTGCATTCCCAAATGCACATTAAAGTGACTCAAACTCAGCAGATGCAGAGGTGGAGTTTATGTTAAGCAGCATTTACTGTGAACTGAGCTGCTCTGAGAGCTGAAAACACTGGGGGATAAGGAGCTGATCTTGTGTAAATAAACACAGTCCTGTGCTTCAATCTAAAACATGCAACACATATATTTATTTAAGGCATACTGTGATTTTGGTTTTATTTCAATTAATCATGAAGAAAGGCACAGTATGTTGTATTAAATTTTAAATAGGAATAAAATACTTCCTGTCAGAATAGTACGCAAAAAGCAGTGTCAAATGAGTAGGATGATCAAATACTTTCATAATACAATAGGTGATTAATACAGTATGTACTGCTGAGATTTTGCATTGGCTGAAACGAGGTATCTTATAAGGCAGTATATATATATATATTTTTTTTTTTCCTAATATTTGGAACAGTGTTCTCATCAAGAGTGCACCTATAATGCCTAAAAATGTTGCCAGTTTTAGGCAGATCAGTAGGTTTTGTTTAGAGCTAGTATGCAATGTTGTAGGTCGTACAACAATTCCTTAAAACCACTTTCTGAAAAATTGCTTACAGTGGCAGAGATGATATGCTCGGTTGAGCAGACCACAAAAATTTCATTACAAATCTACTTTGAATACATCCTCATTTCCTCTAATAGAATACTTGGATAATCTGCTCATAGACTTTAATGTTGTCAGACGTATCTGGCATCATCCTTATTTTGACCCTTGCGTGACCCAGTATCTAAACCACATATGGTCTGACGAATGCTTTTCATTTAGTGGAGATGCTTTTACCTTGAATAGCAAGAGTCTGAATAGATGAATACTCCAATGTATTTACAGTAAAGGCAAGAAGGGACAACACATTTGCATGATGGGTCAGTTGCTCAGATCTGCAAGAATCTCTCTTATTTCAACAAGGACATTGTGCCCTGCAGTGACAATTGTTCCTCGTCTTCAAATACTTAAATATGCCTGTGAAATTTTTCAAAGCGCATTTATTCTAAGCGTGCAATATGTGACTCAACCCATTTTACTAGGGCAGTCTGAGCTTTTGTTGCAAACAGTTTAATGAAATAGGAAGTAGTGGAAAGGCACAAAATGTATGTGTTACCACAAAAGATGTAGAAACATGTTTCATGGCTCCTAAGGGAATGACACTCTTTGTCTGTTTGTGGCCCACTTTCTTCCCAATGGTGTCCAGTGGTTTCTGATGGGGAAAATGTGTGTCAACGACTGGTGGGTGAATGTTTGGGTCATTCTCTGTGTACTGTACTTTGTCTGTCTTTCTGGAAAATTATATTGCACTTAAAAATTTGAATAAAATTGCTACCAAGAGTTAAAAAAAAAGGATTTGGGTTCAAATCAAATCTTTGATTGAGATCCTCTTTTATCATAAAGTGCCCCAATTCTACTTTTTCAGATATTACCTTTCATGCAGTGTGTAATATAGCTGTTTGTGAATGTAAAAGATCAAAGTGCATGATAAATGGAGCTATTATTGCAAACACCTTTGCCATAATATTCTATTTTTGGATATACAAACAGTTATTCAAAACCTAAAGCACTTCTTTCATGAGCTCCTATGTACATTTCTGTACAAGATTGAAAGTAATTGGCAGAGGGATGTTGACAATTCATGGGAAACACGAAAGCAAGATTGAAACCTAATTATTTATTTTTTTTACTGTAAGCATTTGTGGTTGTGAATACGGTATTACACAGTACAAAAGAAAATAAATACGTCAACCATGTGTAGTTGGACAGAAACAATGGTTGTGTTTGAAAAAGGAAATCAAGATACTTCCTGTTAGATTTTTGTGTGTTACCTATAATTGTGTGTTATGTTCTGCAAAAAGTGTTTTATGAAATTGAAAACTGAGTCGAAGGTCAAGAGTTAGTGTATGGTTTTGCAGATTTGGTGTGTGGTTCTGGTGTTTGAGTGTCAGGTTTCAGAAATTGTGTGACGGGTAAGGATTTTGTGTGTAAGCAGTTGAAAAAAAAAACTGTAAGACAATTGTACTGTAACTTCAACCCTGTTATGCAACATTTTATTATAATTCATACATATTAGCTGATAAAATCCAGTACTCTTTTGCTTGAGCTGTATAAATATATCCTGCTACTGATACAATATTAAATTCTAATCCAAACTTCTGTTTATTTCTTTCAAAATGTCAAGAAGGCACCATCTACAAAGATTTTCCCAGCTATCCATTTCTGTTCTCTCAAGTCAGTCTAAACGTATTGTGAAGCTTATCTTCACAAGCTTATCGAATGAGGAAAAGATATGTTGTAATGCTGCAGTGGTTTCACCCTTAACTCAGCAAATATGAGAGAAAGCCGCCAACGATCAGTGACAAATTTCCTAAATCCGGCGCTGACGCTGAACGTTAAGACAAACAGTGGTACAATAAAACAGAGCCCATCGTTTTTATCTGGCAAGCCCACACAACCTTACTCTCAGATTTACAGCGTCTGATGCCCAGCAGCACCAAATCTTAGAGTCGGGTTGCCACATCTATTGGTTATTTATAGTAAGTGGAAAGAGAGGCAAATGTGCATGAGTTACATAAACATATCACCCACCTGGGATATTTGTTTTCTCACCTATGAACAAATTACAATCCTATGAAATATGGATTCAGAGCGGCATAAAGCTTTCATCAACCATGAGCATTTCTCAAGTCTGATTTAAATATGCATGTTTGCATTGCTCTAATACAACTCCAATGATCCATAGTTCACAAGCGAGGAAAAAACGGGAGGTAAAAGAGATCGTTTTTCTATTGTCTTTACAGCTGGATATCAGTTTGTGATCTGCAAAATGTTCTACCATCTTTTTGTAAGAAGAATAAACAGAATATCTGTCTGCATCTCTTTTGGACTGTTTGCAGATCAACAGGACAGATTAGTATAGCATATGTCTTGCTGTCTAAGTATACAGAGATCTTCAAGAAAAAAGAAAAAAAAAATAGTTTAGGTCATATATTTGTAGAATACTAAAATTTGTCATTGGCTTTGTTCCAAACACTGCCATGCTGCTTACTGCCTGCACAGGCCCATACATCCTAACCCTCATCTAACCTCACAGTGACCCATTTGTTATGCCCCACATTGGCAGCAACTCCACATGCACCACACAAATTGTGCTCTTTATTTAGCATGTTGCTAAATAAACTAACAAACATGAAAAATATGCAGTTCTTAGAATTGTTAGGTTAAATAGTCCATTGTTTATAGAGTTGATAATCACATTTTTTTTTTAAAACAAATAAAATAAATAAATAAATAGAGAACACAATTCTGAATAGACAGTTAAACAAAATAACATAATTTTCTAGAGGTTCTATTAAAAAAAAAATGAAATAAATGAATGAATGATTCAATGACTCACTCATAAAGACTTCACTTTTTTCATTACTGGATGAATCAGCATTTTTCAACGAATCTCTTGAATGAATGATTCAATGACAAATACATTTTTACCGTTCACCTTCGGGTGTAATGATGTAATTGATCTTTATTTGAAGCATCAAGTTACTTTCACAAGGTGATATCCGAACTATAAACTTTTATCCCAGTACTTCTGTGATAATCTGAATTATTGTAACACAGAAATAATGATGCTGTGTGTTTGAAAAATGTTTGTGAAGCTGTTTCATATCTATACATGACAACTGCTCTCTCTGGATCAGAACGCAGATCTGAATGTTTGCTGTGATCGAACTTGTCAAAGGTTTAACTCGCCGGCGCGTTTTGCAGGTTTTTTTTCACATTGCAGCAAAACAGACTTAAAATACTCCGTCATTTTTTGTCATAGAGACATAAGTAATATATAAATTGAAACTATAGAATATCTTCTTTTATTTGTATACACTCAGAGTAAAAACAAAATGTTGTGCTTTTTGCAAAATAAAGAAAACTAAAATGATGCATGATCTCTCGTCTCCCTCTGAACGAAGTCCAATCTGATAGTTCTCAGAAAATGAACTGTAACTTAGTGAATACTAATGACAAAAAAATTAGACTTATGTCAAAAGAAACGATGAAATGTCAGGTTTTAAATCGTCCAAGTCAAATCGAAAACAAAAATTCTGTGTTTATGTAATCTGTATGAAAAGAAACACATGTCAGAAGTCTGTGTTTCAGCTCATTATCCGCTAATGCGGCCACCCATCATCTCAATCATGTATTTATTGTCTTGAAAAGTGTTTATCTGTATGTAAAAGCCATGGTTAACGACCTCTGGAACACATGCCGTTAGTTCCTGATATGTCCTCTTCTTCTTTAGAATAATTTGTGGACTAAATGTGCACAGAGAGCGCCCTCTGGCTGCAAGTATGAATTGAAAACACCATTCCTGAAATGTCCTCTTCTTCTTTAGAATAATTTGTGGACTAAAGGTGTACAGAGCGCCCTCCGACTGCAAGAATGAATTGAACACTCCAGCAATCATAGTGATGACAATGAATATAGAATAAACTCTGTATAGAATAAAATCTGTATAGAAAATTGACATAAACATATGAGAATCCATCAATATTTCTCCAAATGTGCATGCTTTTAAACTAAAAACCTATAGTCAGACTCTTTGCATCACAGAAATACATTATATTTTAAAGAATATAATAGAATACCATTATTTTAAATTGAGCTGAGACATGATTACAGAGGTTTTTTTTCACAGCCTACCTGAAGGCCTCATTATTATGCAGCACCATTAGAGGTTCTTTATGCGATTCTTTTGTCTTCTCAGGTGTAAATGACCCATTATTCATGATGATTCACGCCTCCACGCATACTGTGTTTCTTGACAAAAAGTGTCTTACAAAAACTAAATCAATATATTGTTTTATATGAACAAGTAGGCATTATAATTTTTACATAATTTTGAAGCAAAAACTCTAGCCTACAACCTCCAATACCCAGAAGTCTTGTAAACACAGATTTAATATATATTTTTGGCCTTATTACAGTGACTTAATTTTTTTGTTTTTTCAATAACCACGCATAAACGTTATCCTTCAAAAACACAAACATGTACATACATGTTCCTCACATATTATGGTAGCCTAGTTTGTGCTGAATACAGTGTAATGACACTTTTTCCATTAATATGTTTATGAACAACTGAAAAAAGCACAAATGTCAGGGCATGTCAAAACTTCTCCAGGCCCCAAATCAGCCTCAGACTCCAGAGGGTTAATAGACATAGCCAAATCGTTGTCATTTAGGAATAATGTTCGCGTGTGTTTGAATTCAAGATGGCAATCTTTTAACGTTTAGTTGTGCAGCTCTATTTGTTAAGTACACAGAACAATTTTTGTAGATACTTTTTAGTTTTGTATGCAATACATTGAAAGCCTAATGGACATTTCTCTCCCTTCATCTGCCATCTTGGATTTGTTTTCTCCCTGAGCTTATTGCAAGGCATTGTGGCATTCAGAGCTGTATGCAGGGTTTTATAAATACCAAGGTCCCAAAATTGGGCTTGCTTGGAGGCATGGCCACTCTGTACACTGGATGATCCACATTACAAACTGGAAATACAGAAAAGGCTAGTTGTAATATTTGCACTCTTTGAACTCCTCTTGTTCAAACAGGTTTGAGGACCAGAACTCCTTTTAACTGTTGTATATACTGTACAAATATATATTTTATACAATAATACTATATTTTTGTATTTTTAGGTGTTTGTGTTGTTGTTAAATTGAGCCTATAGTTTCCACTTCAATTAGCAAAGAACATATATCTCCCTGGTAATTAGGAATACATTGTAATAATGCTAATCCCAACTTGGGCAATACCTGCTCTTCCTCTCATCTTCATCACCTGCTCGCTCTCTTCGGGACCTATTATACAGCCGGCGCAATGCAGCACCAGGCACGACGCAAGTGTTTATTGCTGTTTCAGCCCGACGCAGTTATCATTTTCACATCCTGCACCACGTTGTTTAAATAGCAAATGCCTTTACACCCATTTGTGTGCCCATGGACATGCCGGTCTGAAAACGAGGTGTGTTCAGGCGCATTGTAGGCGCATTACTATTTTGAGGCAACTAAAATGTAACTGTATTTAGACAATAGACAACGCGCAGCAGCACACAAACATGCCAAATATTAAAAATAAAAGGATTACAATGTAAAAGATTATTATTTTGTGCATAAATATAAAAATGCTTTGGTGAAATCCGGCTTGTCCCGTAGATGGTCTGCTCACACGCTTTAACCTTGCGCACGAGCAGATCTGTTTCCTCGCTAGAGAAGAGTTAAGTTTTTCCACTTGAAAATATGTAAGCGAATCCGCCATGGCGCGAACGCAAATGGCTTTTAAAGGGAATGGGAGATGAGACTCTGATTGGTTTATTGAATGTTACACCCAAAACACACCCATTACTCATTAAGAGACTAGGGACAACCCTTTTAGACCATGGGCGGGCATGCCGACCATTTTTCCCATCATTAAAGTAGCAAAAGTGGATTCGGACACACCCTAAACACACTTGCGCCGTGCACTTAGACCAATGGTCTCAAACTCAATTCCTGGAGGGCCACAGCTCTGCACAGTTTAGCTCCAACCAGCTCCAACTCACACCTGCTTGGAAGTTTCCTGAAGACCTTGATTAGCTGGATCAGGTGTGTTTGATTAGGGTTGGAGCAAAACTATGCAGAGCTGTGGCCCTCCAGGAATTGAGTTTGAGACCACTGGCTTAGACCATGCGCTTAGATTGCTTTGTATCTCTTCACTTCCCAAGGCTGAGCTTTGATTGATTGTCTTTGTGTATGTCTGTGTCAGTAAAAAAAGTAAACATAGGGTCAACTGATATTTATGTTTTATGAATCATTTTCATAGACAAGTGAATTTACTGAAGGCTTTCAGGAAAACTTGGTAACTGAGTTTGTTCATTTCCTTCATTCATTTTTAGTTAAAAATGGTGATAAAAAGTTTATTATTTGGCATCCCGGATTATTTGTGTCATTGTTTAACATTTCTATCATAACAGCTGTCAAATATATATAGAGTGGCGCAGGGATGACGCATTTCTCTAGGCTCAAACCCGAAAGCAAGTTGCATTTTGGCACTTCCGAAATAAGCTCAATATATTTTCAGTTTTATTCTAGGACATAAAACATACCAGAAATACCCTATTGTGATTTTTTTTTTTTTAAAGCCTTTACTTTTGTTTGCAACAAGTTGCTAAATCAGACTACAGAAGTTGTTGGGACATTAAACGTCATCAGCTGAACAGCTAAACTCATCTACGCACTAGTCCATTGTGTTTATAATCATGCTCTTGCAAACTATTCTAACTTACACTTTCCAGAAAAAATGTTTTTAAACAAATACTGAAAAAGTGATGGTGATGAAGTCATGTGACCATGGTGTTGTTAATTTCTTTCTGGCCATTTAGGCTTCAAAATTCATAAAAATGTGTTAATTTGTGAAAATTATCTTGATGGACAAACTTGTAAGTATCATAAACTTTGTTGATCACAGAGCTTATTTTGGGGGTTTTTGTCAAGGGAATCAGTGTGGCCTACAAAAATATGTCATCCCTGCAGCACTCTATTATGTTTAGTTTAGATAATTACATCTTATCTCGCACTTTATGACCATTAAAGGGTTAGTTTACCCAAAAATGAAATTTCTGTCATTAATTACTCACCCTCATGTTGTTCCAAACCCGCAAGACCTTCGTTCATCTTCGGAACACAAATTAAGATATATTTGATGAAATACTGCCAATACTGAGCCGGCCTTCGGACGTAAACATGGAAGCTCTGCACTGTGCTCACTGCGTCAACTGCATAGGAGACTGACTGAGGAAAAAATGTTAAATAAAGTTATTTTTGTTTTGTTTTTGCACACAAAAAGTATTCTTGTCGCTGTAACATTAAGGTTGAACCACTGTAGTCACACTGTCTTAACAATGTCTTTACTACTTTTCTGGACCTTGAATGTGGTAATTTCATTGCTTTCTATGGGAGATAAAAAACCTCTCAGATTTCATCAAAAATATCTTAATTTGTGTTCTGAAGATGAACAAAGGTCTTACAGGTTTGGTATGACATGAGGGTGAGTACTTATTGACAGAAATTTCATTTTTGGGTGAACTAACCCTTTAACTGAAGCGTCACACTGGAATTCACTCTCAGCTGCTTCTGTGAACATACTGTGCCTGATCCCTAACTTTATGATCTGTTTCATGTTATGGATGTTATGTTATCTATGCTGTCGTGTTTACATGTTAGAAAATTGCAAAGTGACCTTGAGTTTGTTGAAAGGTGCTATATGAAATAAACATATTATGATTATTATTATTATTATCTGTTCAGGATACTGTATGCCCAATGAGGCCTTAGAATTTAGCTTTTAGGAGGCAGCATAATTAAGGGACAGAGTATATTGCACAGGCTTACATTGAATTTCTGCAATTGTGAGCAAGCAGTCTTGGAACTGAGTGCTTTTGTTCGCATTAATAATAAGTATGATTTCTATGAGATTAGGTTCTTAAAAGTTGAAATATTTCATTTATTAGTCAAGGTACAGTGAACATGGAGGCATGTTGTCTTGATTAATAGCTTAAATTTGACATTGTTCTCAACTTTCTCATTGCCTTTGTGTAAATTAGAGAAATCGTTTTCTCATATTTTTGGTTTTTCTCATGCTTGAGACACTGTGACCTTTTTTTTAACCTCCTTTTAAGTGCCTATCCCCTTCATTACCACATACTCATATGCTTATTTTTGTAATGATTATTAAAATATGTGTATCTGCGTCAGAGCAGCGGTCTGTAATCTGGCTCGTGTCACTTCCTGATCCTGTTTTCACAATCACATTTAGCACTGTCAATAAAGGTGTCAAAAAAGCCAAATATGTATTTCCATCTGTATCCAACTTGTATAACCTCTCTGCTATGCACATTTCTTCAGATAAATTTTGAAGACTCGGCAAACTTGTTTCATTTCAGATAAATGTGATTATGTGAGCAAACCGCATTGAGAAATAACACATTGAGACTTTCGTTTCAGACAGAGATAAACATCCTCGCTTTTGTGACACATTGTTTAGCCATTTAGTGGCTGCTTTTATCCAAAGCGACTTACAGTGCATCAGAGTATATTTCAATGTTGCTGTAGCAGCTAAAGGAATAGTTCTGCCAAAAATGAAAACTATTTCATAATTCACTTACTCGTGTCATTCCAAACTTCTTTTGTGGAACACAAAAAGGTCAGTTTTCGAGGAATATCCTAGCCACTCTTTTTTATGTAATTAATATGAATAAAGATTAAAAATTATAATAATAATAATAATAATATATATATAAAAAAAAAACACCACACCGTGAATTATCATTAATGTAGTGCATATCATTTTTCAGTATTCTTTTTTGGGTGAACTGTTCCTTTAAGCTACATGAAGTACATGGAAAAAGATAAGAATAGATGTATTCTCATAGATTAGCAATGTGCTCGAACCATGAAATCTCTTTTCCAAACGCTCATCTGAAAAGTGATGAGACCAATCCATTTGCATGAAAAAATATAATCTGAATTTTCTCCTCTTGGTTACTTCTTAATTCATTTTCCACACGCTGACTGGAGCGTTTCAATAAAGCAGGTGTATACCTTCAGCAAAGCCATAATTAAAAAGTCTGAAGACTCTTAAATTACCATTTTACAAAATCATTTTGCTTCTTGGGAAGCGTTTGTAGTCTATAGTATTTATTTAAATTAGTATGCTAAATTCATATTTTCAGTGATCGCTCACGCCGCTGATAAAGAAACAATTCCAAAGCAATTAAATGGAGGGACTTGAATGCTTTGGGTCATGATAGCACATATTGGGCACCTTTAACTCCACCTGTTTTATTAGTCATATAGCAAAGAGGATTATTTCCCAGCTAGCGTTCATCTCAATTTGCTTCAGAACCATGAGAATTTACTTTTTCACAACTTTTTTATTTGCTGATCTTTCGTACCTTTGGAGGCAGTAACAGTCCCATCTGTGAACCTGTCTCTCATAAGCAGAGGAATCAGTTTTGACGTATCACCTGCAATGTTTTTTTTTTTTTTTTTTTGGCACTCTTCGCTATTACTACTGCTTATTTTTAGGGTTAGCTTCAAATTGGACCATTATTGTGTACATGAATAAATGATGTCTCAAATGTGTGCCATTACTTTTTTGAACTGTCAAATCAAAAAACAGGCAAAAAATATGGATAAAAAAAAAATACTCAAAACACCCTAGCAACCCAGTAAAAATGCCCAGGCAACCACTGACAAACACCCAGGCATTGTGGTGGTGAGGAAATGTGCACTGTTTTTGTTGTTGTTTGTTTTGTTTTGTTTTGTCTTTCTATCTTTTCTAATCAGAATTCTTCTTGTCTTGCGTTCAAGTAAAAAATATATAAAATATCCCTAAAGGGTTAGTTCACCCAAAAATGAAAATTCTGTCATTAATTACTCACCCTCATGTCGTTCCACACCCATAAGACCTTTGTTCATATTCGGAACACAAATTAAGATATTTTTAATTTTTCTCAGTGAGGCCTTTTCTCAGTACTGGCCTGCATTGCCAGTAAGAGATAAACAGTTGATGTGACTACAGTGGTTCAACCTTAATGTTATGAAGCGAGAAGAATACTTTTTGTGAAAAAACAAAAAAATAAAATAACGACTTTATTCAACAATATATAGTGATGGGTGTTTTTAAAACACTGCTTCATGAAACTTTGAAGCTTTACGAATCTTTTGTTTCGAATTAGTGGTTCGGAGCGTGTATCAAACTGCCAAAGTCACGCCCCCCCAGTGGTGAACCATTGAAATTTCAAAACACTTATGACGCAACGAACCCTCGTTTACTGAAATCACGTGACTTTGGGAGTTTGATACATGCTCCGAACCACCGATTCGAAACAAAAGATTCGTAAAGCTTCGAAGCTTTTTTTTTACAACTGAGGGATTACAACTGAGGGATTTTAAAAATGTTTTAAAAGCGACACAGAGAATGGCATCATTTTTATTACTCAACAAGGGAGTAAGGTATTTTATTGAACAGATAAATTGCCATATGTAGCTCTCTAAGAGTTCAAGCATTATCTGTTGTGAAGGGTTACATTCATCCGCACAGTCACAGAGAGCCAAAGAACAACCAAAACAACGTTCCTCCACAAAATGCATGCAGTTTTGTTTTAGTTAAAGTTACTTAATTTAATTAAAAAAAAAAAAAAAAAGAATTAGCAATATTGATTTCACAGTGACTTTAAAACAAGATCAATTTACTTGATGCAAAATTGCATTAAATAAGACCCTTTTTCAGTCTTTTTCAGTTTTAATATCTTTTAAAATTTTCTATCTCAGGTACATTTACAGGATGTTATTTTTGTTTAGCTGTTGTTTTAGTATTGTTATGTCTATTTGGCACATTTCCCAAGATGCTCATAAAGAACGTTTTTACAATTCTCATTATTCTCAGTGGTCATTATCACTACTGTAACTTTGTTTTTGTTTTGTTTTGTTTTTTGTATTGACTGTGAAAGGAAGCTTACATTTTCTTGTGCTTTCAGTATTGTTATTGCTGTTGTCTACCTCTATGCACCTCTTACACTGCAGTGACATTAATGTGCATGATGTGCTTTGTGTATAACATGAGTCTGATTGGATGGTGCAGCTGGTTGTTTGGTGAGCAGTGTTTACTGTCCACTGGTCAGTTTAGTGTGTGTGTGTGTGAGAGAGTGTGATTGGGCTAGTTACCTGTAGATGTGCATTGTGGATGGCTGTCTCTATTATTACAGAGCTGTGTGTGTTTGTGAGTAATGACCAGCAGAAGACAGTCCTGAGTGCTGTGTTGTAGACTCAGGAGTCAGCAGTAAAGACAGTGCAGTCTCCCGCCCATAGAAATGGTCCCAAAGTGCTTTCAGAGAAGAAACAGCACAACAGTCATAACTTATATTAGACTCAGTTATGTGGTGTACAGCCTGTAGGATAGGTCAGCTGACTGTCAAATTGGAATCAAATTTCACCAAAGATTCAGGTACTGACAGGTGAAAGCTAGGTTTATATATTCATTTATGCAGTTATTTTTGTTTGTGGAAGTATTTCAAACGAAAAGTCTAGATCACTTTTCACCTCAAAAGTTAAAGGGTTAGTTCACACAAAAGTGAAATTTCTGTCATTAATTACTCACCCTCATGTCATTCAAAACCCTCAAGATCTTCATTCATTTTCAGAATACAGAGCCGACGTTCGGACGTAAACACGGAAGCTCTGCACTGCGTTCACTGCATCAATTGCGTAGGAGACTGACAGAGAAGAGGAAAAAAAAATACGTTTTTTTTCGCACAAAAAGTATTCTCGTCACTTCATAACATTAAGGTTGAACCACTGTAGTCACGTCGACTATTTTAACAATGTCTCTACTACTTCTCTGGACCTTGAATGTGGTAATTTCGTTGCTTTCTATGGGAGATTAAAAAACCTCTCCGATTTTTATCAAAAATATATTAATTTGTGTTCTGAAGATGAACAAAGGACTTGTGTGTTTGGAACCACATGAAAGTGAGTACTTAACCCTCTGGAGTCTGAGGCTGATTTGGGGCTTAAAGAAGTTGTGACATGCCCTGACATTTGTGCTTTTTTGTTCATTATTTGTTCATAAACATATAAATGACAAAAGTGTCATTGCACTGTATTCAGCACAAACTAGGCTACAATAATATGTGAGGAACATGTATGTACATGTTTGTATTTTTGAAGGAATAACGTTTATGCGTGGTTATTGAAAAAACAAAAAAATTAAGCCACTGAAATAAGGCCAAAATATATATTAAATCTGTGTTTACAAGACTTCTGGGTATTGGGGGTTGTAGGCTAGAGTTTTTGCTTCAAAATTATGTAAAAATTATAATGCCTACTTGTTCATATAAAACAATATATTGATGTAGTTTTTGTAAGACACTTTTTGTCAAGAAACACAGTATGCGTGGAGGCGTGAATCATTGTGAATAATGGATCATTTACACCTGAGAAGACAAAAGAATCGCATAAAGAACCTCTAATGGTGCTGCATAATAATGAGGCCTTTCAGTCAGGTAGGCTGTGAAAAAAACATCTGTAATCATGTCTCAGCTCAATTTAAAATAATGGTATTCTATTATATTCTTTAAAATATAATGTATTTCTGTGATGCAAAGAGTCTGACTATAGGTTTTTAGTTTAAAAGCATGCACATTTGGAAAAATATTGATGGATTCTCATATGTTTATGTCAATTTTCTATACAGATTTTATTCTATACAGAGTTTATTCTATATTCATTGTTATCACTATGAGCGCTGGTGTTTTCAATTCATACTTGCAGCCGGAGGGCGCTCTGTACACCTTTAGTCCACAAATTATTTTAAAGAAGAAGAGGACATTTCAGGAATGGTGTTTTCAATTCATACTTGCAGCCGGAGGGCGCTCTCTGTGCACGTTTAGTCCACAAATTATTCTAAAGAAGAAGAGGACATATTAGGAACTAACGGCATGTCTTCCAGAGGTCGTTAATGACAGAAATTTCATTTTTGGGTGAACTAACCCTTTATTTTCCTCTTAAAATACCCTTAAATTGTATTTCCAGTCATTTCTTTGGCTGTATATATATATATATATATATATATATATATATATATATATATATATATTAAAGAAATATTAATGGTTGTATGATATGTTTAAAGGAACTTTACCCAAATTAAAGTTTCTTTAAGAAAATATCATTCAAGGCCTTATCCATTACTTGGAGGAAAGAAAGAAAGAAAGAAAGAAAGAAAGAAAGAAAGACAGAAAGAAAGAAAGAAAGAAAGAAATATAGCAATATATCAGTGCAACCTTATTTATAATGGATTTGACAGTGCTGCATTTGGCACGATACGCGATACGCTTTTAGCTGGAACAAGAGGAGAGACACATGTTCGACTTTTCAAGTAACACCAATGTCCTTTGCCCTTCACTTAGACCCTAATGTTCGCTTACTGAACTTGATTTCCCATGAGTCACATGGGTGAGTTTTGAGCTAGTCTATTATTTAGTTTACTGAGAAGCAGTTGTACAGCGAAAACCTGTTTAAAAAAATTGATTTAGACCGTAGCACAATGTACATATTTTGCATGTTGTCTTGACATAAATCTTACTGAGATAACAGGCAAATCAAAGTATGCTCCAGTGAATTTTATTTAACATTTACTTAAAACAGCCAATGAAATCTATTTCATTGTGAAATGTCATTGGCCACATCTATGGTCATTCGCCCTTGTGAAGAAACGCCTCATCACTCACAACATAGTCGTTGGCCTAAAGCAATATGTTTTAATTATAAAGATGTAGAAAGGAAAAAAAAAAAAAAAAAAAAAAACCTTGACAGTCAGTCTGTAAACAACAGTGCTCAAATGTCAGGCAAGTTACAATACTTTGAGGTGATGTTATTTAATGTATTAATGTATTCCACAACGTCAACAATAATGGAGGACGCCTTGATCTGAGCTGTGTTTTTGTTGTGTACATTCCGTACATTATGTCTTAAAGTGACAGCAGCCCAGTATTCCTGCTGTCTGTGTTTTTAAATGTTAATCAAACAAAAGACAAGGAAGTTACTCACTGCTCTTGACTGAATAGCTTTTGTAACAACTTTAATAATGATTCATCTTTAATTAATTCATACAGTGAAGATTATGTGCAATGTTATTTTACATTTGATTACTTTATTCAATTCCTGTACCTGAAAACTACTGTTAGATACCTAAATAACCTGAAAGGTTATTTGTATCTTTGCTGTATTGTATATTTATTTGTTCCATTGCTTGTAGTTTGATTATTTTTGTTCTTATTTTCTTTATTTTTATTTGACAGTAGTACTTTTCCCCTGTACATACAGTAGCACATACTGAACTGTACCGAAACAGTGACACTAAAACCGTGATGCAAACCGAACTGTGAGTAATTTGAACCGTTACACCCCTAATTGTGATGCATCCAAGTGAAACGGCTTATGATTTTGTTGATTGGATGGTTAGATGGTTGTGGTTTTTATATTGGTGGAGAGAAGAAATGTTGCTGCAAGAGGGAGGAGAAGTTATTTTGATTCAAGTTTACGAGAACACATAAATTAATTAAAAGAAATTATGATGTGCATGGATAAATCATTTATAATAAATACTACAATATTCTATTAAAAGAATTGTACATTTCGATTTCATGATGACAAATATAATGGGATTTTTTTTTTTTGCTTTTGGATAGATATTTAGAGTTATTTAATTAGAGTTAATTATAGAGATATTTATTTGTTTTCCCTGGCAGTTTCCCTGTACTTTTTACACCTTTGCTGCTTGTGTACATAAAAATAGAGCAGAGGGAACTGGCTCCATCACTGCCCGAATACTTGAGTATTCTGCTGATTTATCTGTCAAGCACTGGAGCAATCAAAATGACCCAAATGCACATCCCCAGTATTCACTGTGTCTCAGTTGTGGAGTTGGTGCTGTCTCCACTTGTGGTGTGATGGCTGCTCCTGTCGTATGAAGGCATAATCAGCCCTGTTCCTCGACAGCCCAGCACAGGATGGAGTTTGAATGAAGACAAGGAAATTCTTGCAAATCCCCTGCTGGCACACTTGTCTCCACATTAAACAGCTCAGCCCAGCGTATTTCCCGCCAGCCCTTTAGATTGACTCATATTCCTGCGGATATTTCAGATTAACCTTTTTGAGAGCTTTCGGGACGATCAAAAATACGACGGCAGAATCGGTGGCCAAAAGCAGTGAGCAGCCAATCCGTGTGATATCTCTGCGTGAGGTGTTTGTTCATCTGGAATGAATTATATTGGTTCTGTTTAACAGCTTTAACATCAGTTTTTAAATGTAAAACAAATTTTATGCTAGATTTTGCAATACACATTGTTTAATTCAGCTACTTTTCTTGCAGGTGTTAGAGATTGTTAGTATTCAGGCTCTATTTAATGGCAGGAAAAAGCATGACAGGGTTATTTCTTCCCTGCAAAATTGATTGTCAAACCTTGTCAAGCAACAAGGTGCAAATAATGTTTGAATATGGATTTTGTTGTTTTCAGCAAGATCTCTGATGAAGACTGCAAAACGCAATTAAATAAGCAAAATGAGATCAGACAGATGAAGCTAATCTCTTTTCAAGCGTTTTAACTTGATACACATCTGCATTATTTAAAGGGATAGTCGATTATCCCATGATTTACTCACCCTCAAGCCATCCTAGGTGTATATGACTATCTTCTTTCAGAAGAACACAATCGGAGATATATTTAAAACATTCTTATTCCTCCAAGTTTATAATGGTTGTGAATGGGGGCAACGTTTTAAAACAAACAAACAAACAAAAAAATGCATCCATTTATAATCAAAATGATCCTTACAGCTCCGGAGTGTTAATAAAGGCCTTTTGAAGCGAAGGGATGCATTTTTTGTAAGAAAAAAATCCATATTTAAAACTTTATAAATTCAAATAACTAGCTTCCGGTGGATGACCGTACACATACTGCACAATTCAACTTGTGCCAAATGAGTAACCCCTGAAGCGATGTATGATGCAGGATGTGGGAGTAGCGTAAGATTAGACATCTCTCGTGGTTCAAACATATAGGACTGTGCAACAAACTCAAGATCCTCTTCTCTTATATCGAAATCCTCCAACATTTCTCTTTAAAATTTCTCATTTTAGACTTCTAATTCATGACTGGTGTTTTGTTTTGCTCTCTCCTCTGTGCTTGTTATTGTGTCATAGTGTCGGGTCAAAGGTTGCTCTTCTGCCCAAATCAACCTGAGCAATATGCATACGGTCATCCGGCGGATGCTAGTTATTTGAATTTATAAAGTTTTAAATATGGATAATTTTCTTACAAAATCACATCCCTTTGCTTCAAAAGGCATTATTAACCCTCTGGAGCTGTATGGATTACTATGATTATGGATGGATGCATTTTTTTTTTTTTTTTTAAACATTGCCCCCCATTCACAACCCTTATAAACCTTGGAGGACTAAGGATATTTTTAAATATATCTCCGATTGTGTTCGTCTGAAAGAAGATTGTCAAAAACACTTAGGATGACTTGAGGGTGAGTAGGCCTAAATCATGGGATAATTTACATTTTTGGGTGAACTATCCCTTTAATAAAACAATAATATGACAGAATTACTGTACTACCAGTCAAGAGGTTTTACACAACTGTACGGAAGAGGATTAGGGCCAAGCAATAATAAAAAAATAAAACCATCTCGAGAATAAAGTTGTTAAATTTCCAGAAAAAACTCGTTAAATTTCGAGAAAAAAGTCGAGATAAAATGTTGAGAATAAAGTCATTAAATTACAAGAAAAAAGTCATTAAATTACGAGAACAAATTCGTTAAATTATGAGAAAAATGTCGTTAAATTTCGAGAAAAAAGTCGAGATAAAATGTTGAGAACAAAGTCATTAAATTATGAGAATAAAGTCATTAAATTCTGAGAAAAAATTTTTTAAATTATGAGAACACATTCGTAATTTACCGAATTTGTTCTCGTAATTTAACAACTTTTTTCTCATAATTTAATGACTTTATTCTCAACATTTTATCTCGACTTTTTTCTCGAAATGTAACATTTTTCTTATAATTTAACGAATTTGTTCTCATAATTTAACGACTTTTTTCTCGTAATTTAATGACTTTATTCTCAACATTTTATCTCGACCTTTTTCTCGAAATTTAACGAGTTTTTTTCTCGTAATTTAACGAATTTATTCTCAACATTTTATTTCGACTTTTTTCTCGAAATTTAACGAGTTTTTTTTCTCAAAATTTAACAACTTTAATCTTGAGATGGTTTTATTTTTTTTATTACTGCTTGGCCCTAATCCTCTTCCGTACAACTGCTTATTCTTTATTATTAGATTTTTTAAAAAAATAGTCATCAACACAATGAAAATAAAGTATGGAAATTATGTAGTGATAAAAAAAAAAAAAATGTCAGAGAGGGAGATGCAGTATCATAATGTGTCAGTGTCCTGATATCATAATGAAGAAAAACTTGTATTATTATTTTTTCTTATATAAAATAATTGTAACAGTTATATTGTCTTTTATTTTGACATTCTGCTCCATATACTTTAGTTCCAGTTTCCCAGCTCTGTTTAGTTTTGGTTTTCATAATTACTCATTACTCCCTTGATAGTTTCCATAGTTACCCATTACTTTCACCTGTGTCTCGTTTAGTTTCCTTTGTTTGTTCCCTCATATATATATACCTTAGTTTGCACTTTGAGTTTGATGGTTATCGTCAGTGGTTATGTGATTGTTTTTCTATGATTATTACTCCTGCAATCTCCTGCATGTTCCTAGTTGGATTATTAATAAAGAGTGCTTTTGTTTTGGAATGCCAAGACATGACAATAATAGGAGCACCAGTGAGACTGACCCGAACAGGCACGGTTCTGCTAGAGAAATTTTCTGCTAGAATGTTTTTTAGAGGAAAAAAAAAAAAAAAAATTTGCAGACGCGCCAGTGCGTATTTGTTTTTCCAGTCTGGAGAGCATGGAGAGAGAATGTGTTGTTGCAGCGTTGAGCAATGTAGCCAATCACAGACATATCTGATGTTTAAGTTACACGGTCCGTGTACTTTTGCGTCCATTTGTTTTTCCTTTTTTAAACCAGAAATTAAATATGGAAAATGCGGTTTCTTTCTTTTTATTTTAACACTGATGAATAGAATTAGCAGATACAAACTAATTTTCTTTATGCAAGATTATTATTTTGTTAAAAATAATATAAATGATATACAACTTGTTTTTTTAATATGTAAAAATGCTAAATTTTATTTCCAGTATTTTGCGTCATACACACAGACGCTAAAGCACCCTCTAGTGCCTTTTCCTCTGGCGTCAATAGAATGACTTGCTTCAAGAGCCTGCCTAAATGACATTGATTAATTTTCATTCGTTAAATTACTATTATTATTTTTACATTTATATTTTAACCTAAACATTACATTTCTAAACCTTATAGCCTCTTGTTTAGCGCTCTAACATTATCGAGTTCCTGCTTATGGTCTCAATCCCGTCTGTTTTATATGAATAAAGGCCAAAACGACATCTAAATTACTGTGACTTTTTCATCTGGCTCTGTTAGGTGATTTATATTGTTTTATATTGAGAAATGGCTTGGGATTAGGAGTCACTTTATAGCTTTTTAGCTATGCTGTTCAAATTGAAAATATACCAACATTTGTTATGATGACAAAATTATACCCCAATATGTGATTTTCATGAAGACAAAATTCCCATGCCTTCTGCCTTATTGGAGGTTTGACATGAAATATTTCTCAATTCTCATTGAAATATTCTCAATGCGTTACAGCCGCGTCGCTGGGACATTAACGCTTTACATGGCTTAATCCTACTAAAACAAGAACCAGGGAGAAACTCTTGCACATTTCCTTGTCATCAAGCATCTAAGCATCTAAGGCTTAAACACCGGCAACGTAAACAAGTGGAAGGACAATATATTTATGTTAAGCGTTTCTAACGGTTTTCTATTAGTGGAAAACGCTGAACGTTGAAAGCGCGTTGCCTTCATATTCGGCCTGACCTGCTTGTCTGCATATCTTTATTGGTCATTTAATATCAGTGTCTTAATGCATTAAGCATTTTCTTCATAACTGTGTTTTATTTTCTAGGAAAATGCTTAACGTGTTATTAATTGTGTTCATAGTGAGCTGCTTAAGGTGTAGTGAATTTGCTCCTTAGAATGTCCCGCTTTGCTGGACGCGTTTGCCGCCATATAGCATTCTCTTGGACATGCGGCAGTATCGGACCCCTCGTGAGTGAGAATGGGGTGAAAATCAAATATTATCATGTTTCAGAGACATGGCTCTCGAAAGTGTGGGAGAAACAACAATTTTACAAAAGAAAACTTGTAAATTGACATTTCTTCGACTTTAATCTGTCCTTTTTTAATTTTGGTTTGTAAAGATGCTAAACGTAATAAACAAAAATCTGAAAAGAAGTCAATATTTATTTTGTGCGCATGAAATTTGTGTATTCGGTTTTAATTTAAATTTGTTCTTTTTTCAACATAGCATTTAAAAATACAACAACCGTTCGTTTTTTGTTTTTCTTGACATGGTTAAAAAACGAAAAAGGAATGGACGCAAAAGTACACGGACCATACACCACTCAAAACACTGCAGTTTGTTCAGTGCTGAGTTATGCAAGCTTGCGAATCCTCTCATTACAACAAACAAAGTACAGACACAATGTAAATAAGAGATTCATTGTGCAGTATAGAGAATTTCATTAAAGTTTGTGAGATCGCGATGAACTTAGATGAGTGACAGCTTTTTTGTAATGATTATAAAGCGAGTTTGCAAATGTAATATTTCTTTTACAACAATTCAATAAACATGAAGTTATTATTAAGTGACTTACATTTTAGTAACAGTACTCTCAGATTTTGCTCTATTTTGTCAACGAAAATAGTTCCAAACAAAATCACAGCTGAACCGCTGCGCATCTCTGAGCAAACCCAGTTGTTTTGTTTATGGATGAATCTGCATTTTCAAACAAATCTAGTGAGTCAATGATTCAATGACCCATTCATGTATAGACAGTAAGACACTTGCTTTGTTCCTGAATTAATCAGTTGATTGAATGAATGATTCAGTGACAAAGACTGTTTCTCAATTCCAAGAACGCAGAGAACGGACTCGTGGAGTCCGGTCTTGCCAGGCGACCTTGAAAGAACGATCTCGGAAGGACGCGAGGACAGAGAACGCATCATTTGAGAATTGAGATGTGCTGCGATCTTGTTGCTCAACTGATTGTCCCAGCATATTATAAGTGCCTAATGCACAATAAATACAACATAACATCACAAACAATTGTCATAACCTGTTAAAAAAATTCTTTCATATTATTATAGACATTGTTTTCGTATAATTTTATATCTTTTTATTTCACCACGTGTATTTATGAAAATGAGTAGCCTTTGGCTGTTATGCTTTGTCAATGTTAAGATTATTTTTTATATGCCAATACAAATACTGCAGGCTTTCTTCAGGTTATCATTTTATTAAAATTAAGCAAAACAAATGGTTTACTTTCACGAGCCGTCACGTATTTGCAAGCTTGTAGCTGGAATCTCACGAGAACTTTAAAGCTTACAGGCTTCCGTATGTCGACCGCCCGCAGTGTCTTCTGGGATTTTTAACGGTTCTCTCAAGTTTGCATTCGATGCATCCTCGATATCAAGAACACATCCGGGTACTTTCATGCGTCCTCCGTTCTTGCGTTCTTGAGTATTGGAATGAACTTCGACGGTTGATGATGACATAAAGCAAGAACACAAGGACGCAAGATCGCTGAAGAACGCATATTGAGAAACAGCCAAAGACATGACTTGCCACCCCCTACTGGTGGTTTTAGTTTCATTTTTAAAGTATCATTTCAGTTATTTAAATCATTTAATATTTCTTCAAAATATTTATTCAAAACAAGGAAATGAAAACAGGAAATTATATCACAGAGAGGAGCCATGCAGACCCTCATGTGCGTCTCTAAAAATAGATGATTTGAGCTTCGCATGACAAGACAAGATTAGTTAAAGGGATCCCACACAGCAGGAGACTCCTAGGTGGATCCGCATTCAAGTCGCCAAACCTGCATGACTGTCACATTCGTTTTGGTGCCGCCCAGAGGATCAGCTCCGCCTCCGGGCGGCGCCGTAAATTCTACTGTCAATCAGCGGATCCTGAGCGGACCTTTGTATTGGTAGAATACCACTAGTATTTTCGAATTAGCGTGCTTTCCCCCTTCATATCAGCCCGAGATGAGAGATTTATGCATTTTTATTCTGTAAAAAAGCCTCCGATGACGCAAAAATCGTCATTTTGCGTCATCGGAGGCTTTTTTGGCCAGAGGCTTAAAACTACAGCCAGTAATAGCAGGTAGTTCCGCATTTTTTCACCACGCCCATACATATGCGCGTTTGAGGTTACTCACGGACATAGATCAAAGATTTTATCAAAAGTGGGTGTCAATTATATTTTTAAGCTTACAGTAATTAACTTTATTTTGTCTGCACTACATTGATGGTTCATCTCGCAAATTTATCGGTCTCTGCAGTCATCTCAACCAATACAGCAAAAGGCTTTTGTGGTAACGTTAGCATAAATAGGTAAATAAACTCAGTTTTACAGAACAGAGGCTTTACTTTGATAACAGTCAACTTATATGCAACTTATATGTAATTGTCTATCTAACGTTACTTTGCTAAGTTTGCAGTTTTACTGCTACCTACAACACTACATATAGGCTACTGTGTTATCAGTCTAGTATCAGCGAGTCTTAAGGACAGAATGGTTCTCTTCATTGCAAAGATATTTGGTTCGTAGTCCTCGTGCTTGAAATGGAGACTACATATTCTGCGTTTTTTTTAGGTTTTCTATAACGGTGTCATCTCCAAACTTCGGGTGTTTGATGGCCCGCAGCCACTGTTTACATCGCTCCAAATCTTTAACTTAATCGGAAAATGATGTAAACTTACTTGTCCTTTCCTGGTTTTGGGTGTACATCCAGGTACAAAGCAATTTAGCACCATTTCGCTGTAAATGTATGAACTAACTCACAATTTATTTGTTTGAATTTTCCTGGTAATGCCGCCTGTAGGCGTGGTTTGGGCGTGGCCTCGCAAGGGCAGCAAAACAAGTGCATTCTGGGAGTTGTTGTCTTTCATCCACATTAGTCAAAAATACATTTTCTTCCTTTTCTCAGTCTAGAAAGCTCCAAATTCAAAAATAATTTCACATTTCTACTACATAAATGACCAATTTTAAATACACATTCATCTTTCCAGGGGAGAAGTACCCCTTTAAGTCATCATTTATTCACCCTGGTTTTATTCTAATGCCATATGCCCTTCTCTTTTTTCATTGGCTATATATGAACTATCCCTTTAAGTTTGTAAAATGGCATGTCTTGTGATTCTCGAAAAGCTTGATATTTATGAATTAATATATTTGTATGATATTTGTGAATCATATTTTAAAATGTAAAGTATTGTAGATGTAATCAAATTATAAGGAAACTTTTTACCTGATGGTTATACCATATGATATTTTAAATTCATTAAACAAAGTCATTGAATTTAAACTTTTCTTGAAAATGATTGGTTTATCAAAACCATTTGAACCCAGAGTACATTTCTAAGAAATCCACATTTTAAGCACGATTTTTAAGAGACTTTAACGATTTTTTTTTTTTTTAAATTTTTTATGTGAACGCTCTCATCTGTCATTGACCCATTTGTCTCTACCAAATTTATGTTAAACATAAGTTCAGTCAAGTGTGACAAAACTTTTGACTGGTGGTGTATGCGCTCAGCATGGGTTTCCACCCAGTCGAAGGCCTTGAGTGTGCTGTTGTAATTATCTGCCTCAGCATTAAAAATGACATAATGGATCACCCTTGTGCTTTGGTGTACTCAAGTCTGTTGTTAGCTCGTTGGCCATAACGTTAATTACATTTACATCAACTCATAACAGCCCCCGCCCCAGTCTGCGTCTGTTGTCATGACAGTATCTCTATGTCTCTCAGAAGCCTTTCCATTTCACATTGAACAATGTTGCTTTAATGACTATAATTTGTTTCAGTTTGTTTTAACTCTTGACATAACTAATTTTGCTCATTATGCAGTAAAGGTTTACTGTTAGATCTTTTATATAGCATGCCACCATAAATGCACCATCTCATCAAAGCTCTGCCCACATAAACACTGAATAAATAAGAGACAGGGAATATTCCACTGCTGAATTAGCACAAGACGCGCCGCTGTTGAACTGTAAGTATATCTTCCTCCGGCACCGGTAAGCAGACCGAATTAACAGCATGCTACAGCTTCAGCGTTGCGTATTTCTCCCTCAACATGTTAATGTTGTCATGGTAGGTCGGCTGCAAATGTCAAGGCACATCTTGCTATTAATAGAGCTCTAGTTTTACAGTTAACATCTGGGTCATGTTTTTTTTTTTTTTTTTTTTTTTTTCCAGACAGCAGTTAATTCAACATGTACCCGTTGAAATCCAGTTCGTGTTTTTGACAAGCCACTTTGTGCTATGCAAATTTGAATAGATAGACTCTAATAACAGCTTCTGAATTAACGTTGATTCTTGCCGCCGGTGAAAACAAGGCTCATGTGTCAGAATAATAATAGTGCCAGTCCAATCAGAGCCTCCATACTGTGATGGAAATACACACAGACCAAACAAACAATTTAATATACAATGGACTCAAAAATCAGCCGTCGGTTTAAGTATAGACTTCATTGCATAGATTGTAAGTTGTAAAAATGTTGTAGTCTTTGTTAATTACCCCAGATGAACCAACTGAAATGGATGGAAGGCATTGAATGCTTAAAGAGGTACTTCACTGCTAGCAAAATGGGCTTTCAATAAAACATGGTTGCCTATACAGTAGAAAGGCAATTTTTAAAATGTATTTATTTATTTATTTTTTATTGGTGCTACCTGACTAGATAAAAAAAATAATAAGAAGAATAAGAAAAAAAAAATAAGGCTGTTGTCTTCCCTTTTGGCAAATAGGGTGGAAAACTTTCAGACCCATAATGCACTTGGCATGTTGCCGTCCAAGGTCAAATACCGCCTTGCTTTAGTAGGAAATACTTCTTAGCAAACTTTTAGTCATAATTGTGTCAACTTGTATTGTTCCCGGGTGCAAGAATTCAAAGAGTAAATGTTTAGTGATCTGTTAGTTGTTTAAAGAGTAGACAAAAGCCCTATTCGGATGGTAATTGTTTCTCATGTGGACGTCTGTAAAAATAAATTTGCATGGCACTTAAGTGATAAAACTCATTCAAATGATGATTTATTCAGTGAGGAGGAGTGAGTTTTGTAATCTACAGACCTGGGAACGCGCTGCTCACATGGTCGCATGATTGCCTGCTGTAAATAAAATGTCATATGCTTGGAATAATCCGAAAAAAAAAAAAATCACATTTAATTTAATAATAGGAAAATAATATCCTATTTATTATGTGATTATTTAAATATCCTGTTTAAAAAAGGAAGATAGACACACTATTGTTGAAATGAATTTCTGTCTTGCATTTTATCTCAAAATAAAGGATGTCATTTTAAAAATATGGAAATTAGCGGAATTAATGCAGCCTCTTATTTGGGTCAATGACATGACGGGTCATTTTTTTGTCCAAAGGCCTTAATAATAATAAAAAACAAAGTGTAAGAAAATGTAAAATGTATATATATATATATATATATATATATATATATATATATATATATATATTTTTTTTTTTTTATTCAGGCATGATTTTATAACATCATATATCAACATAGTTCAAAATGGTATTAAAATGATGTGTAGAAGTCGTTGCTTTGTGTTACGCCCCGTTCTAATAAGAAAAGGGACTGACGTGAGTTTGGTGGTAAATGGGGAAACCGACTCCAGCTGACAGATCACCACAGACATCAAAATAAGATCCACAAATGATTTATTAAGGTGAAATTAAAAAAATAAAAAATAAATAAAGGAGCCATAGCTTCATGGTGCCCCAAGGCCAAAACAACAAACAAAATAGCTTACAAATAAAACATAAATAAATGCGCTAACAAAAGAAAAAAAAATGCAATCAACTCCCTAAAATAAACAAATCGCAAACATGGTCAAAATAAATGGCTGGAAACCCCTACGCTCCTAAAGCATAAGCAGAAACTTAGTTAAATCGCTTCACAACAAAAGCATGAACAGTTTACAAAAACAAGTGGTTCGAGATCTGCCGACGGGAGAAGGAATCCGGAGCTCCTCATGCCAGAAGGCCAACACCAGAATGAGCTCGCCATCTTCCAAGAGCACCGCCCTTTTAAAACGGAGCAACCGCAGGCTCAGCCAATGACGTTTTCTCTGCAGCAACCAATCCCTGAAAAGAAATTTAAAAATAAACACTCCACACAGAAAACCGAATATGCCGAATATCGTAACACTTTGTTATGAGAAAGAATATAATTTCATTGATATCAACCACTATAAAACATGGAAAATGTTGTAATATTTTAAAAACTTGTACTAAATATAAAATGTTTGATTGTCCTTTTGCTAGCTAGCTAGTTGAAATAGTTTTATACACGTGTAAACACGTATCAGCCTGTTAGCATTGTTTGAAAATATTGTCATTCAGTAAAACCAAAATTTTGGTTAAACCGAATTACTTTTATGGTGACAAATTTTGTCCATCTTGTAAAAAATGATGAAGCAGTGTTAATTGATTATAAAAAGCACATAATCTCATTGTTAACACTTAATAAAAATAAATTTTTTTTTACACTTTTAAAAACTTTATTTGTCAATGACTCATTTACATGAGATAAACATAAAGCTGCTTGGTTTATATTTTTAATGTATATCATTGTAGGCTATATAGGCTAATATATTTTTACATTGTATTTGTGTAACGTCCCATTTCAAATGTTTACATGTTTTTTTCCTTTTTCTCCTTTCGCTGAGGTGGAGCGGTGATGAAATATTGTAATTGTATAAATAATTCCCAGCATTTCAGTAATACAAGTGTACATCTTTAAAATGCACGCAAATTACAGTGAAGCGCATCAGTTATTGTTTGGTGTTCTGCAGTGGTCAAAACGGATTCAAACGGTGAATTTTGAATTGATTTCCTCTTGTAAACTCAGAGATGTGGATTCGGAATGCAATTAAATTACCACACGACCTTGGCATTTGTCAATGTTGGTAATGTTGTTAACATTTACAATTTGAGAACAATTAGGGGTGTAAGAAAATATCGATACACGTGAATATCATGATATTATGTTTGGCGATACTGTATCGATTCTCAAAAACACTGTTTTATGCATATGGTGGTGTGCTCTTTATGACAAAATTAGATCATCTTTCTAAAAAAAAACAAGAAATATTGCAATATACAGTATCGCCTTTCTTACAGTTTCTCAATATATCACAATATATCACAAAGTATCGCTATATACAGTAATACTAATTTGCACAGTTTGACGTGATATGAGCTAACTTTGCGATCTTTAGATGTAATCACCATTGGCAGATTTACTGTAAAACTCTTTTCTTTGTTGATGTGAACAAAAGTGGCAGACATGTTACTTACTTGTTCAGATGACTTGTTCAGTTCTTATTTTGAACATACTTCCAAGACGTAGTATCTGTAATTCCGAAGTACAGTGAATATCCACACTGGTGCTGTGACTCACAGCTCACACATACACCTCAAAACATTAGATTCATCCACTCTGAGGGCGTGCCGATGCACAACCCATGTAAAGTTAATAATTCCGCAATTAACTGCAATTGCAGGTTTCAAACAGAGATGGTGACAAAGAGGCAAAACCTACGGACAGCAGCTTTAATTACAATTCAAATCCAATAATACCAGTACTAGAACAAGTGAATGCACTATTACCACTGGAATGAGCGCAACAGTTATCATATGGTGTTCCGCAAGGGGTCAAAAAGGATTCAAACAGTGTATTTTGAATTGAACACCTCTTGACAAAAAACAGTAGGTAATTCGGCCGGGGATTTTTTACGTGGGTGGTGAGAGAAAAACACTGACATTCTGGATTCGGACAGCAATAAAATGACCAACTAGCCCCTGTAAATGTTGAAAATACCTTACGTCCCCAAGAGAAACAGTTACCGTCTGAATAGGGCTAAAGTATGTTCAATGATAAAACTACTATGTGGTAAAGTTCGTAGTTGTGGGAGGAAAGAGGACAGGGATCGGCTTTTAGCTGCTGACAGTCGCTTTATTCTTTCTCAAAGAGAAAATGTCACACAAAGAACACAACAAAACAAAAGCTCGGTGCAACGCACACTTCAATTCTCCACATCCGAAGAAGGGCTTCACTCCAATAGACCGGACGGCATACACGACTGTCAGCAGGCTCTCTCTCTCCTCCACTCCTGCTTCTCCTGGCGTTTTATCCTGTCTCCACGCCAATTACTGGAACGAGAAACAGGTGTTCGTAATTTGCATCTAACCCGTTCAATCACCGCGCCTCCCCTGACGCTCCCTCCTGTTGCAGAACCCGCTAAACCACGCCCCCCTTGCCACATACCCCCACCGCCCGACTCAGGCCGGGGAGCCGTCCGGCCTGTAGCCCCCCCCCCCCCATTTCTGGAGAGGAAGTCGGCCACAGCCATCTGAACACCCGGCCTGTGGATCACTTTGAATTTAAAAGGCTGTAAAGCAAGATACCAACGAGTGATCCGCGCGTTGGTGTCCTTCATGCGGTGGAGCCACTGCAGAGGGGCATGGTCCGAACAGAGGGTGAACTCCCGCCCCAGGAGATAATAGCGGAGAGTGAGGACGGCCCACCTGATGGCTAAACACTCTTTCTCCACGGTGCTGTACTTAGCCTCTCTCTTGGAGAGCTTGCGGCTAATGTACAGCACCGGCCGCTCCTCACCCTCTATCTCCTGGGACAGGACTGCACCCAGCCCCCTGTCCGACGCATCTGTCTGCAACAAAAAAGGGAGAGAGAAATCAGGGGAATGAAGTAACGGCCCGCCACATAAAGCAGCCTTCACCTGGGTAAAGGCCTGCTGGCACAGCTCCGTCCACTGGACCGTATCTGGTGCATCCTTTTTAGTCAGATCAGTCAACGGGCTGGTGAGGTCCGAATAATTAGGAACAAACCTTCTGTAATATCCCGCCAGCCCGAGGAACTGTCTTACCTCCTTTTTGGTCTTGGGACGCGGACAGGTTGCAACCGCTGCTGTCTTATCAATTTGGGGACGCACCTGTCCATATCCCAAGTGGAAGCCCAGATACCTTACTTCCACGCGCCCAATTGCGCACTTCTTCGGGTTGGCCGTGAGCCCAGCTCCTCTCAGCGATCTCAGTACAGCCCTCAAATGCTGCATATGCCGCTGCCAATCATTACTAAAAATAATAATGTCATCCAGATAGGCAGCCGCATACGCAGCATGGGGCCGTAACACTTTATCCATGAGTCGCTGAAAGGTAGCCGGTGCCCCGAACAGCCCGAACGGAAGGGTCACGAATTGGTGTAAACCAAACGGCGTCGTGAAAGCGGTCTTTTCTTTGGATAACGGAGACAAGGGGATCTGCCAATACCCTTTAGTTAAGTCCAGTGTCGAATAAAAGCGAGCTGTACCAAGCCGGTCAAGCAATTCGTCCACACGCGGCATTGGATACGCGTCGAACTTCGACACTGCATTCACCTTGCGATAATCCACGCAGAACCGCACTGAGCCGTCCGTTTTGGGAACCAAAACTATCGGGCTCGCCCAATTACTGCTGGATTCCTCTATTACCCCCATGTCAAGCATTGCCTCTAATTCTGCCTGAACCACTTTTTTCTTGTGTTCAGGTAACCTATACGGCCGGCTGCGAATCACCACGCCCGGCTCGGTCTCGATGTGGTGCTGAATGAGGTCCGTACGGCCCGGTACGGGAGAGAACACGTCGGCAAACTCAGCCTGTAATTTAGAAACATCAGTGAGCTGTGAGGGCGAAAGGTGATCTCCCCCTGGGGCCAGAGCGAGGGATTGTTTTTTTACATTCGCCTCTGGCCCAAGATCATCCTCTCCGCTAATCACCGTCGCCAGCATCACTGATTCCGCCTCACTCCACTTTTTCAGGAGGTTGAGGTGATAAATCTGACGTGCCCCTCTCCTATCGGACCGTATTACCTCATAATCGAGATCACCAATTCGTCGTGTGACCTCAAATGGTCCTTGCCACTTCGCCAGTAATTTTGAGCTTGACGTGGGAAGTAATACAAGCACTTTCTCTCCCGGTGCAAATTTACGTAGATTCGTTCCCCTGTCATACAACCGGCACTGTCTGTCCTGGGCTTGTAACAAATTCTCCATAGATAGCCGCCCCAAAGTGTGGAGTTTTGTTCTCAAGTCCAGCACATACTGAATTTCATTTTTTGATTGAGACGGTCCGTCCTCCCAAGATTCTCTTAGGACATCCAGGACCCCGCGGGGGTGGCGCCCAAAGAGAAGCTCAAAGGGGGAAAACCCCGTGGAGGCTTGCGGGACCTCTCGCACAGCGAACAACAGGGGTTCCAACCATTTATCCCAATTTTTGGCGTCTTCTTGCACGAACTTACGAATCATGGATTTAAGCGTGCGATTAAAACGTTCGACCAACCCGTCCGTTTGTGGGTGAAAGACACTGGTTCGAATCGATTTAATGCCCAACAATTCGTACAGTTCGCGTAACGTACGTGACATAAACGCCGTGCCTTGGTCAGTGAGGATTTCTTTCGGAATCCCCACCCGGGAGATTAAACTGAAGAGGGCGTCCGCAACACTCTTAGCAGAAATGTTGCGGAGAGCCACTGCTTCTGGATATCGGGTTGCATAGTCCACAATGACTAGAGCAAACCGATGTCCTCTTGCTGATCGCTCTAATGGCCCGATGAGGTCCATACCAATTCGTTCGAAGGGGACCTGCATTAATGGAAGGGGGCGCAAAGGCGCTTTTGGGGTGGCCGGCGGATTTACCAGCTGACATTCACGACAAGACGCACACCACCTGCGCACGTTCTCGTGAATGCCCGGCCAAAAGAATCGGGTCATGAGGCGATTTAGTGTCGCTGTTTGTCCTAAGTGTCCAGCCATTGGGTTAGAGTGAGCCGCATGGAAAAGCATTTCCCTGCGGCTCTTTGGTACTAACAACTGGGTTGTATCTTGTTTTGATTGAGCGTCTTGGGTCACTCGATACAACCTATCTTTAATAATCGCAAAATAGGGGTAAGTCAGTGGTCGTCCAGGCTGGAGAGACTGACCGTCGATCATGCTGACCCTCTCAAACGCATTTTTCAGCGTGTCATCGTGAGACTGCTCCAGGGGAAAATCATCACGGTCCGAGAGAATCAGTCTCCCGATTCCGCTCGGTTCCCCTGAAGCAGACACCACTGGTCCCTGATCAGTCTCCCCCGCCTGCACTCGCACTTCCTTCCCCCGCGAACATCTCTTCCAAGAGGCACCCGAACATAAATGTCCCAATAATTTATTAAACGCGGGCCAATTTGTCCCCAAAATTTTCGGGTGCCGGAGGTGGGGATTAACTGCCACCTCTACACTATGCTTTTGACCCCTAAATAGAATCCTGACCGACACCAACGGATAACTCGCGATATCCCCGTGCACACACCGTACCCTAACCATGCGGCCTGTATCCAATGCCCCGGATGAAATCAGGCTTTGATGCACCGAGGTTTGGTTACAACCCGAGTCCACCAAAGCCTGATATGTACCCCCCTTGATACTCACTGGTATCTGGTACTGACCAGCTTGACCGGGGGCAACCTGCAGGTCGTCCGGGACCCGGATCAATGTCCCCACCTCCATCATTGGACACCGGTCTAAAAAGTGATCCGGGTCCCCGCAACGCCAGCAGGCCGGCCCAGACCTGCCCGCCACTCCAGTGGCGGAGAACGGGCCGGATGATTGGCGTGGAGAGAGGGGAGAAGCAGGCGCGGGGTCCGGTCCGGCGGTGGCCAGACCCGCCCCCCTGGGCGGGGCTCTCGGAGCCACGAACGGCCGGAAATCCGTTCCACCCCGCCCCCGGGGTGGACCACGAGGCGGGCCGGGCGGACGGGACCTAGGAACAGGGACAGGTCGAGAGAGAGAGAGAGAAGGGGGAGAGGGGGAGAGAGAGACAGATGGTAGGGGCTCGCCGACCCCTGGGCACGCCACCAAGTGGTCCTCCGCCAGTTGGATGGCCGAATCCAGCGACGTGGGCCGGTGGCACTGGACCCACTCGGCGGTCTTCCTCGGGAGCCGAGTGGTGAACTGCTCCAGCACCACACGATCGATGATCTGCTCCACGCCACCTCCGTCGGCCATCAGCCATTTGCGGCACGAGTCCCGGAGCTGTTGGGCCAACACGAAGGGCCGGCCCGCTTCCCCCAGCTCCAAAGACCGAAATCGCTGACGATGCTGTTCGGGGGAGCGGCCGACCCGCTGCAGGATGGCCCTCTTCAGGTCGTCGAAGACCAGGAGGTTCTGGATGGGCAGCTGCTGGGCTGCCACCTGCGACTCGCCCGACAGCAGGGGGACGAGCCGCATGGGCCACTGGTCCCGGGGCCAACCGGACACTTCAGCTGACTTCTCAAACAAGTCGAGGAAGGCCTCCGGGTCATCGTGCGGGCCCATCTTCTGGAGTGGCAGCTGGAAGGAGGCAGCAGCTGCCTCGGTGGTTCCCACAGGAACCTCCCGGTCTATCCAGCTCCGGAACCTCTCGCGGTCCTCCTGCTGGCCCTGGATGATGGCCTCGAAGCGGCGCTCCTGGTCGTTGCGAAGATCCACCAGGGCCCGATGTTGTTCTTGGTGAAGGACCGCGAGGGATGCGATGATGTCCGCAAACGGCTTTCCAGCGGCGGGGGCTGCCTGCATGGCGGCGGCTTCCGTCTTTTCCTCCCGGGTTTCGGCACCAGTGTGGTAAAGTTCGTAGTTGTGGGAGGAAAGAGGACAGGGATCGGCTTTTAGCTGCTGACAGTCGCTTTATTCTTTCTCAAAGAGAAAATGTCACACAAAGAACACAACAAAACAAAAGCTCGGTGCAACGCACACTTCAATTCTCCACATCCGAAGAAGGGCTTCACTCCAATAGACCGGACGGCATACACGACTGTCAGCAGGCTCTCTCTCTCCTCCACTCCTGCTTCTCCTGGCGTTTTATCCTGTCTCCACGCCAATTACTGGAACGAGAAACAGGTGTTCGTAATTTGCATCTAACCCGTTCAATCACCGCGCCTCCCCTGACGCTCCCTCCTGTTGCAGAACCCGCTAAACCACGCCCCCCTTGCCACATACTACTTACAGTAACTGTTCTGTTAATAACCCTCCATCAATTTGACTGTTTGAAATGATCAAAAATGATCTGTAGTTTTCACAAAAGGCCTGTAGCGTTTTGTATCATCTGATGGACTTTTGCTGACAAATAAATGTGAATTTCTTGGTCCAGGTAACACGGAGAATTAATAAACATTGCTCATTTACATATACTGCAGAGATTGTAACAATACAAAGAGGGTTGAAAATCTGCGACATTACACTTAATTCAGAAGACAGACCAAACATTACACATCCCAGTTTCTTCAGCAACAGGTAAATCTGACCTACAGGTGAAGTGAGAAATGATATAAAATTGTTTAGCATTTTCTCTAAGGAAATATTTTTAAATTCTTTATGAAGGTATATAATGAGGACACCCTTAATTAGAAGTGTTTATGCTGGGAGGTGTTGCAGCTCTGTTTGTGTGTGAAGCCTTCAATGTGAATTTTGGCCTTGTTCTTATGCCTCAATAGTCCTTTAATATTCTGTTAAGCATATTTAATTGCAAGTGAGAAATAATGTGCTCTACTGTTTAATGAATGTTCACTTTTCTGTTTGTGTCTGAATATTGATTTTGTGTGTGTGTGTGTTTGTGTATCCTAGAAGGTGTTGAACATCATAGTCAAACACTAGATGTTTTAAATCATAGCACCAGAACTAAAGACGGTAGCTTCATTAATTAAGTGCTTGGGTGTAGATGTGGGTGTAAATAGTGAGACAAGTCATCATTTATTCACCCTGGTTTTATTCTAATGCCATATGCCCTTATCTTTTTTTATTGGCTATATATGAACTATCCCTTTAAGTTTGTAAAATGGCATGTAGAAATACATAGGTTTTTGCGTTCTCTATTTTCAGGTCTGCTTGTTGTTGAAATAAATAAGTACTGTAACTTAATTTTCACAAATCGCTTTCAAATAAATCTCTTTATTAGTGAAAGGAGCTGTTTAATCTTAATAAAATGTATACTGTCCACCCAGGATGTCAAACTAAATATGACCTTGTTTTATTATGTATGCGTTTTTTTTTTTTTTTTTTTGCTACCCTGATACCAAAATCTGGGGCATTTCTAAATGCAGTTTAAAACCCTGATTTGTGTCATTTTTAGTCTGGCTATCACCAGACCAAGCTCAATTTAAAAATGAACATTGGTCTGGGGAGTTTGCTATGTATTTCCTATTGCACAAGAGGCGTGATCAACGAGCATTATTCACGCAATTGGATAGTCCTTCAACCAATCAGATCAACGATCCGGATGACGTACTTTGCAGAGCGATGCGAAAACTCCAGACAGGTTTACCGTGTGTCTCATCAGCTCCCTAGTTCAGTAGTCAGGGCACTGATCAGGGAATCAGCCACATTCACTTTCATGATATACTGATTCACGACCTAGGGAACTAGGGAGCTGATTGAGACGCAGGGTTAGTTTGTATTGGTTTGTAGCATTGATCCGCAGTTTGCAGAAGCAGCAATGGCATCGAGCGATTTTTGCAGGTTGTGCAAAAAAACATGAAAGTGATCGGTATTTACACCCACTCGAGCAATTTGTTTGCTAACTAAAAAAGTCATTCAGCATCGTCGAGAGTTTAAAAGGCGACTCTGATACTGTTCTGGTTCAGTGTAAATGAACGCGGAATATAGCCGCCCTAAACTACGTCATTGTCATGACAACCAAAAAGAATTCCAGTCAGCTCAGGCGGCACGAGATTCAAGAAGCAGGGAGACGAAACATGTAGAGCAAATAATAAAAATATTGTCTACCATCAAGGGGCATTGAAGTAAAAGAGTCCTGTACTCACATCGTGAAGCAAACCACCAAAATAACAGCAGAGAATCATTGTGTGTCATTAATCGCTGTTTGTAATCTTCCTATGAAGAGACTGTCGGATCAACGCTCTGCTACATTTCTCTCAGATAAGGTAAATGCTTAACACAATCGGCATCACTGTGATTGTGCATTGTTATTTTGGAGTGACGGTCGTGCGAGAGACGGGTAGATCAGATAGAGTTTGAAAGCTGCTTGCCATCGCTTCTCTATCGTCATCGTGTTATACCCGCCAATAGCGAGCAAGGTGGATAAGCCAGTCTGTGATTGGTTCACGCAAAAGTGTAACAGTGCAGCAGAAATGAATGCACGGGTTTCCAGACTGAGTTGCCGAGCGAAATCAAATCGCCGGCAGATCAGCAACAGTTATGTCATTTTAATATTTTAGCAAAACATATTGAATAAACATAAAAATTAAATAATAATAATAATAAAAAAAAACTTTGATAACGTGGTTGAGCAAATGCAGTCAATTATATAAAAATACATTTAGAAAATGAGAAAATGGAATTAGATTGTAACAAATTATGCTGTCACGCTGTTAAATATTAAATTTTTAGTCATAGTTACATTTTTTTTTTTTTTTTCAGTTCAGTAGACTTTTTTTTGGTTCCGCTTTGTATTAGGTGTCTTTAACTACTATGTACTTACATAAGAAGTAATTGTTAGGTACAATTATTGTGTTGATGTTGTATTCTAAAACACTTGTGCTGCTATTGAGGTGGATACGGGTAAGGTTGGGGACAGGTTTGATGGTATGGATAGGTTTAAGGCATAATTACAGTGTAATAATAGATGTAATTACATACATTAATTACAGCTGTAATTACTTTTAAATATAAGTACAATGTAAAAAAAAAAAAAAAAAAAAAAAGTATGCACACATGTTTGCATTGTATCAAATGAGTTATTTAAATGTTAGTACATAGTAGTTAAAGACACTTGATATGAAGTGGGTCCTTTTTTTAAACTTTAAAGGTGCCCTAGAACTTTTTTTAAAAGATGTAATATAAGTCTAAGGTGTCCCCTTAATGTGTCTGTGAAGTTTCAGCTCAAAATACCCCATAGATTTTTTTTAATTCATTTTTTTAACTGCCTATTTTGGGGCATAATTAGAAATGAGCCGATTCAGGGTGTGTGGACCTTTAAATCCCGTGCTCCACGCCCCAAGAGCTCGCGCTTGCCTTAAACAACATAAAAAAACAAACAGCTCATATAACCCTCAAAATGGATCTTTACAAAGTGTTCGTCATACAGCATGTCTAATTGCGTAAGTACAGTGTTTATTTTGATGTTTACATTGATTCTGAATGAGTTTGAGGCTATATGCTCCGTGGCTAACGACTAATGCTACACTGTTGGAGAGATTTATAAAGAATGAAGTTGTGTTTATGAATTATATATTATTTAATATATATATTGTTTAATAATGAAAATAGCGACGGCTCTCTTGTCTCTCTGAATACAGTAAGAAACGATGGTAACTTTAACCACATTTAACAGTACATTAGCAACATGCTAACGAAACATTTAGAAAGACAATTTACAAATATCACTAAAAATATCATGTTATCATGAATCATGTCAGTTGTTATTGCTCCATCTGCCATTTTTTGCTATTGTCCTTGCTTGCTTACCTAGTCTGAGGATTCTGCTGTGCACAGATCCAGACGTTACTGGCTGCCCTTGTCTAATGCCTTTCATAATGTTGGGAACATGGGCTGGCATATGCAAATATTGAGGGCGTACACCCCGACTGTTACGTAACAGTCGGTGTTATGTTGAGATTCGCCTGTTCCTTGGAGGTCTTTTAAACAAATGAGATTTATATAAGAAGGAGGAAACAATGGAGTTTGAGACTCACTGTATGTCTTTTCCATGTACTGAACTCTTGTTATTTAACTATGCCGAGGTAAATTCAATTTTTTAATCTAGGGCACCTTTAACAATATGTCGTGGTGGGAGAAGCCAAAATCACCACTTTAAACACATCTAATGTGGTAAGACAAGCTGATTTTTATGCCATGATTTTATGTTACATAACAGTTTATCTAACATATCTTTCAAATAGAAATAGTTCTCTAAAGACCATGAATTTTGTGTCAAGAATTTTGTTGGAAGGGCAGAGTGCACTAAAAAGAAATTTCACCAAAAAAGCCCACTCTATTTAATACCTCTGAATCGTCGCATTCGACCGAAACCCTTTCAGTGCTCAGGGCAGATTTGCTTTCAGTGCGGCAGGAGTCTTGCCGTTCTCAACGCTTGACTGTATTTGCATAGTGAAGGATTATGGCGGGCCGACAGAATGGCCCCTGCGGTTTCTGAAAGGGTCCCTGGAGAAATGTTGAGCGATTAGCTACTTTAAATATCCTGCTGAGGGACTGTCTTTTGGTATTAGGTCCTCTGTGGATCATTACGATGATGAGCTCAGAGGGTCAGTTTTATTTAACAAATGTTAGCCCTTTGTTTCAAAATAAAGACTGACACAGCCGTGGAAACTTTCCTCAGGAAAATAGTTATTTTTGTTATGCAAGTATAACGGGAGGAAGCAGATGGAATGTGTTTGTGGAAGTTGTGAGAAGCCTGCGGTGCTGGAAAGGTCTGTGTGTGGAGTTTATTCCAAAACTGTGTGTCTGTATTCTTCTGTTCGGATGATAGAGTGCCTACACTTCACAGGAAGTAGATTCCCTCTCAGACTGCAGCGATGGAGGCTTATGGCAGCAGCGATAAGACACAATAAGAAGCAAGTACACCTCTTCACACCTGCTTAAAGTGCTCGATCAGCAGAAACCATGCATTTGAGCTGTGAGGAAGGAGAGAAAATTAAAGGAGGCTCTACTGTCACAGTCAAAAAATGTGAAAATTTGTTGTAATTATTAGTGGTTCAGACGTGAAAGACAGCTCAAAATTCTGCAGCTTTTTAAAGAGAGGTGTGCTATTACTTTTTTCATAGGAATATCATAGAGACTTTGGGATAGGCTCTGGCAACCACCCACATAATGTTAACGTTATGCACATTGCACACATCATAATACAAAGATCATTCCTGTGGTAATAGTGCATTCACTGGTTCTAGTACTGGGATTATTGGATTCGAATTGTAATTAAAGCTGCAGTCTGTACGTTTTGCCTCTTTGTCGCCATCTCTGTTTGAAACCTGCAATTGCAGTTATTTGCGGAATTATCAACTTCACATGGGTTGTGCATCAGCACGGCTGCTCAGTGCGGATTAATCTTATGTTTTGAGGTGTATGTGTGGGCTGTGAGTCACAGCACCAGTGTGGATATCCACTGTACTTCGGAATTACAGATACAATGTCTCATCTGAACAAGAAAGTAACATGTCTGCCACTTTTGTTTAGAGCATAGACTGTAAAAAAAAAAAAAATATGGATGACGCACTCCACTCTCTTCCATTGTAGTAAAGTGAAGCCGCCAATGTTTCAATATGGCGCTAATATCTTGTGCTGATTTGGGACCTGAGTCTGTGCAGTAGTGAACTCGGGACCCAATTTTGCGCAATAGTGAGCATGAAGTGGAGTCGCACGCTATCAAGGCCCTCCCACATTCCAACAGAATCGTTTAGTACAGTTTACTGCAGAAAAACTCAGTATGTCGGTGTGAAATAAACAGTTATGGAAATGTAGAAATTACAATTAAAGCTCCAATCTCCTCCCTAAAATTCCTAAAAAAAAAAGTATGTTGGTGCCTCAGTGACTACTTTGCTCAGAAAAGCTTACATGAGCATGATAACTACATAAAATGACAGAAACCATCTTTAGAAATTTAATTGTTTGGTTTGTCTCACTTCCCTTTAAATTACATGGAAAGGGCGGGGTTTATGACCTATACTGGGACCAACCACCTGGGGGCGATCTAGACCCTTTGGCTTCACTTTTCAGGACTTAGTTCAGACCAACAGAAAAAAAAAATCTGCCAATGTTGATTAAATCTATCGATCGCAAAGTTAGCTCAGATCACTTCAAACTGTGTGAATAGTTGTTGTTGTTATACTTTGTTCTTAAATTGTTAATGTTAACAACATTGCGTGACTATGTGTATTTAGTGTGTATTAGCGTTATCTAATTAACATTATCTACCCAATGAACCATTAAAATGTCCTACCTGTCCAGCAGAAAAAAGCAATTTCTGCGCCCGCTTTAAAGGTGCCCTAGAACTTTTTTTAAAAAGATGTAATATAAGTCTAAGGTGTCCCCTGAATGTGTCTGTGAAGTTTCAGCTCAAAATACCCCATAGATTTTTTTTTAATTCATTTTTTTAACTACCTATTTTGGGGCATCATTATAAATGAGCTGATTCAGGGCTACTGGCCCTTTAATTCTCGTGTTCCACGCCCACGGAGCTCGCGCTTGCCTTGAACAGTGCATAAACAAAGTTTACACAGCTAATATAACCCTCAAATGGATCTTTACAAAGTGTTCGTCATGCATGCGGCATGCATGTGTCGGATTATGTGAGTATTGTATACTGTTATATTGTTTACATTTGATTCTGAATGAGTTTGAGGCTATGCTCCGTGGCTAACGGCTAATGCTACACTGTTGGAGAGATTTATAAAGAATGAAGTTGTGTTTATGCATTATACAGACTGCAAGTGTTTAAAAATGAAAATAGCGACGGCTCTTGTCTCCGTGAATACAGTAAGAAACGATGGTAACTTTAACCACATTTAACAGTACATTAGCAACATGCTAACAAAACATTTAGAAAGACAATTTACAAATATCACTAAAAATATCATGATATCATGGATCATGTCAGTTTTTATTGCTCCATCTGCCATTTTTCGCTATTGTTCTTGCTTGCTTACCTAGTCTGATGATTCACCTGTGCAGATCCAGACGTTACTGGCTGCCCTTGTCTAATGCCTTTCATAATGTTGGGAACATGGGCTGGCATATGCAAATATTGGGGCGTACACCCCGACTGTTACGTAACAGTCGGTGTTATGTTGAGATTCGCCTGTTCTTCGGAGGTCTTTTAAACAAATGAGATTTATATAAGGAGGAAACAGTGGAGTTTGAGACTCACTGTATGTCATTTACATGTACTGAACTCTTGTTATTTGACTATGCCAAGATAAATTCAATTTTTCATTCGAGGGCACCTTTAAACAAGTTCAAAACATGGAGTTCATGCCACCTTTCAAAAGCCCTTCCAATATTTATTCATGTATTCGCATGGGCCCGGTCGCATTGCCTTTTTTGCTGTAGTCACTCCGCAGTCCAAAGTCTTTGGTAACACTTTATTTTACAGGGTCCTTGTTACACGTTACATGTAGTAACTGTAGTAATACCTATAAATTATGCATAATTATATGCAACTAACCCTAAACCAAACCTCCAACCCTGATCCTAACCTTAAAGTAAGTACATGTAGTTAATTGTTATCACACAGTACTTAAATGCATAGTCACACTGTAACACGGACACCTTAAAATAAAGTGTAACCAAGTCTTTTGCTTTTTACTACTGTGATTCATCAGTTGTCAGTGATGATGGTCATTTTTACCTTTCTTGATTACAATCCGCCATCAAAATGTATTTCCCGCAGAAACCTACCAGTATCACTCAAATTAAAAAAAAACATTATTACAAGCTTACCGTTGTGAGTCGGGCTAAGGTAAGGAGATTAGTTTTGAACACTGGCTGTTTATGTACTTACTCAATAATTGATTTTGGATCATTTTTAACCAAAAAACATTACAGACTGCAGCTTTAACAAACAAAATCCCTAAAGTATTTCCGGAAACATTATCAAATGCAATTCTCGAAGATGGATTGACAGTTTTGCTTTGATCAACATGTCCAGCATTCATTCTTCTTGTGCCAGAGTTTATAATTTCCAGCATATTTACCATAAAGCACTCAGCTTCTACAATTGCATGCATTCAATTACATGACAGACCAAACATTTATTCATGGGATGAGGAGGTAAATGCGCATGAATGCATAATCCTGGAATTGTACACGCTGTGGCATGTGTGTTAAATCAAAATGGGTGTTGGCTCCAAACAACCATTCAATTTCCACCGTTTCACAGACAATAAGACAAACAGCATTTGTAGTATTTAAGTAGTTCAGCTCTTATACGTCAGGTTGTTAAGCAGTAATTCAGAAGTTCCATCAATCAGAAAAGCCGAGGGACACTCCCAAAGGCCCGATATTTACAGCCAACATGTTTTATGCAATGCAGTTTAAAGGCTTCTGTCTTCCTGTCAGAATTCTAGGCTGTGTTTGTGTTTTATGCAACACACAAGCCCTGGTTTTAGACTTTCTAAAAAGGGGAGGCCACTGATGAATGGATGGGCATAATGTAGTGTGTGTAAGTGGAGGAACACAAGCTATGAAACTGGGTCTATTAAAATAGTTCAATACTTGTATAACAACAGTTAGAGTATAAAATACACATATGCAGTACACACTCAATTTTTAGTACCATGGTATTATCTGAAGTACCAAGAGTAACATGTAAATGCTGTGGTGCATAACTATGAAAAGCATTCAGTACCATGCTGTAAGGTGAATTACCATTGCTTTTGTATGGAAGTAAAGTCAGCCTGTGCAAAACTCTAGACCTCTTTCTTTCTCACCAATCTTAAAGTGTATTTCTGTTGCATTCACAGCTTAGGGACTGGACTATGCTGTTCCTTTTCCTTGATACAGAGCCCAACCCAGAGCTTCATGAGAGGCTGTTTCCTCAGATGGAGACTGGCTTTTTCCATTTAAAGGAATATTGCAGTCTCTTTGATGAAATATAGACGAGCGTTATGCATAAAGCACACAGGTTTTTAGATGTTTGAAGATCCGGTATTTTAAAACTGTGTTATAATTCTTATTTGTTTCTTTTTTTACTGAATTTATACAAATTTGCTTTGCACTCTAAACTGTCATTATTCATGATTAATTTGCTTTTCTGTACTGCTCAAAGCAATGTTAATCCAAAATTTTAAAAATTCTATAATTACTTACTAAATGTAAATGTGGTCCTGAGGGGTTTCACTTTCAGCTCATTTGAGGCCAACAATATATGTAGTATGTATGCATGTAAAAAATTATAATTTAATGAAAAAGTGAATGGATGGATGGATGGATGGATGGATGGATAGATGACAGTCAAGTATTCCATAGAGATGTGAAATATCATAATCAACTGGTAAACTTCCCTAACTTGACCCCTTTACAGAAATAAAAGCAATCACAACATTTTAAATGTATAGCATGACTTTTAATGCAAAGGTTTCTACTGTAAATAAACTGGTCCTAGCTGAGCAAACAACAACTGTGTGTCTTTAGAGCTGATCATCACGTCTGGATCACCCTTCAAGTTCTTATCTAACCCAGCAGCATCTAAACATTAGGATTCAACCTAAAGGCAGCCAAGTGGGTGATGCCTGTCTAGCTTCCCATTAAGAACCTGAGAATGAGTGATGTGACGTGACAAAACTAGAACGCTCTCTTTATCCGACATCAGTCGTGTGCTATGTGAACACGTTGTAATAGTATATTTATTTGCTATTTCACATTAAAGACGTGATAGATGATGGGTAGTTGAGTATACAGTATAAGCTGCAGAAACTCAGTCCTGTGAGCCTCTGAAAATCCTCTTATAGACTCTGCAGTGTTTCTGCATGTTGGCTTTATCACCGGCAGCAAGGACATCCACATGAAACAATCGATATTTTCTGTATTTCTATATTTTTCCTATGGTGAAATACAGCAGGTGTTTAAAGGAATGCATCACCTAAAAATTGAAATCCTGTCATTATGTATCTGTGTACTTTTGCGTCCGTTTATTTTTCCTTTTTTAAACCAGAAATGAAATATGGAAAATGCGGTTTCTTTGTTTTTTATTTTAAAACTGATGAATAGAATTAGCAGATACAAGCTAATTTTCCTTATGCAAGATTATTATTTTGTTAAAAATAATATAAATGATATACAACTTGTTTTTTAATATTTCCTCTGCGTAAATAGAATGACTTGCTTCAAAAGTCTGCCTAAATGACATTGATTAATATTCATTCGTTAAATTACAATTATTATTATTTCTACATTTATATTTTAACCTAAACATGACATTTCTAAACCTTATAGCCTCTTGTTTAGCGCTCTAACATTATCGAGTTCCCGCGTGTGGTCTCAATCCCGTCTGTTTTATATTAATAAAGGCCAAAACGTCTGGCTCTGTTAGGTGTTTTATATTGTTTTATGTTGAGAAATTGTTTAGGATTAGGAGTCACTTTATAGGCTATAGCATAGGCTATGCTATGCTGTTCAAATTGAAAATATACCAACATATGTTGACAAAATTATACCCCAATATGTTATTTTCATGGAGACAAAATTCCCATACCCTTTGCCTCAGTGGAGGTTTGACATTAAAAATTTCTCAATTCTCATCGAAAGCAATGCGTTACAGCCGCATCGCTGGGACATTAATGCTTTACGTGGCTTAAATCCTACTAAAACAACAACCAGGGAGAAACTATTTTCTCGCACATTTTCTTGTCATCAACAGCATCTGCGTAAACAAATTGGAAGGACAGTATTTTTATGTTAAGCGTTTCTAATGGTTTTCTATAAGTGGAAAATGCTGAACGTTGAAAGCGCGTTGCCTTTATATTCGGCCTGACCTGCTTGTCTGCATATCTTTATTGGTCATTTAATATCAGTGTCTTAATGCATTAAGTGTTTTCTTCATAACTGTATTTTATTTTCTAGGAAAATGCTTAACGTGTTATTAATTGTGTTCATAGTGAGCTGCTTATAAGGTGTAGTGAATTTGCTCCTCCAATATCACTAGTACATTAAGCCACATAAAGCACTTATTTTTCATGTTAAGTGCTTAAAATGTCCCGCTTCGCTGGACGCGTTTGCCACCAGTATAGCATTCTCTTGGACATGCGGCAGTATCGGACCCCTCGTGAGTGAGAATAGGTTGAAAATCAAGTCAAGTATTATCATGTTTCAGAGACATGGCTCTCGAAAGAGTGGGAAAAACAACAATTTTACAAAAGAAAACTTGTAAATTGACATTTCTTCGACTTTAATCTATCCTTTTTTTAATTTTGGTTTATAAAGATGCAAAACGTAATAAACAAAAATCTTAAAAGAAGTCAATATTTATTTTGTGCACATGAAATTTGTGTATTCAGTTTATTTTAAATTTTGGTATTCACTATAGCATTTAAAAATACAACAACCATCCGTTATTTGTTTTTCTTGACGTGGTTAAAAAACGAAAAAGGAATAGATGCAAAAGTACACGGACCATTTACTCACCTTTATTTCATTTTCAAATCTGGCTTTTTAATCTCTGGAACACAAAAGTAGATGGAATCAGAATGTTCAAGCAGCTATTTTCAATGAAATTGAATGCGGGGATTGACATGACATTAAAAAAGAACTTAACTTTTGACAAAAATAATGCAACTCATGAGCTATATTTCAAATCAGAAGTACAAAATGCTATTTGAGAACTGTGGGGGAAAAGATGATTATCTGTAAGTAATAACTGTTCCTCAAACAAAGATACCCTAGGCATCAGAAGGCTTGTACACAAATCATGGATCACTGTAGTTTTATGATGAGTATTTGTCATTTTTGGAGTTTGACATTTGTCTGTCACCTTTTACTTTCACTGCATGTAAATGAACTGCAAGATTATTCTGCCTGAAATCTCTTTGCGTGATCCACTGAAGACAGAAAAAAAACAAGCAGATAACAGATTTTTCATTTATGGGTGAACTATTTGTTCAGAGCCTGGGGAGCCCCAGATGACTGCATTAGAGTACTAGGGGTCTGTCTATTTTTTATTTTTTTTTGTTGTCCAAACTGAACAGACCAATTATCAACGCAACATGAGCCATGAGCCATTCCTTTCGCCACGCCGATGATAAAATCAAGGAATTTACTACTTTAAAACATGGAAAAAGTCAAACATGACCTAAAACATTCACACAATCTAAAAATACTGATGAAAAGAGGAGAAAATATCATCTTGCACCAACACGAATTAGAAAGCCTTTTAAACAACCTGGTCTCAAGGGTTCTCACGTTTTCACGAGACACAAAATTACGTACTAGCGCGTACATCTGGCCGACAGAAACGAATGCTACAGGCCGGTAAAACGACAATGAGCGCTTTGGCTCGTTTTTACACACGGTTTCGACGACGACCGGGGTCGGATTATGGATTCGTAAAGCCTCGTTTTGACGTCTCCTCGCGCAATACCATGTCGCGACTTCAAAACGCTTCTTACCGGAGTGCCCGATTTGTAAACGGACATACTTTGGACTTTCCGGCTCTACGCGTTTCGCTTTTTTTGGCCGCGACCAAGCTTGCTCGGTAGCTCAGCCGATACGGAGTTGGACTTACGACGAGGAGTCGATTCCTTCACCCCCCCCTGCCTGGGTACGAATCCCGTGAAAGGCGACTGACTGGTGCAAAAAAAAAAAAAGAGATCTAAACAAGCTGAAAAACGGTGCACGATCGCGGACGCTTCTTACGTCACGTTTGCTTTTGTTAATGCCATCGGGTAGGCCCACGGGTACGTTTTCGTCATGAGACCAGGTTGCTTTTAAACTACTCATGACCCCCTTTACTAGAATTTAGCAACGGCCCGGAGTCAATTATTCCGCTTATACTACAGTTACCACACCTCAAGACACATACAAGTTATACAAGTTCAGATGTTGTATTTCAAGTAATTTGTCAGGTTTTTTTTCCTTAAAACACTATTGTCTGTGGGACTAATTTCTTACAAATCTCATCCCAAGCCTCTGTTGCTAATTCCAAAGTGTAATTTCAGAACTAGTAATGGAGGATTGAGCCTTGATAGCAGACTATTACAGTTGATACAGTTATTAACGCAGTTAGAGAGAGAGAGAATAAGCATATGTGAATTAGCCTACCCGAGTCTGTGCATCTCTCACGGCAGCAGTGTCTCTACTAATAGCAAAACTATAAGTTTATCTACCTCAAGAACCGCACAGTTATTACCTCGCTGGTGAGAAATGTCATGTAGCTTTTAAGTTGCTAAAATATTTGACTAATTAATTCGTCAGAGCAGTGCTTACAAAACGTTTCTGTGTGCATCCGTACCTGTGTACGTTTGAAGGAGAGAGGGAGAGAGTATGCGCTTTCAGGACACAATAAAATGTATTTTGTGGCAAAAACCACATTAATAATTTGTCGTTTTCATCCTATTATTTACTATATTTATTTGCTTGGTCAGTGTCGTTGTGGGTTTTGGTTCTTTCGCGGTTGTAGGCTGTAGGACCAATTGAAATACCTGAAATCATTTGGCGAAGTGAAATGGAACTGCAATGTGGTCAAGACCTGCCTAGAACTACTTTAGCTGTACGTTTCCCTGAAAATAATTGCACACAGTATTATATAGTAGTAGTATAATGTGGTATATTTTGAATAACTTGTAGAATTTATAATAGATAATCTGTTAAGGGAATATATTTTTCACTATAGATTTATATTACCAACTGTGGCATATTGTGGGTATAGTTTCTAAATGTGTAAGATGCTATTTTTCATAACAAATGCTATAGATTAATAAAAAAAGGAAAGAAAAAAGTCAATATTAGCCTAAGCATGGTAATGAGAAACCATCAGAGGTCTTACCTGTAATTATAGCCTGTTACTTTTTCATAAGGGCAAGGACAACGTAAGAGTTTTAAAGTCTGGACATTCTTGTATTATAGACCAAACAATCAGTTTTCCCCATGTGTAAAATGTGTTCTGTTCTAATGAAGACTGATAGAAAAAACCTGACATCAGGTAATTAAATGTCAAACTGATAAGGTTCCAGATGCTTAAATAACATGAATTACATCATATATCCTATGTAAACAAGTAATTGTTAACTACTTTAGCAATTGTTAATTACTTTAGCATTATTCGTCAGAACACCGGCGTGCCAGTACCTCACTGCATTCTCTTTTGTGTCTTGTCGCACTTAAATGGTATAAAAGCATTTGCATGAATAAGAGCATAATCATATAATGTAATGCAAGCTAAAGAATGACAGAAAGAAACAGTTGCTGTGTTAATTGCATGAAATATTATTAACGTTTTAAACTGAAAAAAAATAATTGCATGCGTTAATGCCTTAATTTTGACATTACTAATATAATAAAGACCAGCCTGCGTCATTTGGTGCAACTTTGTGGGCATTCCAAAGAATAGCCATTGTAGGCTACTGTGATGCTTTTTTGGAGAAATTCAACTTTGCAGAAGCATATGGAGTAGAATTACAGAGATTAACCTGCTCTCTGAATCACTTACTCATAATTCAGTTAATGTAGCACAGATGTGGAACTGCTAGCTTTGGCAATATGTTCACATAAGAGGTAGTGGAATGAATTTATTTACACTATATTTGATGACTAACACTATTGATTTCCAGTCGATGAATGTTTTGCCTCCCGTACGAGTGTTCCATTAGTTGTAAGATTACAGATATTCCTGACAGTTAACCTCATCATGCAACAAGACTTGCATGTCTCTGTGAACCTCCCTGCGGTGTGAATGACAGTCGTTGTGAAAGTGTGAATCTGGGCACAGTTGCCAGGATAAAGACGTTCAAAGTCATCGCATCATGTCACTGCTCTTGTGCAAGTGACACTGTTCAACTTGACGGCAGCTGTCACTCATGTCTCCTCAAATCAACAGCTCTCGCTGGAAGTGAATGACTTCTGATCAATTTGCCGCTTTGTCTTTGTAAACGCACCGTTAGTCTTACTGAATGTAAAACATACCGGGATGCTGTGTCTGTTATTTTCTGCACGCTTCATTCCACATATTCAGGCATATTATTATACCATTCTCATTGTCCAGTGGTGTTATCACACGACACAGAGTCAGGGTCATCTGTTATCTTTTGCACCTTCACATGTGATTTTATGTTGAGTTGATAGTTTTTGACCTTCAGGACATGCTCATTTGAACCAGGAACAAGGTTCTGTTCCCTAAAGCTTTGTCCTGACTCCTCCGTTTCGTCTTCAGGTGGGTTATGGGCTGCGAGTGTTGTCTTGTTGTGGGTCTTTCTTTGCCTTTTTCCCTACTTTCAGTAGGGCCCTATGATTTCTGCGATGTGGAATAAATGGATGAAACTGTAGAATCCAGTCATAAAAATGGAATTTACTATGTAATGCTGATTGCCTTGGAATTTGGCAAAATTTGAGTGAATAAATCAAAAGTAGGTCTGCACACTTAATCAAATCACAATATGGATTAGTGTCTGTGAATATTAAACAGGAAAACAACAACAACAACAACAACAACAACAACAAACTCTTTAAATATGAAGTCTGCAAGTGTTCATGTACTTCTCAAAGTAGTAGTAGTAGTAGTAGTGGTAGTAATAATAAAACTTTATTTTTTAAGAAATAATCATAGAATTTCTTACATGTTTTACTTTTAATATTAAAGTGCAGCTTTTTGTTTGTCAAAGGAATTGTTTAATTTTATTTGATTATATTTTAATAGATTAATTAATTTGTTAATGCTTTATAACTTCATTTGATAGTATTAAATGATAAATCCAGAAGTTAAAAGAGAATTTCTGAAAAAAAAAAAAAAAAAAAACTTTTTATAAGGCCCTGTTATTTAAAAAAAAAAAAAAAAAAAAAAAAAAAAAATTGCCTTATACAAATAAAAAAAAAAAAAAAAAAAGGAATCCAGAAAAATTTAAGTGCAGGAAAAATGGAATTTGGGAAAAATTTAAATGGATTTCAAAGGGCCCTGTTCCAGTGTGATTTAAAAAATGACTTTACATCTCTGCATATTCCTTGCTGTGTTTCAGAAGGTGTTAAGATGGTGGCCATGTATTATGCAGCGTTATGTGCACTGGCTGCTGACAATGAGTCCCAATGCACACTCCCATAACGGTCATAATTCACACTTCAGGGACAGAGATTCACAAGTCTCGACAGTGAGGTGTGGGATAAAGTTTAATGCAGAAGAATACTAATAAAATCTCCAACAGAAATGCCTGGTTGCCAATGAATATTATCAGTCATTCTCCAAATACCTGTATTGCATTATACCACAAGATGTGTTCTCACTGAAGTGAAGTAATTTACAATACAATACAATACAATACAAATCATGTTAACCTGCATTTTACAGAAATGTAGTTTTTGGCTAGCTAACTAGTTGTCCTAGCAAAAGAGGGTCTACAATACATGTGGGGTATTCCAGAAAGCAGGTTATGTGACATATCTGGCTAAGTTTATGGATAAATAAGCGGATAATCGCAACTTTTGGTTTCAAAAATAGAGGAAACTTTCAGAATTTGTAAGTAACCATAACAGTTTATTCGCTGAAGATAGCCTGCTCCAGGGTTAGTTTACATCAGAGATGTGCAGCATATGCGTGTCTTAATGATGCAGCTCCAGTGCTGCTGTTGATTATTGCTGCTGCTGCAAAGCACGTAGACTTAATAGATACACAGATGCGTAAACATGTAAGATATGCTGCTGCCACATAAATAGACATACATAAATCCTGTAGCAGATCTAGGCAGGTGGAGCTGGGGGAGGTGGAGGGGTTCAGAGGAACTCTAATAGCACTCCTGGACTAGCTTACAGCAAACACTGAACCAGACTATTTAAATTTAAAGCAAGCAATCTCATTGACTGCAGGATCAGCAGAGGCCAATCAGTTTGTGCCATGCAGTAATGATGTGATTGCTTGCAGACTGCATGTATAGCACAATCAGCCTGCGCCCTCCACTACAAAATTATGTCAAAATGCCTGGCTTGGCGAGTATTGTATTAAACACAGTCGGTTATGTCTTAAGTGAACGTAAACAGTTGAGAAATAAATCGCATGTGTGGATCACTATCAGTATATTGGATCTGTGCATTATGTCTTAAAGTGATAGCAGCCTAATATTCTGCTGCTGTCTGTTTTTAATGTTAATTAAACAACAAAGGCTTACTGCAAAAAAGTCACTCATTGCTCTTCACTGAATAACTTTAATAAGGATTCTTCTGTATTCAATTTATACAGTGAAGACCGTGTTATTTTACATTTGATTGCTTTATTTAAAGGTGCAATATGTAATATTTTCTGTCTGCTAGAGGTTGATCGAGGCCTATTCAAAACAAAAGCGTAGCTTGATGACGGTAAGTTTGAGCGTGGAATCTAGGGACATGTGGTCTTCGGAAACAATTGGGATAGGACTCGGGAAGAAATCATGTTCATAGATGCATTTATTAACGTTACTGTAGTATGAAGCAGAGCAGGACTGAGTGTTTGTGGAAGCTGAGCGAGGCCACTGGAGCGATTGCGCAACACGTGCCTCACGAGCAGCAAAACTTTTATTATGACACAGTCGCCGGCACCGCTTCCGCTTTTTCGGTCATGAGTATGAGGTAACACAGCTCTGTTTATCATATTAGATACATTTGAGTGTGTTGAAAATGATGTTATAACGTTACTCGCTTGGTGGCTGCTGTGAGACACTGTCGCACACTGCAGTAAGATAGATCGATTTTAGAATATCATAATAAATGCTGGATGGCTTGTGTTGATAAATGGCATGCAATTAATTTTAAAACGTATTGTATAATGGAGAAAATGCTGTATTGCTGTTACTAAAAATAAAGTTGCAACTGATTATGCTATGTTAGCTACTTCACAAAATAGTGTTTTTCTCTGAGGCATGGTAAAGCATGGTACTCGCGGAAAATGTGTTGAGCTATATAACAATAATTAGTTTTCTTCTATAAATATATCAAAACAGTTGTTCCCTTACCTATTAAAACATGTAATATATTAAAGCGTCTTTGGTGTTTCCATGATTTCTACAAAATAAAACCGGAAAACCGAGAGTAACGCGGGTATGACGCAATTGACAGGTGACTCCTCACACGTCCCGGAGCCTTGGTTAAAATTGCAATTTTCTCAGGATTTACAAATAGTTGGAAACATTTGGGATATTGTAAGTACTCAAGTGAACAAAATATATAACACTGGCCTAGTGGTTTATGGTCACCTTTGATTTCTGTACCTAATCTGCATGTAACTACTGTTAGATCTACTGTATCTGAAAACCTGAAAAGCACTATTTAATTTGTACCTTTGTAGCCATTGTAGTTTGATATTTTTTACTTATTTTATTACAGATTATTTACTTGTCTTTAATAGTGTTTGACATTTTTATTTAATATTTATATTTTATATTATATTTATGTAGAATCTTTTCATTTGCATTGTTCTTGCATTCCATGTAAAAGTCTGTACTAGCTAATGGTGACTTGAGCTTCAGTGTGTCCGTAGAGGGTTGTACACAAACAATTAGTTCTCTTACAAAATACATAATCATAACCATGCTGTTGTATATTCACCAATATGTGTATATGCGAGTCCCTGAATGTGAGTACTCTGTGCTCCCACAAAAGTGATGTGGAGTGTGATGAAATAAGAGAAGAGGGACTCAATGAAATGTAACCACAAGTGGTCACAGGAGAGACTTTTGAAACACGTTCATATCAGTTGGAAATGGCAATGCACCTCGGTAGACCATCACTTGTGATCGGATCACCAAAAATGCATGTAAATACCAGGTGGAACAGAGCCGCAGGTGTTGGGAGCTGTTTTCACCACATCAAGCACCAAGTTTTAGACAAGTGTGAATTTTAATATGGAGAGAATGGGTTGGTAGTCGACTAGGGGTGGCTGATCATAGCAGCTTGGCTGAATGATATAAACTAGACTTTACATTTCCGTAAGTTGTTTTCCCATTCATAATGCTGGAGTGTTTTGGGAAGTCTCTATGGCCACGTACACACTGCAGTTAAATTTGGTGGTCATCTCACCTTTTAGTGCTTAATCCCGTTCTGTTCACACACACTTCAGTAATAACGGGAGTGACAACCGCATTCTTCAACCGAATTAACTTCCAGAAAATGCAGGTAGTGACGACCACATTTACAAAAATTCTACGCAGTGTGTACGGAACCGATCTGAACAAAGTTGTCAATGACATATTTAAACATTTGTCTGAGATGTTTCTCTCTTCTGTGTGTGAGGTGCAAAAAAATCACAGGGAAAGCGGTATGAGTCTTGACTCATTCTTGTTGCTATATCTTGATAGAAAACCAGCGAACAAGAACAAGCCCATAAAAAAACGAAATAAAAGCAACTGTGAAGCAGCTTTTCCAAGCATAAGCAAAAAACACAACGCTGCCTCCGTCAACTGTGCTTTAGTTAATATGCTGAGCATAAGGAGTCTTTTGTCACTAATTTTAACTCGATTCAATTAACATTTATTTGTTTAGCGCTTTTCACAATGCATCGCTTCAAAGCAGCTTTACAGAAATGTTGTTTTGTAATGTTATGTAGCAAGTTATCTAATTTCAGAAATGTACATACAAATCACGCAGTTAGCTAACAGTCTATTAATTTAAGCAATGTATTATTACGGCAGAAACAATTAGCTCATTGAAGTAATTAATACATGTTAACAAATGATTATATAGGAAGATTTGCCTTGGTGCATTTTGATCCAGAGTTGCGTCATTTGAAGCCCTCGCAGGAGTTGGTGCAGTCTCTTTTTTTTTTACTTTGGTCATATTAGCGTATATACCAAACACGTGAGATGCCAGATCATAGCTATGGTTACAGTGTTGTCAGTTTCGGGAGTGAGTAGTGTTCCGTACACACACAGAACGATAATTTAGGGGTCTCACTTCCGCATTTAAATGTGGTTGTCAGTCCTGAAACTTTACAGTGTGTATGTGGCCTATCATATTCTGGTCTCTAGATATAGGTCTGACCACTGAACGCTTATGATGTAGTGTTTTATAGCTGTGAAATATCAGAAGTAAACAAGTGTTGTTATTTCAGTATCCAGAAGATCTCTTCTCATCAGTGCTCATTTCTTTAAAGGTTCACTCAAACATTACATTTTTGAAAGAATATGCTTAATTCGCTTCAAAAATGTATGTTTTTCATCTGTGGAAGACAAAGGGAATTTTTGGAATAATAACTTTGTACCCTTCCAACATGGTCCTCAAATATCATTCACATTTGCCTATATTCAAATACGCTGTTTAGAGAGGCACCATACCAAGTTTAATATCAACAGTTTTATTGTTTCTTGCAAGTATCATTTTATTTTTTTCCCTAATTTATTTTTACCCCCCCCCAAATTCTGTGTTTTCCATATTAAATTGTAATAATCAGATTAATTCATAAAACCTTAACAATATAATAAGTTATTACAATTTTAACAGTACTTGTGCCCTATGATTTTTTTTTTTTTTTATTTATTTTATTTTTTTTCAGAAATTCTGTGTTGTCTGTTTTAATCTTTTCTGGATTTTGTGTTTTATGATTTAATACAATGTTTATTAAAACAGTGGTAATCAAATAAATACAGTACAGTCCAAAAGTTTGGAACCACTAAGATTTTTAATGTTTTTAAAAGAAGTTTCGTCTGCTCACCAAGGCTACATTTATTTAATTAAAAATACAGTAAAAAACAGTAATATTGTGAAATATTATTACAATTTAAAATAACTGTGTACTATTTAAATATATTTGACAAAGTAATTTATTCCTGTGATGCAAAGCTGAATTTTCAGCATCGTTACTCCAGTCTTCAGTGTCACATGATCCTTCAGAAATCATTCTAATATGCTGATTTGCTGCTCAATAAACATTTATGATTATTTTCAATGTTGAAAACAGTTGTGTACTTTTTTTCAGGATTCCTTGATGAATAGAAAGTTCAAAAGAACAGCATTTATCTGAAATACAAAGCTTCTGTAGCATTATACACTACCGTTCAAAAGTTTGGGGTCAGTAAGAATTTTTATTTTTATTTTTTTGAAAAGAAATTAAAGAAATGAATGTTTTTATTCAGCAAGGATGCATTAAATCAATCAAAAGTGGCAGTAAAGACATTTATAATGTTACAAAAGATTAGATTTCAGATAAACACTGTTCTTTTGAACTTTCTATTCATCAAATAATCCTGAAAAAAAATATTGTACACAAATATTTTGTACAATTGTACACATTAAATGTTTCTTGAGCAGCAGATCAGCATATTAGAATGATTTCTGAAGGATCATGTGACACTGAAGACTGGAGTAATGATGCTGAAAATTCAGCTTTGCCATCACAGGAATAAATTACTTTGTGAAATATATTCAAATAGAAAACAGTTATTTTAAATTGTAATAATATTTCACAATATTACTGTTTTTACTGTATTTTTAATTAAATAAATGTAGCCTTGGTGAGCAGACGAAACTTCTTTTAAAAACATTAAAAATCTTAGTGGTTCCAAACTTTTGGACTGTACTGTACATAAAGTTTAACAATTTAAGTAATCTTTTAACATGTAATCAAATGAAATTTAAACAATTTCTTTTTTAGTTTATAAATTAAATCATAGATGAATAATTGTGTGATATTGTGTGACATTTTTTTAAATGATGTTTCAATGAATTAACATTTTACATATATAACATAAATAAATATTCTACTGTACAATAGTATTATATTTCTATCATAATTTCTTCAAGTTGAACCAAACTTTTATTTTGACAGGTTGTCGTGAAAACCTTTGGGTTTCTGTGTATTTGAAGGTAGTTTTTCTCAAATAAAATGGTAAAATGCTGGTGAAGAGACTCTGAAAACGCTGAAAACACCACAAGTGTCACACGTGCTTCAGTATGGGTGTATTAGACCAAACTGAGCCACTCATTCACTTTAACACTTTAATTTTCACATACACTTCCATGTTACAATATTTATGACTTCTATTTTTATGACTGGATTCAGTGATTCTGCATTTTCCACATCACAGAAAACATAGGTCCCTAGTAGGTCTCCATATCTAAGAGTACAAAAATGGTTCATTCATGTTGGGTTGAAATATTACTTTAAACAAGCTTGCTGAAGGGAAAAATAACAATTCTGTTTAATTCTCAAATCAATTGTTAAAATCCCTTCTTGCTTGAGTAGTAACTGAATAGGACATGTCATGACTTTGAGAAAACAAAATGTGTGCAAAATAAAGTGTGCCAAGATTACACTGGATATTTCCTCCGCTTCAGTGGCCTTCTCTTCTCTCTGGAGATCAGCTGTACCGTCCACAGGCAACAGCTGATTACAGGCAGCAGCAAGTGTGCACGGATGATGAGGTGGAGGATGAAGAACTTCCTGCCAGACTTTGTGCAAATCAGCCCAAGTTTGGAAAGGAGCTGTGGAGTGATAAGTGCACCTCCAGGAAGATTCATATTGCCTCTGTCTGGTGGATACTGCTCCACTAGATACATTATAAATCATTTACAGAGTCATTTTGGAAGGCAATATCCGCTACTAAACTCAGGCTTTTCTCCTTGTTATTATTCCAAGCCCTCCGAGGAATGGAGGTCTGAGGGTCTTAAGCTTTAAAAATTGAAAATTGATCAGTAGCTGAGCAGGAAAGAGTTTCTCTCCACTGGGGATGACCCTCCTCATCATTAGCATTTACAGTGTTAGCACAGGCACCCGCGAGGCACTTTTCAGGGATGGGGACGAGGACCTGTGCCTGAAAAATCTTTTATTTAATACATTTCTGTAAAATTTGGACAGAGATGTTGCTATTTTAGCTCGATGGAAAACCTGCGTACAGTATGTTTTATTTACTGATTGAGTGGCTCTCAACTGGTTTGGCTTCAGGACCTAGATTTTATATTGGATGACCAAACACAGTAAGTACCAAAATAGCTTACTGTACAAAAGAAACAAAAAATGCCCTTAAAATCAAACATTAAAAATGTATGAATACTACTATGAAGAGCATAAGCTTAACAATAACAAGGTCATTCGCTAGTTATTAGTGTAACATTTTCGGGTCCAGTTCTCACTATTAAAGGATTAGTTCACTTCAGAATTAAAATTTCCTAATATATTCCTGATTTACTCACCACCATGTCATCCAAGATGTTTATGTCTTTCTCTTCTTCGTCAAAAAGAAATGAAGGTTTTTGAGAAAAACATTCCAGGACTTTTTTCTCCATATAGTGGACTTCAACGGGTTGAAGGTCAAAATTATAGTTTAAATGCAGCTTCAAAGAGTTCTACGTGATCCCAGCCGAGGAATAAGAGTTGTATCTACTGAAACGATCAGTCATTTTCTAAAAAAAATAAAAATTATATACTTTTTTAACCATAAATGCTCACGATACGCCACACATTACGTTATCACGTTGGAAAGATCACGTATGACATAGGTGGAAGTACCGCGCAAACGTTTACAAAGCAAACGTGCCAAGACTAAGTCAAACGGCCTTTACGAAAAAAAAGGTAAAACAACGTTGTCGGACAATTTTGATGTTGGAGGAGAAAATGAGATGGAGTTTTTCGCCCTACTGCGGTACACGTGACCTTTCCAACGTGATTAAGTAATGCGTGGCGCATCGCAGAGCAGTGCAAGATGAGCATTTGTGGTTAAAAAGTATATACATTTTTATTTTTTTTTTTTAGAAAATGACCGATCGTGTTTGCTAGATAAGACCTTTATTCCTTGGCTGGGATTGTGTAGAGCCCTTTGAAGCTGCATTGAAACTGAAATGTGGACCTTCAACCTGTTGGTAGCCGTTGAAGTCCACTATATGGAGAAAAATCCTGGAATGTTGTCCTCAAAAACAATCATTTCTTTTTCGACTAACGTCTTGGATGACATGGGGGTGAGTAAATTATCAGGAAATTTTAATTCTGAAGTGAACTAATCCGTTAACTACTTGCTTATTAGCATGCATATTACTAGGATATTGGTTGTTTATTAATACTTATTAAGCACATATTAATGCCTTATTCTGCATTACCATATTCTACATCCCTTAATGCCACCCAATACCTAAACTTAACAACTAGCTTACTTACTAACTATTAATAAGCAGTAATCAGGAGTATATTGAGGCAAAAGTCGTAGTTAATAGTTTGTTGGTTAGTGAGAATTGGACCCCAAACTAAAGTGTGACCACATTTGCTTTATAGTTTAAATGTTTGGTTGGCACAAACCAGGTTTATCCTCGCTGCAAGCTAAACCGTATTTAATGTAGTATGGGTTGTATTTCTTTCTACCTTGCAGTTTTGCTTGTGGATTTTGTAGAAGAGAGAATGTCACACTCTTGCTGCCTCTTAAAGCTTAGGCAGCTCACTTGTTGCCTCACTGCTCTATCAGACAATGACTTCACAGGCAGTGTGTGTGCACAAATGTACCTCACAAAATGATTTCGGACAGGATTCTGAGGCATGATAATGTTCTACAACAAAACAGAGCTTTGGTGATAACTAGCAAATATTTAATTCCTACAAATTACAATACAAATTACCAGCTCATAATAAATAAAAAGTTGTTCAAAAAATGTACATTTACACACAAACTGACCACCAACTGCATCTTTCAGACGGGATATTAAAGGCAGTGAAGGATACATCTATGCTGCCTTCAAAAATCAATCAGATGAATGTATCTCAGTAGACAGGATCAATGGATTCAGACCTGCCTTTTTGCTTTCCTAACTCTGAATCCTTCCTGCAGAGGAAGCATTTTTCAGCTCTCGGACACAGTCTCTGTCCATGTGTTAGCATCTGTCTAATGTGGCTACAGGCTAATGTTAACCAACTGACTGATGAACCAAAACACTGTTGAGTTTGATTGGGCACACAGAGTTTGACATGCTATTTTGCTATCCTATCTATGCAGGATTATATGGCTAGTTGCCTTTATTAGCATTAAGCAGTGTTTTTGCCGCACCGTTCACAATCACGTCTGAACATAGCTAGTTGTGATCCACCAGGTGACTGTCAACCCTGTTTCTGAAGAGTGTAGGCATTGTGAGACATGTTTAAATCAACCTGCGGCAGAGCTTTTATTTGCATGTAGTTGTCCAATCCTTTGGATGAATTGAGAGCACTGACATATTTATTAGTGCTGTTCTATGCGCATGCAAAAAAACCCCAAGAGAATAAAAGATGGTCCCATTTAACGTTTGCCTGTTTTGTTTTGTTTTTCTCCTGCAGGAGAGAGGATCTGATGAGAATACTGGACAGTGAATGAGGATACATCCAGAGGGGAACGGTGCTCGTGTATGTGTTTTTTCTTCAATGACAGGAGTAATCGGGCTGTGTTTGAGGGTCTGAAGGCAGGAGACACGTGCTGGAGGAGTTTCTCAGCGTACGTCGGCATCTAGCAGCAGCGCCCATTTTAACGGACCATGTGGTTAGCGGTGCGCAAAAACCGGCTCCTTTTGCACCAGCAGGACTGCTGCGGTGGCAGGGCTCGTAACATTTCTCTGTGGATATGGATTTTTTGTTGGTGTATGACACTCGTCTGGGGACAAGGCTACTACCCCACCGTGAACACGCAGTACGGGAAATTACGGGGCGCGCGGGTTCCATTGCCCAGCGAGATCCTGGGACCGGTGGACCAATACCTGGGAGTGCCATACGCCGCCCCGCCAGTGGCCGAGAAACGCTTCCTACCCCCTGAGCCGCCCTCGTCTTGGTCGGGGATCAAGAACGCCACTCATTTTGCGCCAGTGTGCCCACAAAACATTCACAATGCCGTTCCGGAGATCATGATGCCAATTTGGTTCACCTTTAACTTGGATATAGTTGCCACTTACATACAAGATCAAAACGAGGATTGTTTGTATCTAAACATCTATGTTCCAACGGAGGATGGTGAGTGTGTCGGGTATAACGAAGAAAAAATCTCGCTATTACATTCTGTCACTTCCTGTGTTGTGTTTGAAGCATGAGTTGTCGTCCGGCGCATGCTGTGTCTGTGTACACCATTTCCGTTCCTCATCTTGACTTGATCTGTCATGAAGTCTTTCCATCAACTCTTCCCTTCCATGCCACTGTTATGGGTTCCTCTTTTGTGTTGTTCAAGAGAGCAAACCAAAAAGAAAGAAAGAAAGCCAGTAGAAAGCAATCAATGAGAAAGTAATCTTTTTAATGTAAGAGCTCAGATTCTAATCTGACATGAAGTTTGGATGTAATGATCTTGGTGCACCTCCCTCTCCTCACTGTCTTGACTGTTCTGGGGGATTAGCGATCCGAGATTAGCTTGCTTGATGCCAGAATGAGGCTTTTGTAGAGTTGCTAAAATGTTCTGGAACACAAGAGGCCTGTGGCATCAGTCCTAACCATGTAAGACCCTTTACTGTCCCACTTTCTTCTGTTAATGTTCAAAGCCTGTCTTGAGGAACTTAAGATCTTTTAAGAATTCGGTGATCAAGTTGCACATTTGCATTCCTGACTATCACCCCAGCACAAAGAGCATTTCTTACAAACTCTTACAGATTTGAAAGCAAAAGCACTAGCTCTGGTCCAAAACCTAGTGAGCTGCCTTCTAAGGATGCCTACATGCTAGAGAAAGCTCTGACGGAGACTTTGACAGATAGGAATGCGTAAAGTTCATTATGAGGGCATGGAAATGCAGTGTCAGTTTGAAATCAAAGGCATGCACTGAAAAACGCTACTGTGCCTATTTTAAAGTCTCATTGGTCAACTGACGCCTATGTCACAGTACAGTTTGATCTCAGTTGTTGCTAGCTGTATTAGGATTACCAAGTAGTGTTTGTTTATCTGTCGCTGCCAGTTGGCATTATTATTATCATGTACCCAAGAACAACAAAAAACTTAAAATACGATTGCAGTATCTTCCAAAAAGTGGATAAACTTTCATTTGGATAAAGTCCCCCTGTAGTCAATCATTTTATCCCTTAAAACTTATCTTTGATCACCAAAATGACATATTTAAACGTTTTTTCCTGTGAAAACAAACAAACAAAAAAAATTCTTCATGCCTTAACATAGCTTGAATGTAACTCTACACCCTTGCTTCATTTAGTATGCACAGATCTATGAATATGCTAATTAGCCCTGCCTCCACTCACTCACACGAGCTCAGAGATCCACTCTGTCAACTTACTGAGGGAAACTCTGCACAATTGTATCGTTGGACACATAGTAGTAATTAATATGATTAGTCTTTTGCTTGACTATGTTATCAAGCAGCTAATAATGTGTTGCTAATGTTACACAAACCATGTTCCCATTCAACATCTCAGAGTCAAACAGCTGCTTTCTAACAATCAGTATCCTTACAAACACTTTAAACAACTCACAACGTCAGTGGAGAAAGGCATAGAGTTCATCATAACATCGTAATATAGGGGGTAAGTTGTCACACTTTTCACACTGTCTAACATTTACTGAGCACCATACATCACATTGGTATAAATGTCATACCAAATGAAAGAAGGAAGTATTGGGCACATATGTTGTATTCATTACATTTTCATATCTTATCTCATTACGGAGTTGTAGACTGTTGAATAGAGAATGTGCACTTGTGACAATTTGCCCCATCGGCGGGTAAGTTGTCACACTAGATTTTCTAAAAATAAGAACACAACTACTTAATTGTTATTATCGATTTTAATTTTTAAATTCAAACCAGAACTGGGAATATAAACAATCATGCCTAGAGAATTTGGAAAAACAATTATTTCAATCCAGACAGTACACATTAAGTGGCAAGACCACTTTACTTTGAACTTTAAACTTTCTCTGGCTTGCACATAGATCCATGATAACTGAATGGAATACTGCAGATAACTCGCTTAACATGTTTAATCTCTGAACATAGCTGACTTAACATGTTGAACCTCTTTTTTGAGCATGTTCTATGTGTTTATTTGTACTGGGGCAAGTTGCCATATGTGACGACTTGCCCCAAAGTCATTGAGACAACTTGCTCCAAACTGACATGTGTGCTAATGTTGGCTAAATCTCAAGGTGAGCTCAATATAGCTAAAATATCAAAGACATGTTATTATCTCCTCTATGTTGTGCAAAATCATAATTTTTAACATTCATATCTAACAAAGTTGTATTGCATAAAATTTAAAGTGCAAATTTTTTACTTTTTAAGCAAAAAAAAATAAGAAACCCTGCATCTCCCCTGCATCATACACCCACCATATTGCTAAATCTACAAAATTTTTCATATCAACAGAAAAATATACCAGGATAACCCATTCACTGTTAATGATATTCCAAAGCCCATCGGCAAGTTGACGTGATTGGTTATAAGGTAGTTTGTGACATCACAGGCACCAGCGATTTCAAACCAATTTTTTGAGACTGTCTTCTTTTTTCACTGCAGTTTTAAGGAGAAAATACTCAGCAATGGCGTTGACATGAATTTGCACATGGTTTGTCTTAAAGCATATTAAAAACACCACATAGACAACATTAAAAACTTGATGAAATTTGTAAAAAAAAAAAAAAAAAAAATTCCTTACTGTACTGCAGCCTCACAAGTGGCTGATTTTTAAAGAGTTAGTTTAACGTTAACATGTTGCTAAGCTAATGACAAAATACTAAAATAAGGCATAGTTCACAAATATTGGAAGGGGAGGGGGGAGGGGAATGAATGTTTCATTTAGAATTTTTTTTTAATGAGCATGGTGCAAATGCATTGCCTTCACTGTGAAGGATACATTAATTATTGCATTTTAATTTGGCTAAAATTAGGTATTTAAAAATACAGCATAATGTTGCCTCCTAGCTTTTGGTTCTGCCATCTGTAGCAGACCCCAATGCATACAGTAAAATGCTGTCTAGTTAGTGCACTATGTTTTGGAACAGAGCTATTGTCTAATTGAAAATTACAGCTTAAAATGTCATTAAAAAAAACTTAAATCATAAAACCAAAATGGACTTACAGCAATTCAATTAGAGCACACTTACAGCAATTCTCTGCATCTGTTTGGTCACATTCTCAAAGCACATTTGGTGCATCATACAACAGAGCCGTGCATTTCTCATGCAAAACCTGGAGTGATGCAGCGGTGCAGGGACTGGATTGAGAAAGAGTTCTGTCAATTTCTCTTGTGCTTGTAAAGGGTCTTATATAGCAGTGCATGTGAAACTAGGCTTCCTGTGTTCCAGGGTGCAGCAAATCAATTCCACCTTTTTTGGAATATTTTCTGCCCAAAAGACAAAGCACCCCAGCTAACGTTCTGGACAGGTTCTCTTTGTTGTTCTTGTGGGGAGGGGGAGTGACGTTGTTGCATGTTCTCCTCAAACGTTTCTTCCAGAGCCTTCTGTTATTTTGTAGTCTTTTATTCATTTTACAGTCAAAAGAATATCCAAGGAATGTGCCAGAAAACCCAACAAGAAAATATGTAGAAAAGGAGGTATGTAAGCAAGCCAACATTGGAGCCAAATACAGAGAAGAGAGCGACTGGTACGTCCTCTCTTGAACCCAAGGGATATCTCCGTCAACTACACAGTCTTGTGCGCTCAGCAGCGTTAAAAAAAATGTCTGTATATTTCTTTCAACATAGGTTTTTTTTTTTTTTTTTTTTTTTTTTTTTTTTTTTTTTTTGTGAATATGTGCTATTTCAAACTACTATACAGTGTGTATGTAGACATTTCCCAGTTATAGTGGTTGACATGCAAGTCATTCTCATGAAATGGTGCCATTAATGTTTATTTATTTATTTTTGTCATTTCATTTGAAAAGGTTATTATTGAAATAATTTTGTCACCTGATTTTGCGCCCCAGAAGTGTTGAAAAAATGTTTGGTGTTCACATGTTCAACCTTGTTACGTTAAAAAACAAAACACTGATCTGTAGCAAATATGTTTTTGCACCATGTCAGCTCAACAGTCAAGAAGGCATCAACGTACTAGAATGTTGACTTATTGTGCTTTAATTCTTTCTTGTCTGTTGAGCTTGACAAGGTCAACATAATGGTTTACTAAATACTAAAAATTGTAAGAGAAAATTACAGTTTTATTGAACTGTAAGACATTTTTTGACCATGAACAGTTTTACTATTATATTTAAATGGGCAAGTTTTGATAGCAGGACAGGGTTGGATAGAAAGTGCAGGGAGGAAATAATTCAGAATTTGAACAGAAAGTTCATACAGATTTTTAGAAAGACTGTGAAATATTTCTAGATATGATATGATAATAAATGATTCATAGATAATGAAAACACATTGTATTATTATTATTAGGGGCCAAGCAACAAAGGTGTGTAGGCACCTATTGTAAAGTGCTCTTATTATTATCCTTCCGCCATGGGAGTCTATGGCAGCCCATAGCACCGCTTGTGGAAAAAGTTATGAAATTTGGCACACAGGTAAAGGACAGTCTGAACATTAACAACAGCAATTTTAGATTCTCTATCTCAGTACCTCTAGCGCCACCAACTGTCCAAATTTGCACTCACATTTATACAAATAACTTTTGAACTGTAAAGGCTAGAAAACTTTTTTTTTCCCCTTTTTTCTTCTTTTGTTTTTTTTTCAAATTTTCCTCTGATTCCTTGGCTCAAAACAATTTGATTGCACCCTATGATGTAATTTTCCACCATGAAAAAATTTCAGCCATTTTGAAATTTCCGGAAAAAAAAAACCTCCTCCTTGACCGTTGCTCTGATTTTCATGAAACTTGAACCAGATCATAGTCAGACAATGACGACAAAAATTATGGAGTTCAAGTAATAATGCGTGAAGGAATTCGTGCGAAGAACATGCCAAAATGGACATGAGGCTATATCTCTGCAACGCTTGACCATATTCAGACCAAACTTGGTGTGTGTTATAACAACCATGACCTAAGGTTACATGCACAGTTTCGGCACAGTGCCACCTAGTGGTCAAGAGATATTAAAAAAATGGCTATTTTTGCATATAACTTCTAAACAGTTTGGCCATTTTGATGTAAAATGCTATATTTCATTAATGCATTGGCATATCATTACAAAACTCTGTAAGTGTCCTCGGCATGATGCCTTGAAGGTACTCAAAAGTTTTGGGGCAGTGCCACCTTGTGGACAGAAATATAGTCGGTCAAACTTGTTGTCTGCCATTTTGAATTTCTCCGAAAACCTCCTTTTTCGAACTCCTCCTAGACCAGGGGTTTTTAAACTGTGGGGCAAGACCCATTTGTGGGTCACAGAGTGGGAAAAGTTGGGTTGCGCAAAGTCACTTGGCTGCAGCTAAATTTGCGTTTCAGTGAATGACACACACACAAGCACAAAAACAGTTCAGTCTAGGGCTGCACGATATACCAACATTAAATATAAATTGCAATATCGCTTAGTGTGATTTTCGAATCACAAAGGTTGCAATTAAATTATATATAAATATAGGAAACTGAATCTGAGGCTGTATCTCTGCAAGGCTTTGCTGAATTGACACCAAACTTTGTGTATGTCATTGTCACCCCACACTGACCTGACCACATCAGTTTGGTGATAGCGCCACATATTGGTCAAATGTTTTAAGCAATGAAATCATATGATTTTTCATCCATTTGATGATTTTTCAACCTTCAAAGTCTTATCTAGTGAAACAATTGGTCATTTTCGAAATAAATACAACTGTATATGCTTTATAAACACAAATTAACCCCTTTTACGTGCTTCCGCTTTCCGTATTCTCCAAAACGGCTGCACTGTATGTCCTACGCCTTCCCTATTCTACTTACAAAAAAAACAAAACTGGCGCCACGTTTGTTCCGTAGATAAGATCGTTTCGCTAGATAAGATTTTCTATTCCTCGTCTGGTATCGTTTAAAGCCCTTTGAAGCTGCACTGAAACTGTAATTTTGACTTTCAACCGTTTAAAATCCTAAAATCATCTACAAATGTGTTGTATTAGTCATTTTTGCAGTTAGTGTGCTTGGCCCCTTAATCGCTGCTTCCAGCTTTATGTATTAATGATGTTGTTATTATTAGTATTCATAATCCCTGAGTACAACCCATTTAAATGTAATGGTGATTATTGTAACATGCAATTTGGCTGATATTTTAGTGACAAAATGTTGTTGTTTTTTTAATTGCTACATTTTAATGCATTGTTTTTATTTTTGCATTACACTCCAAGAGTTAAGTAATTAATTACTATGACTTATTGCTCAAAATCAAACATGTAGTAAGTCATGGACACACACATATAATGACCTATATACATTATATACGTAATGCTGAACTCATGTTTTAACAGACAGAGCATCCAATTTATTTAGTGTTGTGTCACTGTTGTCATAACGCAAAGCATCATACAGTAAGATATGAGTCACTGATGTCATACAGCTTGATATGTGTCAGAACATGTAATATCATATGACATAAGTGATTGTGAGTGTTCCTGCAGCCACAATATGGAGTCTGTCATTACAGAAACATCTGCACCAATGTTAAAATCAATGCATTGTTTTAAAAAGCAACAACCATGATGATATAGTTACAATAAATGTAGCATGTGTTAGAGAAGCATATAAAATATAACCTCGAAGCCAACAGATACGGACTAAAAGCAACAACTGAAATGGTGTTTGCTTCATATTTTCATATTCATGACATTTGCAATCTAGTTAGATGCAGGTTTTTAAAAACAATGCTTCTGTAACAGCAAAATATTTTTCAACAGGCAAATTCCATTTGATAATGGGATCCAGAAAGCTTTATTAACACATCTCCTATAATTATGCAATAATAATTATAACCTTGAAAATACCAACATCAAACATACATTACTGTGAAATTAGTGTCTGAGTTAACACTTACACTCAGTAAACAGTATTAATAATCAGATCAGCTGAATTTAGGGATCCATTCTCATTGTGATTCATTGAATTTCATTGGATTTCCTTGAGTTCCCAGTTTAAAAACAGCTTAAGCTGTATTGGCAGCATCTGTGACTTGTTGTCAATAACCACAAAATAATTTAGACTAACCCCTCAGTTTAAAACAAACAAACAAACAAAAATACTACAGTGGTGCATTAACAGTAGAGGTCTATGGGAAAATTGTACAGGAGGATTTAAAAGCAGAAATGTGAAGCTTGTATTTTTGTTAAAGCACTTAATTCTTCCACACAGTAATGTGTGTTGTTTAGATGTTGTCTAAAACACCCTTTTAGTGGTGGGAATACTCTCTAGGTGGATAAAGGTCCGATGTTATTCCTGTAAACATCACTTTACAGGTAGTTATGTCATTTCTCTTCCTAATAACTTTGTGTGTATTGGGTGAAAGTTGGATATAGGTTTGCTCAGACAGGACTGTTAGTGATCGTATCGCATTAGTGTTAACACATATAATGTTTAGTTTTTGTGGCTATACTTTTGAAACCGGGTGTGTTTGTATAACATAAAATCATCAGTTTAGGCACTTTCCCATATAGACCTCTATCATAAGTATATTGTTGTGCTTTTTCAAATTGAAGGATTAGTCAAAATTATTTTCATGTCACAGATGCTGTCTTGCTGCCTTTGTGATTGTATTGTGGGCGATTTAGAAAGTGGATCCCCACGACCTCCTCTAACCACTCATTTGCATTTTTAAAGAAAACAAATTAATTTTATATTGTATATGCATGTTGTTATTATATTTCCATTAATGAAACTAATTTGTTCCTCATAAACTGTTAACTCACCAAGACCTAAAACTGGTGGATAACAAGCATTTGAAGAAAAATGGCAACATGATTCATTTTCTGGCAGTACTTTGTGCATTATTTAGCACCTGCATGTGCTAATTGTTAGATACAAACTTGCAAATTATCATATAGTCCGAATTGTGAGATATAAACAAGAAAAAAAATCTCCATTGGGAAACTGATTTTGAACGATAACTTATAAACCTTTCAAGACAGCCCAACTGTGAGCAACGAGGTTCTTAATCAATAGCATTTGCTTCTGTTGAAGCAGTCAGCCCACATTATTTCACCTTATACTACGGGGTTGTTGAATGCTTGAATCTGATTAGTTGACCAACGTTCTAAGGTGTGCAATTATTTTCAGGGAAACGCACGGCTAAAGTAGTTCTAGGAGGTCTTGACCACATTGCAGTTCCATATCACTTTGCCAAATGTATCTCAATAGGTCCTTACAGACTACAACCGCAAAAGAATCAAAACCCACAACGACATTGACCAAGCAAATAAATAGAGTAAACAATAGGATGAAAACGACAAATTGTCATGGTTTTTGCCACAAAACACATGTCTGGAAAGCGTATACTCTCTCGCTTTCTCTCTCTTTCAAACATACACAGAAACTGTATAGTACGGACACATACTCGCACAGAAATGTTTGGTGAGCGCTGCTCTGACGAATTAATCAGTAAAATAGTTTAGCAACTTAAGATGCATAACATTTCTCACCAGTGAGGTAACTGCGGTTCTTGAGATAAACGTATAGTTTCGCTATATATTAGTAGACACACTGCTTGAAGTACAACATCGAAATAGTGTCTTGAGGTGTGGTAACTGTAGTATAAGCATAATAATTGACTCCAGGCCGTTGAATTTTAGAAAATAATGCACACCCGAGGTCTTAAAATTGTTGTGTTTAACAATTCCTGGTAAAAAAAAACATTACCCATGAAGCTGTACAAAAAACTACACCGATCAGAGAGTTTGAAAAAGCAACACACACCAAACGAGTTGTTTAGCTCTGCCTTCTCCAATAAAGCACTGTGAATAATAAAATTGATATCTTGAAACTTTTGTCCGATTTTCAAAAATATTTTTGCTTCAAATCAAAGTTTGAAGTGATGTGATTCACCTTGTTGCTGGTTAATAATACTTGGTTATAATGCTTTAATGAAGATTTTTTAAAAATCCCTATTGGAAAAATGAATGGAAAAAAGTACTTCCGGAAACAGCACGGCTGAAAAAAGGAGGCGACCACTGTTGGACTCTATTACCTTTTTATATTTTTATTCCACGGCAGAAACAAGCTTACATAGAAATGAAAAAACATCATATTCAAAATGTAAAAACATTTAAAGGGTTAGTTCACCCAAAAATGAAAATTCTGTCATTAATTACTCACCCTCATGTTGTTTCACACCCATAAGACCTTCGTTCATCTTCAGAACACAAATTAAGATATTTTTGATAAAATCCGATGGCTCAGTGAGGCCTGCATTGCCAGCAAGACAATTAACACTTTCAATGCCCAGAAAGCTACTAAAGACGTGTTTAAAACAGTTGATGTGACTACAATGGTTCAACCTTAATGTTATGAAAATATGTTATTAAATATGTTTTTAGTAGCTTTCTGGGCATTGAAAGTGTTAATTGTCTTGCTGGCAATGCAGGCCTCACTGAGCCATCAGATTTTATCAAAATTATCTTAATTTGTGTTCTGAAGATGAACAAAGGTCTTATGGGTGTAGAATGACATGAGGGTGAGAAATTAATGACAGAATTTTCATTTTTGGGTGAACTAACCCTTTAAAGTGGACTCACAATCATTTTTTAATTCATGTTGCTCTGCTCGATATGACAGCTGTCTTGGACTTATACTGACACTTAGAGGTGTGGATGAAGCATTAGACAAAAGCAGCCGTTTACGATTACCAATTGAAGAGTTCAGATGCAAAAGCCGCTAAACGCCATCTCTGTCAAAAATGAGATAATGACATTGAACGAATGCTTACGGCACGTAGTACACGTTCAACAAATCACGTGCTTCAAATCCTCTAAATCGCAGCGTCAGCACATTGAGAAATATCGGTTTGTTGGCAAAAGCCTCTAGACGCCACTTCCCTTTGGCAGCAAAAGCCGCTATATTTCGAGAACCAATCAGAAGGCGCGAATCGAATCATATGATTCCGAGCAGTTTCAATATAGCGGCGTGCTGAGGAGATTTTTTTAGAGTCAGATTCAGATTGAGATTTTTAAAATAAAAGATGGAGTACGATGAAATGGATCAGCCTGTCCTACTAATATTGAATGGCAGAAGAAAACGTTATTTACCTCAAAACTCCGCCTGTCATAAGGCAAAATAGCCTACAGTGGAAATGGCTCGGTCGCAATTGTATCATGCACTCATAACAGTTCTTTGTGCAGTGCCGTTACTTTGAAGGAATCGGATTTATTATACATCAAACAACAGCTCTATTTCGCCAAAGACAAAGTCAAACAAGATGCTATTCTTCTGTCTCATATGGAAGCTGTGCCATATAAACGGAGGAGGCAAAAAGTGGAGGCTGAATAGAAGAGACGTGTTAGATCCCTGTGTAAAGAGGTTTGTCTACTGTTTAGTTTTTAAGTGATAAGTGCTCTCATCTTTTTCAGGGTTTTTAGTTGCATCTTTAGTGATTTTTCAACTATTTACCATGTCTTGTCCCAAATAGGTGGATTTAGAGGTTTTTGCAAAAAAAGCACAAGTGGATTTAGCTGGTTTTGACGCAAAATAAAATCTAACTTGTTAAAAAACAATAAATTGTCTAGAGTGACATTTTTGAAAAAAAGTTATTTTATTCACTAGCTAATAACCTTATCATTACCTTTAAAATGAAACTCCTGAACTTGATCGTAAAAGCCTGGTAAAAAATGCTCATTTTAAAGAAAAGAAGTCTGATGGATTTAGAGGGTTTTGCATCTGAACTCTTCAATTCTACCAATGTAGAAATGCACCAGAAATGTACAACCTGCCATTATTGATGTATTCCACAAGCAAAATTATCCAAGAACAGGGGAGTTACAAAAATAAAGCTAGCGGTATTCAACTGGTCAGGTGATCTCAACATGGCCGCCCCCATGAGGTGACCCACTCCATGTCAAATTAAACCGCTTACATACACTGCACTGTTCACCTCATGATTTTAAACAAAATGTCAGATTCTTAGGTGTAAAACCTTGCAAAAAGCAAAATAACTCAATATCTGTCACATTTGTGGGGTGTCTGAAAAATAATGGCATTGTGTTCTGCATTAGATTACGGCAACATGTTCCCTGAAAAGCTTCTAGAATCAGAGAATAGAGACAGACATCACAAGACGCGCACTACCGTCACAGTCTCCCGTGATCTTGTTATGAGAAATGTAAATAACAGCTAAGCATCAAAACCAATGTCTTTACACAGCAGCAGCTGCTGCTAAACTGTTAACAACAGCGTTTGGGGGAAACTGCAGTTTGGAACAAATTTGCAGTGAGTTTGCGCTGTTGGTTAAATGATCTATGTGGTGTGAGGGAAAGTCTTAAGGGAGCAAGCCCTCCCTAGAGGAGCCGTCTGTCTGTATATGGGTCAGGAACGCGAGCTCGCATTTACTCTACCTCATTTATTTTCTTTTCTAGATGCTTAATATACTTAGATTTGCTGAATATACAAATATTATGGCTGATAGCTTAAATTTGCATTAAAAAGAAACCCGTCTGAATGCTATTTTTGTTTTTAAGCTAAATGACTGCCTGCATTAAATGGTTGTTTTGTTATGAGGCATTTATATTTGTGATGAACCGTTTGAATTTTCACAAGGCCACATGCTGATTATCTTAATAGCATGTAATATATTAATGCAAGTTAAACGTTGAAGTTTTGAACTTGGAACACAAACATTTGCATTAGAAAGCACGATTCTGAACTCCAAAATTAGGGTTTTAGTTGTTAGGGTGCAATCTTTTTGATCACGCCAAAAAATAACCTATTAGTCTCAACATGCAGCAACATGAAATCTTATGTAAATTCCAACAAATTTGCATAACATAAAATCATCAGTAAGGGTTGCCAGGCAACAGTACGCTTGTGCTCTAAGAGCCTGTTGATGGTCTATCCACTCTGTCGAGCTGTTTCAATCCAATTTGCCCTAAGGATTTACAAAAGAAAATGTTATCAAGACATTATGTTAGGTGGAAAAGCTGAAAATGTGACAGAGAATGGAGGTACACTTAGGCTGATTCACACTCACACACATACACACCTATAAAAGATCTTACATTTAGTGAACACATTAAAGTTCACGTTCCATGGAAGAACATTTTTATGCAACAACACGTTTATCCATTACCAGAAGGTTGATTTGGCTAGAGTTTTTTTTTTTTTTTTGAGGGATTTAAAAAAGCAACAGTAAATGACAAAATAATAATTCCCTATTCGCTTTAAAATCATATTTCTGATCCCACAAAATGTATCCATTGACATATTATAAAATTGCCATTTCACAGCATTTTTTTGCTTTGTCATATCAAGTTCACAGAGTATTTTTGGCATAATTTGATCTTCAGAGCTTGTCATGCACTGTAAAACTTAAAGGTGCCCTAGAACTTTTTTTTAAAAGATGTAATATAAGGTGAGTCTAAGGTGTCCCCTGAATGTGTCTGTGACGTTTCAGCTCAAAATACCCCATAGATTTTTTTTTTAATTCATTTTTTTAACAGCCTATTTTGGGCCATCATTATAAATGAGCTGATTCAGGGCTACTGGACCTTTAATTCTCGTGCTCCACGCCCACGGAGCTCGCGCTTGCCTTGAACAGTGCATAAACAAAGTTTACACAGCTAATATAACCCTCAAATGGATCTTTACAAAGTGTTCGTCATGCATGCGGCATGTATGCGGCGGATTATATGAGTATTGTATACTGTTATACTGTTTACATTTGATTCTGAATGAGTTTGAGGCTATGCTCCGTGGCTAACGACTAATGCTACACTGTTGGAGAGATTTATAAAGAATGAAGTTGTGTTTATGCATTATACAGACTGCAAGTGTTTAAAAATGAAAATAGCGACGGCTCTTGTCTCCATGAATACAGTAAGAAACAATGGTAACTTTAACCACATTTAACAGTACATTAGCAACATGCTAACGAAACATTTAGAAAGACAATTTACAAATATCACTAAAAATATCATATCATGGATCATGTCAGTTATTATTGCTCCATCTGCCATTTTTCGCTATTGTTCTTGCTTGCTTACCTAGTCTGTTGATTCAGCTCTGCACAGATCCAGATGTTCTGCCCTTGTCTAATGCCTTTCATAATGTTGGGAACATGGGCTGGCATATGCAAATATTGGGGCGTACACCCCGACTGTTACGTAACAGTCGGTATTATGTTGAGATTCGCCTGTTCTTCAGAGGTCTTTTAAACAAATGAGATTTATATAATAAGGAGGAAACAATGGAGTTTGAGACTCACTGTATGTCATTTCCATGTACTGAACTCTTGTTATTTAACTATGCCAAGATAAATTCAATTTTTCATTCGAGGGCACCTTTAAGTTCAGAATACTCAAATGTTTTGAGGTAAAAAAAAAATCTCAAATGTTTTAAGTAAAATAAATATTTTGTTTTTTTTAAAGTTAGTAGAACTTAACATTTTTGTGACAAGTGGGGCGGGGCCGAGAGCCGTGGAAGTGGAGCAAGGCCAGTGTGGTGCACAGATGTTTCTCATTAACAATCACGTCACCGGCATCCCTTCAATCCCACAGTTCTCAGCCTTGCTCCACTCATCATTATGTTAATTACATACAGTTCATTTACATAAACACATTCAGATCTTGGTTAAATATTAGATAGCAAATAACACATGCTATTATATCTATCAAAGAGACTGTCATTATATACTTGCATGTATATAATCAAACAACATACAGTATATGTGACCCTGGACTACAAAACCAGTCATAAGGGTCTTTTTTTTTTTTTAATTAAGATGTATACATCATGAATATGAATATGAATAAATAAGATTTCCATCGATGTATGGTTTGTTAGGATAGGATAATATTTGGGCAAGATACAGCTATTTGAAAATCTGGAATCTGAGTGTGCAAAAAAATCTAAATATTGAGAAAATTGCCTTTAAAGTTGCCCAAGTGAAGTCCTCAGCAATGCATATCCACTCACAAAAATAATTTTTTTATATATATTTACGGTAGCAAATTTACAAAATATCTTCATGGAACATAATCTTTACTTAATATCCTAATGATTTTTGGCATAAAAGAAAAATCAATAATTTTGACCCATACAATGTATTGTTGGCTATTGCTACAAATATACCTGAGCAACTTATGACTGGTTTTGTGGTCCAGGGTCACATATATGGTCTTTTGTTTTTTTGCAGCCCATCCTTAACCTAACCACATACTCTTCACCACAATGATAACCCTACAAAACTAACAGAACAGAACACCCTGTAAAAAAAAAACAAAAAAAAACACAACATTAACTTATGTCTACCTATGTAAATCTTGTTCAAAAACACCCGAAATAACACTTAATTTCGACATTTATTTATACAGTCTGACACAAAGCATACTGGGAATTAGAAATCTGCTGCAACTCAAATCAATCACATTAAGTTCAGCTTACTACAATGAAATTTTGAGTTCACACATTTTTTAAGTACAATGAACTTTCATTATTATTTGAGTGAAACAAACTCTTTATTTTATTAATTTCATTGTTCGGTTTTACAGTTAGAGACAAATTTGAATGCAATCTTGCTGTTGTTCACAAACACTTTATTATCCATACAGTGATGTAGGCCTACATATTTCCAAGTGAAACAGCACATTCAGCTAATTTAAAAAAGAAGGGTTGTTGTTGTTGTTTTTTAAAGAATGAAAGGTGTCTATATATAACAGTTTGTTGGAAGGGAGAGGCTAAAAAAGAGGAATTGGTGACCCAAAAAAAGATGATGGGGCAATTTATTACAGTTTGATTGTAGCAAAAGTCCACTGAAGGTGAGCTGGAGTTTAGAACCCATATGCAGTTTATTTACATAATCCAAAGTGAACAAAACTTGACTAAGAACATAACATGAACATAAATGTGAACTCGACTTTTCTTGACAAAACTAGACTCACCGACAGCGGGTTACAACATCAAAGTCAGACAAAGGAACAACAGAAACATGACTAATGCAGTGACTAATTACATGACAAGATACACCTGAATAAAAAGACATGAAAACATGACAGTGAAGCCAAAACCAAAACAGAACTGACACTGATTAAACATTTTGTGTTTCTTTGGAATAATGAATCGTTCACAATAAGACCAGGAACATTTACGTAATCAGGGTCAAATCTGATTTCATGTTGACTTTAAAGAAGTGTTTCTACTTTCTTGAAACTGAAAATAGGTCACATGTCTGTTCTGAAAGGGTCATAAACAGCAGGGGGGAATGCTACAAGTCAAAAATAAAATGCTAATATGCCTTTGATTGGGAACAAAATGACACAATAAATTGGCTCATCAACTTTCAAAAGAAGTCTGTGTGTCCAATCAAAGCCATCAAATGGTATTTTGGCACAATTTCATCTGTCACCTGGTAGAAACTAGTCAGATGCCAACATTGACAGTTTGTCTGGCATTCATACCGTCAACCTGGAAAACTGCAATGTTAGTAACTTTCCAAGTTTAGCCAAGGACATTTTTGCATGTTTTGGTGTTGTGTTGGATCATGACTTCATGTTGAATGTAACATTTGTGACACTTTATAATAAGAATCAGTTTGTTAACATCAGTTAATGATTTAGATATCATGAACTCACAGTGAACAACATTTTTGCAAGAATTATTAATCTAGGCTAATGTTGATTTATAAATATACTATTGTTCAGGTTTGATAGTAATACATTGACACAAGAGTCATCATCCATTTTCAGACCAAGGACCCCTTATATATTCAACAATTCACAGTGACCTTCTGTTACTGAGCCAGGCTCTTGTGTCTACTGAATAAAATAATAATAATTATCATGATTAACATAATTCAAAATAATTTTATAGAGACTGCACATGCAAAGAGCAATATATAGTAGATAAAATAAGATGAAATTAAATAGGAAATATTTTTATTCACTCTAGAATTTTCAATGTAATCTCAATGACTTTTTAACATTTTATTCATTTCCATTTCTTTCCAAGCCCTGAAAATCACCATTTTAAGTTGCCATTTTAAGTTATTTATATGCTTGGCCATTACATTTATCAATATTTATGTACAGGGTTGTATATTTTAATTATATATAAATGTGGGAGAGATTATGAATCGTTTAGCTGAACTCGTTTAGCTTCTTAATCGTAGCCTGGGTTGAGATCAAACCATAATTGTTGGACGCCCTGCAGAACTGCCGCAGACTCTCTGTTGAAGACCCCTGCATTAACGAATGCTAATTTATACAACTTGAAATGTTAAAATGTATTAGTATAAATTAACATTAACCAAGATCAATGGCTATAAAAGTATTCATTGTTATGCTATTGCAGTAATGCATAGAACCAAACTATAAATATTTTCTATGTCGTACATTCTGAATATTTAATATACATATTCCATATACATATGATCCTAGCAGGAGGCACTTCTAATGGATTCTGTAGTCTAAACTTCAGTGCAATCTTCAGTGTATCTAGTTCTGTTTATATATTCAGTTTAAGAATTCCCTGCTGTTAAGAGAACGTTTAATGGCTAAAGGGTATTTTTAAAGATTGCGTTAATACCATTCCCCAAGTACATGGTCAATTATGTTTATTTGCTTATTAACATAATATTCTGATGTTGGCTACACATGAAACCCGCATGCATGATGAAATGTCTTTTAGGGAGCTATTTCTGTCATGTTTCAAATGTCACTTATTATGAGAGAATTCCTGCTTTAGTGCGGTTTAATTGTTTGAGAGATGGGATCAAACCAGAGAACGTGTTTACACGGCATTCAGAGAGTAGCAGGGGTTTTTTCCCACGAGAAAGACGAATTTGCAGTGAATTAGACAAGCCATCATATTCCAGCAGTCTGCCAACGTGATGGAAACGGCTAAGTGTCGGAATCTGAACTAGGCTCTGACTGAGCAGTGACAGACAATAAAATGGCATGGAAATCGCTTTTGGATCGCTCAACTTTACCGAGGTTTGAAATGTGTGCGCGTGTAGCCGCAGGCTAGAGAAGTTGCATGGCAAACAGCAATGGCATAAACGGAGAAAGGGGTGGGCGGAAGTTAAGGAAGAAAGGCACAAGGGAAGCGGATGTCCCCTCCGCTTGATATGGAACAGCTCTTTTAAATGTGTGGCAGCCCATAGGCCTGGCATGAGCGGAGTCTTGCCAGTGGCGCTTCATTCAGTTCGACTTGAAATGCAAGACACAGCTTATCCAGGAAGTTTTCGTTCAGATCCCACACTGCTCACTGGCCCAGTATATCTGCCTGTTTAGAGCGCAGTGTCTTCCAAATGCTCTTTGTTGCTAGTCCTTCAAATAAAGGGCTGGTTATTCTTCCAAGGTCGGGCTGTTGCCGTTTTTGTGATCTATGCATCGCTGGTATTTCATCCAGTCCAGAAGTACAGAACGTATGCTTTCAATAACGTTCTTTAGAAACTGCTGAGGTTTTCCATAAAATATTTCAGCGATCTTAATGTAATCATCGGTTTCCGAGCACGGTTCTTTTTCATAAGCGCTCTTCGCAGTCACTCTTGGTTATTGCCGCGGCGTTAAAGGCAAGGACAGCTCATAATGTGGCCCTCTGTTTATCCAGCACTTGTAATAAAAACAAAAGGCCTGTGATATAAAAGTCCTCTGGGCTACTAAAGCCCTGGTGTAAATTTTTGGCTGTCCTTTCTCTAGGATTATAGTCTCCTTAACCTTTAAAGTCGACATCAAGTCAAAATTGTCCCTATTTCTTAATAACATGTTCCTGGTTTTATTGTAAACAATTCATTAGTCCACTTTATTGTAATCTTCAGAAATAACTTTCCTTTGTGCTGTCATTACCTAGGCCACAAATGGGGGAGAGTAATAATCAATAGTCAAAGTGTACGCATTGCTTTACATTAAAAGATGAGGTTATGGCGATAATAGCAAATAACAACACATTCACACTCTCAAGGTGTCTGATCTTGTTGCATGTTGCAGAGCTGTATGTGTTACTAGAAATAGTGCCTTTAGCTTCTGTTTACTAACTCATTGCTTTCAATGAGAAATTTGTGGCGTCAATATTTTCTAAAGTAATACTCAAAATGGCTTGATATTGTTTCAGGTTAAATGAGTCATGCTTGTGTATTTTCCCCCAAAAGATAAATAAATAAATTAAATATTGATTATGCTTTCAAATCTAGGCAATCAGGTTTTCCTGTATCTGGAAAAGAAAGGAGAGATGATTACATCTGTTATGAGTTTATGAGAATTCAGATGTTTTATGTAACCTGTGGTTTTACCACTCATACATTTACTTACATTTGCATAGATACTAAAAAATATGATATTGACGCATTGACAGGATTTAAATCTCAAATCATTTACGTACAATAAGAACAACTTTACAAACATATATGTTGTTTGTAACAAAAGGACAGTAAAATGATCAGAAAAGTAATTCATTTCTCTGTAATTCAAATCTTCAAAGTCATATGATTGTGTTGTATGAGATACAGACCAAAATTCAAGGCTTTATTCAACTATCTTCATCTCCATCCTCAATAGCGATCATAACCATCAAATACCGCACTCATTAAAAATTTAAAATCTGCTGCTTTAAGAAGCTTTATGACAAAGGTTTATGTTTACACTCTCGCCTGCTTCATCACCGATTGTGAAATGCCGTGTTTCAGGTGATGGACGTGTTTGAATGATTTATGCTCTGTTTTACAGAAATGTTTAGGGTTAGGTTTAACGGATGAAACTATATAATGTGTATAATATATATTATACTGTTGGTGGTTATGTTTGAGTATGAGTGTTAAGGGATCTAAAATATCTATAAAATTGTAAAAATGTAACAATACAATATGATTTATGATATAAATTTTCATAAATATTTTACATTTCTATAGCTGTAAATATGTAATACTTCTTACGTTTTAGATTCTGTTAGTACATTTCAGCATCTATCTAAAAGTACAAAAAATATATGTTTTTGTAACTGTAAATGTTATATACAAATACCTTCATATAAACAAAGAGACCAAAATGGTTTTATCTGGTTGACAAATGGTTAGGTTTAGGGGTCATGAATTCGGATAGCAGCAAATAGTTTGGTCAGTCACAGGTCAGCTGAGCAACTGCTATTGAGATGAATGGGAATGCTAAAGGACAGCTTCTACAGGCATTATTGACCCGAGCCATTTTGGTACGGAACGCCCACTTTTCACCATCTTGTCAGTTCCTGCTAGATAGAATAAGTTCCTACTCTGCATTTTTATCTTGTTGCACTTGGAAATACCTGCACATTGCAGAAGTAAAATGGGTTGTAAATTCAATTTCATATGGACTTTTAAGAACTGTTTCCAGTAAATATTTTACCTCTATTTGATACTTAAAGTCCACCTGCAGAAGTTTATCTCTTAATCTCTTATCTTTGATCATCAAAATTACATATTTAAACATTTTTTCCTGCAAAAATAATTTCTTCGAGCCTTAAAGGTGCCGTACAATGGAAAATTGAATTTACCTTGGCATAGTTGAATAACAACAGTTTAGTACATGGAAATGTACTCCTTCTTATGTAAATCTCATTTGTTTAAAAGACCTCCGAAAAACAGGCGAATCTCAACATAACACCGACTGTTACGTAACAGTCGGAATCATTACTTGCATATGCCAGCTCATGTTCAAGGCATTACACAAGGGCAGAACGTCTGGATGTGCACAGCTGAATCATCAGACTAGGTAAGCAAGCAAGGACAATAGCGAAAAATGGCAGATGGAGCGATAATAACTGACATGATCCATGATAACATGATATGTTTAGTGATATTTGTAAATTGCCTTTTAAATGTTTCGTTAGCATGTTGCTAATGTACTGTTAAATGTGGTTAAAGTTACCATCATTTATTACTGTATTCACGGAGACAAGAGAGCCGTCGCTATTTTCATTTTTAAACACTTGCAGCCTGTATAATGCATAAACACAACTTCATTCTTTATAAATCTCTCCAACAGTGTAGCATTAGCCCCGTTAGCCACAGAGCATAGCCTCAAACTCATTCAGAATCAAATGTAAACATCCAAATAAATACTATTCTCACATGATCCGAAGCATGCATGACAAACATTTTGTAAAGATCCATTTGAGGGTTAGATTAGCTGTGTGAACTTTGTTTATGCACTGTATTATAGTCGAGAGCTCGGGGGCAGGGAGCGCGAGATTTAAAGGGGCCGTGCGCTGAATCGGCGCATATTTAATGATGCCCCAAAATAGGCAGTTAAAAAAATTAATTTAAAAAAATCTCTGGCTATCTATAGCTTGAATGTAACTCTACACCGCTTCATTTAGTATACAGTGTGTGGATCTATGAATATGCAAATTAGCCCTGCCTCCACTCAATCACATCATCTCGGATTACCTGGTCCACTCGCTCAACTGTAGTAAAAGCTACACAATTGCAAGTGGAAATATTGGTTTAATTCAGCAAGAAACTTATTCAGAAGAAGAAGAGGAAGAGCGAATTATACAGGGTTGTCTACAAGTCGATGTATCCGAATGGTAACGTATTATGTATCGCTCTTTACAACGTCGGACACATAACAGTAATTGATATGATTAACCTTTGGCTTGACTACATTATTAAACAGCTAATAATGTGTTGCTAATGTTACACAAACCATGTTCCCGTTCACCATCTCAGAGTCAGAGAGCTGCCTTCTAAAAAAAAACAGTCTTTAATATTCCTCTGTATACGTCACATTGAAATTCATTTCCAGAAGTATAACAAAAGATAAAATATTATGACAAACGCTGAGGAATGAGAGAGTTTGTGAAATAGAGAATCCCAAAGGAGGATTTGAGACAGACAGTAAAGTGAATACCGTCTTGGATTGTTAGAAGTCAACATTTCGCCAATAGGTCCCTCGCCACATTGTGACCTTTCTGATATGTAAATCTGGGCTCAATCCATTGTCACTCTGACCCACTTCTCCTGCTCTTCAGAATGGGATGCACTTTACATTCAGTGAGCTTTTACACTGACGCATAGGTCAAAGAGGCTGCATTAGCTCACTGTAAATGCTGAAGTGTATGGAAACAGTGGACTAGATGGGTTGCCATCCTCTGAGGTTAATATCAATGTGATATAAAGTGCTCTAGTGCGGAATAGAGCTGGGACTCTTATTCAAAATCAGTTACATTCTAAAACGAATTATTTACATGACATTCATCTCTGTCAACGGTTCTTGAACATGCACATTTTAATGACGATACTAATGAAACGTACTAAAATGGTTTTAAGTGAAAGGTAAGGAAACACTTTACAATACGGGTGCACTAATATACATTAATTCATGCTTAACTAATGCACAGATAATCATGAGATAATCATGTGTTAATGTATGACTCATGAAGAACTAAACCATTAATTAATGATTACTGCATCAGCAACTAATAAAGAGTCTATATTATTAATAGATTAAGTAATATATGAATTGTTATTAATTAAATGTATCATAATGTATTAATTCCTTAAAGGTGCCATAAAATTGACAATTGAATTTACCTCGGCATAGTCAAATAACAAGAGTTCAGTACATGGAAATGACATACAGTGAGTCTCAAACTCCATTGTTTTCTCCTTCTTATGTAAATCTCATTTGTTTAAAAGACCTCCGAAGAACAGGCGAATCTCAACATAACACCGACTGTTACGTAACAGTCGGGATCATTAATATGAACGCCCCCAATATTTGCATATGCCAGCCCATGTTCAAGGCATTAGACAAGGGCAGGCAGTATTAATGTCTGGATCAGCACAGCTGAATCATCAGACTAGGTAAGCAAGCAAGGACAATAGCGAAAAATGGCAGATAGAGCAATAATAACTGACATGATCCATGATATCATGATATTTTTAGTGATATTTGTAAATTGTCTTTCTAAATGTTTCGTTAGCATGTTGCTAATGTACTGTTAAATGTGGTTAAAGTTACCATTGTTTATTATTGTATTCACGGAGACGAGCCGTCCCTATTTTTATTTTTAAACACTTGCAGTCTGTATAATTCATAAACACAACTTCATTCTTTATAAATCTCTCCAACAGTGTAGCATTAGCCCCGTTAGCCACAGAGCATAGCCTCAAACTCATTCAGAATCAAATGTAAACATCCAAATAAATACAATACTCACATGATCCGAAGCATGCATGACAAACATTTTGTAAAGATCCATTTGAGGGTTATATTAGCTGTGTGAACTTTGTTTATGCAATGTATTAGAGTTGCGAGCTCGGGGGTGGGGAGCGCGAGGATTTAAAGGGGAAGCATCCTGAATCGGTGCATATTTAATGATGCCCCAAAATAGGCAGTTACAAAAATTAATAAAAAATCTATGGTGTATTTTGAGCTGAAACGTCACAGACACATTCAGGGGACACCTTAGACTTATATTACATCTTGTGAAAAAGCATTCTAGGGCACCTTTAATAACATATTTTATTAACTAATAGTGTACGTTAATGTGTTAATTACCACACTGGGTTGAAGCCATGTACTTCAACTTCCAGTTGTCTGCTTTAATTAATCATTAACTAATGTATCAATGTTGCATGTATATAATGTTGCAAATGTATCATTATGTTATGACTTTACTTGTTGAGGCACATGACTATTAACTAATTATTAAGTAATATGTCATTATGGTTTTGACATCAACACTAAGCCATGCATTTCACTTTCCAACTATCTACAACCGTGATTCCACTATACCAGAAGAACCGCTGCATCCAGAACCTTGTTGTTCATGGCAAAGGAATGTGTCAGGTTAAGATTGAGGTCTAGAATTCAAAGGTGGAACACTGAGAACATGTGGCTGGGCACTGCTATTTCGTAACACTGTGTCAAGACCGGACAAAAAGAATAGAACCCATTATAATCAGTGATAGTGATGCTACACTGGATGCGACAAGACGCAAAACAACAAAATGTCACTTCTGTTATGAAGGACAAATGGACTTGCGATGGTCTGTCATGTCCAGTGTAGACAGCTGTTGCTGCATGACTCGAGGTCACGTCCAGTTTAAACACAGTGCAACATCAATCTGTAGTTCAGATTCTGGTATGCTGATATTTGTGTGCAGCCCAATTTACCCATCCTTCACATTCTCTGACATTATACTCACTGCATGTGCAACTGTCAAAACCCATTAATGATATATTACTTAACAATTAGTTAATAGTCATGTGCCTCAACAACTAAAGTCATAACATAATGATACATTTTCAAATCATAAGTTAATGATTAATTAAAGCAGACAACTGGAATTTGAAGTACATGGCTTCAACCCATTGTGGTAATTAACACATTAATTTACACTTTTAGTTAATAAAATATGTTATTAAGGAATTAATAGATTATGACACACTTAATTAATAACAATTCATATATTACTTAATTTATTAATCATATAGAAATTGTATTAGTTGCTAATGCAGTAATCATTAATTAATGGTTTAGTTCTTCATGAGTCATACATTAAAACATGATTATCTGTGCATTAGTTAAGCATGAATTAATGCATATTAGTGCACCCGTATTGTGTTACCAAAGGTAAATAGAGTGCAATGTCAAAATGAATAGTGTAGTCCAGTTCATCAACAAATGACTAAGAAAATTTAGATTTTTTGTGTGTGAAATTTTAGTGAAACTTAAGTTATTTGTTTGAATTATCTAACTTGCTCAATTACTGAATCATTATTTTTAACACAAAGTTTTGTGAGACTCAAATCAGTGTAATTACAGATTAGTTGTTCATAAAATTTAAAGGTATGATACAATAAGGTTGCATTAGTTAATGTGAGTTAATACATTAAAGTAACACAAAATACGACTGATAATTGTTAATGTTAACTCAGTTCCATTAAATAATATTAACAAATACAACTTTTAATTTTAATATTGTATTAATAAATGATCAAATTAACATAAACTAAAATTAATAAATGCTTTAGAAGTATTTTTCATTGTTAGTTCTGGTTAACTAATGTCAACAAATTGAACCTTACTGTGAAGTATTTCACAAAAATTAAAATATTAATTTATGATTTAATTATTTTTAAAATATGATTCCAAAACAATGTTCATCAAAAGTACAGTCATAAGCATTTTTATGGAACCAGCATCATTAAATTGCTTATAATTTCCATACCTGTATCTAAATTACAGGAATTATCTTGTTTTATTCGTTGCATGTGCATAAGAAAAGATATCAAGTACAGCCTTCATTCACCGAATTCATCATTCATTCATGTTATTGGTGGTTAATAAATCCAGGGATTTTACATTTGATTTGAAGTATTTCAAAATTTGATTTTCGCTGACATGTATTAAACATATGCCGTATGTTAATGCAGAAACGTTTGGACTGTGAATACTCTTGAAAAATAATATAGTTTATGGGAACTGCAACATGATGCCATTAAATCCAGATGCACTATAAAGGACATTTGAAGTGACAGAGCCTTCTCGCCTCAGGTATCACAGCTGCCACCTCTCTCAAACATTCATTCAACTTAACCTAACAGTGTAATGCAACACAGCTAGTGGACTACAGCACACGTATAAAACAGGTCTTTCCACGCACTTTAAACATGTGTTTGTACCGCTAAAACTTTGCATTTCTTGACTTAAAACATTAGTTCACTTCAGAATTAAAATTTCCTGATAAATTACTCACCCCCATGTCATCCAAGATGTTTATGTCTTTCTTTCTTCAGTCGAAAAGAAATAATGATTTTTGAAGAAAACATTCTAGGATTTTTCTCCATATAGTGGACTTCAAGGTCCAAATTACAGTAGTACCACAGTAGGGTGAAAATCTCCATCCCATGTTCTCCTCCAACTTCAAAATCGTCCAACATCGTTGTTTTACCTTTTGAAGGCCGTTTGACTTTGTCTTTGCACGTTCACTTTGTAAACACTTGCTCGGTACTTCCACCTACGTCATGCGTGACCTTTCCAACATGATTACGTAATGTGGCGTATTGCAGAGCTATTGCAAGACAAGCATTTATGGTTAAAAGGTATATAAATTTTAATTTTTTTTTACAAAATGACCGATCATTTTGCTAAATAAGACCTTTATTCCTCGGCTGGGATCGTGTAGAGCCCTTTGAAGCTGCAATTTGGACCTTCAACCCTTTGGTAGCCGTTGAAGTCCACTATATGGAGAAAAATCTTGGAAATGTTTTCCACAAAAACCGTAATTTCTTTTCGACTGAAGAAAGAAAGACATAAACATCTTGGATGACATGGGGGTGAGTAAATTATCAGGAAATTTTAAATCTGAAATGAACTAATCCTTTAAAAGAAAAACATGCATTTTAAGATTTTTCGTAAAAAGCACTTTAAAAGATTGACCTCACTTCTGTGATCCTTTCTCAAATGATTTAAGACATGAATCACTGGGTGACCAGGATTTTGCCAAGTAGGACACATTTCTGGAACAGCAATTGACCCAACAGATTTTAGGGTTAGGGTTTTGATAATAGCTATGTTAGCTTGACACAAGTGTTGTTCAGGACCAACAAATGTGATCAACAAATGTGCTGATTATCCAACTGTATCTGTACAAACACTTTTGATGACACTGGTGATGTGATGTAATTAGTTGCATCTGTGTTGTGGTGGTAGAGTTACTCTAGCATTCATTTGAAATTAACACTAATGTTGAAATGATTATGCTTTGAAAAGCAGAGTCAAATCTACATTCAGACAGAAGTGAAGCATAATGAAGTTTTCTATATCATTACAAATTGTAGCTTGTCGTGTTGATGCTTTTTAATGCTTTTATTTATAGTGTGTTAAGCTCTTGACCCTCTGAAAAGTATGTCATTTATTTTAATGAAACTCTGCAGCACTCACTGTTTTGTACTACAATGTTTGAAAAAAATCTGTATATATGATTTGTATATGAGGAACAGACTTAATAAGAGGGTGGAACGCAACTGATCGATTATTTTAATGCTCTGCTGTTAATAATCTGTCATGTTTTTAGACATTAAACCAAATGTATACCAAAATTCTAACCTCTTATTAGGTTGTGTTCTAATCGATGCACATTATGTGAACTTGATTCTGTATATAAGCAATCATGTTATACATTTAAGTGATTTGTGTTGTTGGCCAGTTAATGTAAGTTAATGAATACTGTTTAATATTGATCGCATGTAGCAGCTCAGGTTTTTTGTCCATTTCTTGTCTTGATGATCATACTATTTTGAATTTTCCTGTGCTTCTCTGTATTTTCCCTGCTTTACTAACAGGAACCCATTCCAAAAAACAGGGCGAGGATTTATCCGATAACGACGGTGATGAAGATGAAGGTATTCTCTTTGGTGACGAAAGACAATTGCATGTCTTGGAATTTATTTATTTTTTTAAGCTTCTGTTTTCTGTACTTTGAATGCAGCCCTCCCTCTTGCACCTTTTTATCTTCTCTCATGGTCTAAAGAGTCATCTAAGTCCTTTGTGTGGCTGTGGAGGATGACAGTGTTGTGAATACATCAATACTTAACATGTCAGGGAGATTTTTGAGAGGGAGAGTGAATTGCGTAGGTTGGTGCAGCGTGGCTTTGTATTTTTTCTTTCATCTGTTGTATATCAGAGGCTACAGATGCATAATTGTGTTGATTAGCGCAGTGATTCTCAACTGGTTTTGCTTCACGACCTAACATAGTACCAAAATTATTTATGGTACAAAAGTAAGAAAAATATCCTTAAAATCGGATATTGAAATCTATTTATACAACCATGAACAGCATAAGCCCAATAATATGCTAAATTATTGAGAGTTTGGATTCTAAATGTCTTTACACTTCATTCAATTCAATTAGGCTATTAATGTAATCTCATTAGTACTCATAGGATTTGTAGATGAAGCAGAATAACTGTTTGAAACATATGCTATTAATATACTGTATTGGCAGCATCTAAAATGTAATGCATTTACATATGTTTAATTCTGTTGAGTGTGATTTAATTCTTGTGCCGCATTCAACTTTTTCTGAAGGATTCTATGACATTAATTTATATACACTACCGGTCAAAAGTTTAGAAGCATTACTATTTTTAATGTCTCTTATGCTCATTAAGGCTGCATTTATTTCATTATAAATACAGAAAAAAACAATAATATTGTGAAATATTATTACAATTTAAAATTATGGTTTTCTATTTTAATATACTTTAAAATATTATTTATTTCTGTGATGCAAAGCTGAATTTTCAGTATCATTAATCCAGTCTTCAGTGTCACATGATCCTTCAGAAATCATTCTAATATGATTTGATACTCAGTTATTATCAATGTTTGAAACATTTGTGTTGCTTAATATTTTTTTGGAATCTGTGATGCTTTTTCAGGATTCATTGATGAATAAAAGGTAAAAAAGAACAGCATTTATTCAAAATATACATATTTTCTAACAATATAAATCTTTACTATCACTTTTTATCAATTTAACACATCCATGCTGAATAAAAGTATTAATTTCTTTCAAAAAAAAAAAAGAAAGAAAAAAAAAGTACTGACCCCAAACTTTTGAACAGTAGTGTATATTGTTACAAAAGATTTCTATTTTAAATAAATGCTGATATTTTTAAACTTTTTATTCATCAAAGAATCCTGAAAAAGTATCACAGGTTATAAAATAATATTAAGCAGCACAACTGTTTCCAACATTGATAATAAATCATCATGATAGAAGGATTTCTGAAGGATCATGTGACACTGAAGACTGGAGTAATGACGCTGGTAGTGTAAATATATAAAATGTGTGTATATATATATGTAATTAATACATCAATTTGTGAGTAAACTGTACATAACTTTACTTTTAGATGCTGTCAATACATCCATATGGTACATTCCAGCACATATCCAAACATACAAAAATGTATGTGTCGACGAAAAAAATGTGTGTATATATATATGTAATTAATACATCAATTTGTGAGTAAACTGTACATAACTTTACTTTTAGATGCTGTCAATACATCCATATGGTACATTCCAGCACATATCCAAACATACAAAAATGTATGTGTCGACGATACATATAAATACCAACAATACCATCAATAATTCACAGCACAAAACACTTTGTGGTCGGCACAAAACATATATATCCTTGTCACAAGTAATCTTGTATCTAAAGTAGCCTGGGTCGTGTTGGCTTGCACCTTGCGTAGTTTTGTCCATAACTTTCAAGGATGAGGGCATGTTTGCAGCAGATGGTGTCAAAGTTGAAATTGTTTGAACCTTGAGCATTGTGTTACAGTGCTTGACCTGCATGCAACATAAAGCCGGCTATATCACTGATGATTGACGCCTCATTCCATTGAGTGTCATCTAGTCATGTAATAACTACTGTATAGTAGTTCAAGGCCATAATACAGTGCATAATACATCTTTTCATGAAGTCGTAATTGAAATATTTTCATTATAGTCTCAACGTTTGGATCCCATGTATACTAGCATGCAGGGTTTGCTCACGCTGTCTGTGTTCAGCAACATGGAGGCACATATATGAGGCAAGCATGGAATATCACAATACAATTTTTAAAACAGGCGAATGGATTTAGATGAGGAGAGAGCGGCTGACAAGTTGTGGTAAGAGGATTAGCCATGGAGGAGGAAAAAGCATGCGCGCAAGAGAAGTTGCCAATCAGCAAGAGCATTGTTCAATTTCAGCATTTATCTTGGGATATTCTGGGCTCAGAGTGGATATCTGGCAAGATTAGAATAGGGAAAGTATTCTTCCCCAGTTACTGCAAAAGGCTTAAACCCCAGAACCTCAAAGCCTGTTATTGTTGTTCCTTTATGCTCCTAAACTGACAATAGATTTTATAGGTGAGGGACATGTTCAGTGCTGGAGTTATGGTCTAGTTGTACGCCCCTGCTGTGCCTTTGTTGGTTTAGACCAAGTTAGTGTCTGGCTGGGCACATTTACCGTGTTCAGGTGCTACAACAATACAGGTGAGATGGCTTCGCATTTGCCATTCTGCTGTTGTACTTTACAGCAGTGTCTAAGGCTGAAATGGAAACTGAAGCAACTCACGTTTGAAGCGACTCAGTCAGGGGTATTAACAGCAGTGTTAATCGATATGCTTTCTTCAATACCAGTAGAGGCGAAGGCCTTGTAATGCACATGTCTTAGCCCTCCACATGTAGAGAAGCTTCCCTCGGGAGGATTTGGAGTTCCAATCCAAAGCGGTTGCATTACCTTTGCAATTGGCTGGTTCAGACAATCCAATTTCGGACTTGTGCAAATGTGGCGGCTCTCCATGAAAAATCCACTAGGCTCCAGCAGTCAAGCAGCATGTCCTTCCAGAGGCTTTTCCGCTTGGTCTGGAGGTTAGGTTTATGGCTATAGAGTCCCAGTGGGACGTGGATTCAGCTCTGGATTGAGATGTAGTCCACCGAGGTGTCCGTGATCTAGCCCAAGGCATGTTTTTGCATGAGGTGCCAATTACCTTGCATCAATGGCCTGCCTGTTTTTCCTTGACTCTGAATGGCCCAGGGATATGGCGTCAACAGTGACAATAGGGAATATGGCTTGTGAAGCATGCCAGAACATTAAAATAAAACAAGAATACAAAGCAGGCAAAAGTGGCAAATGAGCTGAACGAGTTGCCCTAGATTGGAAGGTCGTGGTTGGTTAATAGTTGAGCCTCACTTCCTTGTTAAAGCATTTTGGTTATCTCCACTGAAGATATCAAATGTAAGAGCGCTACAAATGAGTTTTGACATTTGAACAGCGCCGGAATGATATTCCACTTGAGCCAACTATATATCAGTATGCCCCATTTGTCTAACAAGGCACGCTAGTCAAAGCAACAATACTCGGACTCAGAATCTACAATTGAGCTGCCAGTGCATATTTGTGTATTATTGTAGTAGTGATCATGGCACATTGTTCACCTTACAACCTCTACTCTTCTCTGGCTACATAGGATCATTGTGAATCTAGGCCATCCTTCATAGGCAAACATTTCTAGACATCAACACCACACACTTAACCCTTTACCAGGTCAGCCAGGAGCCTTTAGGCTCAAATTAAGGCAACTGTGTGAATCTTTCCATCTCTTTCTGCTCACTCTGACTAAATCCCAATTCATCTGCTTCTAGAATGCATGCTAGTAAGTCAATACATCGGTATTGGGACATCCGTGTCATAAAATAACACCTTGTTAACTTGATAAATGCACATACCTTGCTACAGGTAAAAGTGTGTTTGGACGTATATTTCCAAATTCCACCTGAAACGGTACACACATTCCAAGCAACTTGATGCGCTTTGATTCGGGATGCGCCAATCCTAATCTGATTTACTGTATAGGATGGATACAATGTGACTTGGGATTCAGCCCAGATGTCTGTCTTTAGCATTGAAATAGACTGGGCCTATATGACATAATGTAACTGGCAAGCTGTTGGCATCATTTCTCAGTTGGTGGTCCTTATTTCAGGCATCAAGCTTGGCACAAACATACTGCAGTGCCTTTCATTCTGTAGAGCATCACTGGCAATTAAGTCAACCTCAGGTGCTGCAAAGCAAAGCTATAACACCTCCTACCAGTCTGTTTTTCATTAAGGTACACTGTTATGTTACTGGTACTTATGTAGGTGTATATTTAGGCACATGGAACTAATTGGTTATGTAGAACATGGCAGTAGTAATAAATTGTGCTTCCCACAGGAAGACATACCTTGTCTCATGTGTCTGCTGTCATAGTCTTCCCACCGCTGACAAATAGATGCACATAACCGTTGGATTGGCTTGCTTATCCATGTGCCCTAATTGGGCAAAAGAGCACTTCACTATTCCAGACGCCAGCACTCTTCCGATGGTGCCAGTGGCCAGGCCAGCTCCACATGCTGGGGTGTTAGGATGGATTTCACTCGGAAACACAGTTCGGTACCCACTGTCACACAGGATGGGTTAAATAAATGGGTGTATGCCTGGTTGTATAATTTTTATGCCAGTAGTTCAAGGAACAGACTGCAGACATTTATGGCTTAAATGCATATGCTGGCTAATGAGTTGAAATAACATGAGTAATACTTCAAATTACGCAACTTGGAGAGGTGTAATATTTGTTTTCCAAGAGATTGAATTTATGATAGACAACGATTTACAAAGATAATACATTTGTTTAAAAAAACAAACAAAAAAAAAAAACTAAAAATATACTGAAGGCCTGTTCCAACCAAGACGAATATTTGGTACAAAAAAAAAATCATCCAATAAACATTAATGGCTGTTCAGACCAAAACTAACATTCGCATACTACCAATGCGCTTTTTTTTTTTTTTTTTACGGAGAGTTGTTCTAATCTCTTTACCATTGCACTGCAAATAAAACTGGCCAACCAATACGATTTGCACTTTTGTTCACATGCTCAGAGCTGCTGCTGTTATATAAAACACATGTACATAAAATGATAGTGAATAGCAGAGGAAGAATCCAAAACTGGCTGTCTTGTCATTGTACTCATGTATTTGGTATCGTTTAATAAACACCATAGTGCAGGGGTTGCCAACCTATGGAACGCGTGCCGACATTGAGGAGGGATAATCACTGGCATGTGACAACAGCTAAAGATGTGAATGTATTTAATTTAAATAAAGTTCTTTGAACTTGCATACAGACATACATTTTAAGGTAATCATTCCTCATAGTCACACAGCTTGTTTTTATTAAGTTAAGTGCTATAAAAAATATAAAGTGTGATTATCCCTCCATGTGCCATAAGGTTGCCAACCACTGTCATAGTGAATACAATAATCTGAATGGCTGTTTGAAAATATGTAAATACTGTTTCACTTCCTATGTTGTCTCTGACAAGAAATATCAGAAACAGTAAGTTATGTAGCACTGTTGCCTCACAGCAAGAAGGTCCCAGTTCAAGTCCCGTCTGAGCTAGTCTCGCATAGCCAGACCTTCAGACTGACGGCAGAAGGTCTGGACTCTGTCGCAGCTTTCATTGGCCAAAGACCGCCCAAGAGGACATGTGACTGACATATAACGCAACCAATCACAGTTTGTTTTGTTCCGCGTCATGTTTAAGAGCGTGAAAATGTAAAGTCGATGTCCCTATAGTAACAGACCGGCGTGCATCTAATAAATTATTCATTCAAGATCGTTGTGCAAGTTTACTGCAACAATGAAGCCACGAACTTCTCATACTTTTGAAAATAAAGCGTTTAGTTGATCCTGGAAAGCGCTTATTGTCACAGTTATAAACACAATGGCATCTTCTTCCACAAGGGGGTTTGGAGTCACAGCAGTTGTTTCCAGGTGGACTGTTAAAAAACGCGACACACACGTCTCTGTAGAATTCAATGCTGTAGAATTCAACCAACCAGATGACGACTGAAAATCCTGAATTGTTTCCAGTTAAGTGTGCCATATGCATTAGACGTTCAGCCAATGGTCCGTGGGAGTGACGTCTGAGGCTGAGACTACGTCTGAGCCAAGAGGCCTTTCTGTATGGAGTTTGAATGTTCTCTGGGTGCTCCGGTTTCCCCCACAATCCAAACACATGCAATGTAGGTGAATTGGAGACAATAAATTGTCCATAGGTGTGTGTGAGTCCCAACCCATGTAATGGGGAGGGTTGGGGCGACCTACCCTAGAAAAAATATCATTGCCAAGAAAATTCATGGACAGTCTCTCATGTATGGTGAGAGATGGCCCATAGAATCACCAACAGTCAGATATGACTGAAACGGTTAATGAATGATGATAAGCGCCACCTACTGTCAGAGAGTGAAATTTCCTCTTCAATCTGTCTCTCTGCCATTTTTGAAATTTTGTGCCGAACATTCATGTTGGTGAGAGCAGGCCTTTACACTCTTGAGGGTGAACTCTTTTGACCTGGGCTATTAAGCAACCTAGACACCCTAGCAGTTTCTTCATAATGCAAATGAGAATATGGTTTTTTCTCTCTTTCTTTTTTTTTTTTTTTTTTTTTTTTTGCATAATTATAAGCTCTTTGCAGGTGTGAGTGTGTGTAGTAGTGATTTTGGTTAGTAGTGTGTGAGGTGTCTGATGGTGGTGCAGTGGGTTTCAGAGGAAACCGTCTACACACCCCCCCCCCCCCCCCCCCATCCTCCTCTCTCTCTCTCTCTCTCTCTCGGTCTCTCCCTCCTCCTCATTCATTGCTAGAGCCTGGACTTCAAAGAGCACATCAAACCACCTGTCTCTGTGTTAGTACCATTATATTTAATGCACAAACACTTCAGCCCATCCTCAAGATCTTACCTTCTTCAAAGGTCACTCGTCCCCATCTGGATTAAGGGTGAACCATTGAAATCAAAGTCTACGAACTGCCACATGCACCTTTTGCATTTCACTTTGGACGACATGTGTTTTTAAAACTTGTATTAAAAACAAATCTATTAACACTTGTGGTGCAAACACCGCAGTATCACTATAACCCACATACCAATATGCAGACTTTCTTACTATACTGTTTGCGAAAAGCAAAACGTGTGAAATGAGTAGTATGCAATATTTATAAAATAGTAGGCATTAAATACCCGGAAGACATCTGGGCTGCGTTTAATTTTTTTATGCCCCTCTCTCGCTAAATTAACTCCGTCTCATTCACTCAAATGTACGTCATTGCTTATGTTGCCATTATGTGCCCACTACTGGCGGAACCCTTGCAATGTGTTTAAATGGAACACCCTAAGCCCTTGATCACCTGGAATCCGCAATGGAGCTGATTTATTATTTATAAAAAATTACACAAATGAAAATAATAACTATACAATAACCTAGAACAGTTAGCTTATAGTAGCTACAAGTATTATGTAATTAAATGTTAAAATAACTCCAATATCATACAGTAGAGTTGTATGGGGTGGGGGTAAATTAAGTGCGCCCTGCATTGTGGTCTATGGATCTGCCTGAAGTGCACATATTGACACTCGCTCCCTCAGTCAAAATCGAGGGGTTGAGGGTCTGTCCAAATAAACTTCCCTCGCCCACTTGACAAAGTTGAACCCACTTGAAAGTTGAGTTAATCGCAGCCTCTGAATGCCAGTGAAGCAACGTGACTGATGTCATAGGTCACATGACATTGCCAGCATTCAGGATGTAGTATGTTGTTGTGTTAAGGTGCATTCACGCCATATCGTAATTACTATAACTACAAGATTCTGGCTCGTAAAAAGTGTCCATGTCCTCGTAGAGCTCGTAATCACAGTTTATAAGCTGGAAGTTTTCTGAAAGCTCCCACCTGTACCATGTGGCCGCTGTAGATTCATGTAGGCGTTGATCGTGGTGCCACAGAAACGCATAATTCCCAGTCGAGGATGTGAACAGCTCTAAATATAACAATGTGTTGTCATCTCAAGATTTCGGTAATTACGCGGTGGCGTGAATACAGCATTACGCACAATTTATGCTTAATAGAACATACTTTTTAACAAAGTTACAAAGTTCTTCATCAAACTATAGCCTACTGTACTCTGACAGTATGCGATTTCAGACGCAGCAATAGACTTTGGGGTGGACTGCAAAACTCCAAGTAGCCACCTAACAATGACCCAGAATACCTTAGCAACTTCATAGCAATATGCTAACAACATTAGCATTGTGGTAGCAAGATTTGAAAGAGCAAACACCACACACACATAAGTGTCTAGGTTGCTTCAGACAGGGTAAAAAGGCTGCATGTTTATGTATTATGTATTTTCCTGCAGAGTCCGAGCCATGCTCACTTTTTTTTTTCCCTTAATAGCTTCAAAAATATTCAGTTTGACCTGGAAATGTCGATCTTCAACATTTATGTTATCTGTGATGAGCTCAGCGGTGGGGTCTAAAGTCAAAACCTCGGCTCGGGAGCTCATACAATGCTCACAATAAGAATGTTTGACAGTTTCCATGTTTTACAGCGCCAGTGCAAGTCTGGGCCACTTATCAGTGCTCACGCTGTCCAGTTCCTCTAGAGTGACAGGCCGTTGAGAGGTGGCCCGTCGAGAATTTTGAAAGGTTCACAGATAGCTTGACGCGTCCTCCTCCTGAGCTTTACAGACATTCTGAGCATTGCCACCCAGGTCTGACATCCAGCATATTTTAACACCCTAATCACAACTCTGATGGAGATGCAGAAGACTTTGCGAAGAAGGTTAAGTGTTGTTTCATTTTTAAGGAAGCAGGGGTCTTCACCTTCTTTAGTTCACTTGGAGATGATTGATGGAGGTTATATAAAGGATGCATGAGCCCCGCTGCTTTTGAAGATGAAACGTATGCATTTGTTTGTGAGCCTGTGTGTGTGTAATAGCAAATGAATCATGTTTCCATGTCAAAGAACATATCAACCATTACTGTACATTCATGAAGCTGACATTTTGGTTAAAGTTCTATAGTTTCACACCTCCTGTTTATTCAAATGATGTGTTTGTGAAATGCAAGTGTCTTTTCAATGCATTTTAACCAATATTTCTCTTCTTTTTCCTCAGGATATGACTTTTGAAGGACTAACTTGATTTTGATTTTGACATTATAAATGAATATTTGGTAGAGAAGAGATCAGTTAGCAGAGTATTGTGTTTTTTTTTTTATGGTACATCATACCAACATGATGTGAATCAACAAAAGAGGTTACTGATAACATTGACATGACTAATCTTTGTATTGGTTTTCTAATTGAATTTTTCATTCTATATCTCATCCTGTGCATCCCTTGTGCAGGAAGTCTTGTGCATTTTTTCTCTCTCTCACCCTCTTTTTGCCACTCCATACATTGTCTTTCTTCCGTACAATAAGTGTCAACAGAGAATTGTCATTTCAAAGCAGTGTCTTATCATACTTCTCTCAGATACCAGATAAATCTTTAAACGTAACCGTAAATGTTTCAGCTGGTGGATCTGAAATGGAAAAAATTCTATACAAATCAGTTCTCGCTTGTTCTATCGGATCAGGAGCGTAACGTGTGAATGCGTTCTTACCGTGTAAAGGAGACATTAAGCAGACAGTGGCACAGTGATTGCAAATAACATTGGTGTTTTGCACAAAAAAGCAAGTCGTAATTTGCTGTGACCGCATACATGCAAATAAGCGCATATTTAATAGGAGGGGTTGAATGTGAACGGGGGCAAATGCACTGGAGTGGTGTTTGCGATTAGGCTTTCTCAAAGATTCTGAATTTTGATCTGCTGTATCCATGGCAACCTTTAATACAATACAGCATTTTGAGTCTCAGCCCAGCAGGCTTGTGTCTCTTTCATCTCAGTAGAGAGACAGTTTTGTCATATTATGTTCTTTTTTTCTCTTTTATATTATGTAATTAATATATAATGATATTATAATATAAAAAATAATGATTGATTGATAAATGTCTGCATAATAAATGCTGATTTATTTTAAAGGAATAGTTTGGGTAAAATTGAAAAAAAAAAATTATTTATTCATCCTCATGTTCTTCTAAACCTGTATTAGTCTTTCGTTCAGGAAACACAAAAGGAGATCTTGAAATAGAATGTCCAAGCTTCTGTTTTCCATATAACAAAAGTGAATGGTGGTTTGTACTGTCAAGCTACAAAAACGAGCCCATACAACTTGTGCACTATGTCTTCTGAAGTCGTACAGACTTCAGGAATAGTCATTTTAATTTACTTTTTACATTTTTTGAGGTTACGTTATAAGAGAACCAATAGCATTTGGTGTCAACGATGCCAAACCTGTCATAATGTCTAAATGCACCATGTTTTTACCTGAATTCCAGTGGAGGGGAATATTTTTAGTGAATAATGGCATTAGGTTCTGGCCTCAGAACCTAGATGTAACGCTTATGTAGGGGTGTTTCCTCCGAGGAAGCAAAGGAGGCAATGCCGTGTCTCTCATGCCTCCCCCAATTGACTTGTTATAGACCCCCTAAAAGCGTGTGGTGGGTTTATGCAGCCTTCACGTGCTCTTGGAATTATCTTAAATATGAGTTTCCTTGGTAAAAATTACAGATGAACGCCCTCCCATTTCAAACCTTGAATGCGAGTAGCTCGTAATCACGACTTCAGAAGTGGGAATTATCAATTTTTCCAATAGCACCTGAAGGCAGCATTAGTGGGGGGTAATTGAGAATGAATGGGGGAAAGTCACGTGAGAGAAGGCAATTCCTCCATCGCACTATGATTGGATGTGATTGGTTATAATTGGCTATGATTGGTTCACGCGATAAATCACGCCTATTTTTTTCGTGCATGTTCCGCATTCGCAAATCATGCTGCCTTCACAAGCTCTCGGAATTAATAGGCTTTTTTGAGATAAACTACACTAGCCTGCCACTGGCTGGCAAGATCTACCGGTTGCAGGCTTCAAGCTTTCCGTAGTGTGCTGAACCAACGTCATTCATGGCAGACCACATGGTTTTTGCGATAATTGTAGCTGAAGAAGTGGATGCGATTAAAATAAGAATATATATTTACTAGATAGTAATCTTAATTTTTGTTAATTTTTCGTGTGTTTTGTTTGAATATCTGATATTCAATATAAAGTTTGGTTAAATACAGGAACATCTCCAAGAAAAAACACTTAACACCCGTCGTCCTTATCATCACAGAATCTGACCAATGAGAATAAAGTGTGTCGTTATCAAGGCTTTCGCAGCCGATTTTGAGCAACTGCAGCACCTGACCTAGGAGGCTGGTCTCGTTTTGCTCTCGTGGTACTTTAATGGCACATGTGATCGTAAGGCGGCTGTAGCACCGATCAAAGTCAGACAAATTTTCTAACCAGAATGCGTTGCTTTTGTCAGGCGGCAGCCGATCTTTGCCGCCTAAAACATTGCACATGAATGCCCTCCCTTTTGAATGCAATGAGCTCATAATGACGACTTCAGAAGTGGGAATTATCAAATTTCCAATAGCACATGAAGGCAGCATTAAAGGGATAGCTCACCCAAAAATGAAAATAATGTCAATAATTACTCACCCTTATGCTGTTCCACACCCGTAAGAACTTCGTTAATCTTCGGAACGCAAATTAAGATATTTTTGTTGAAATCCGATGGCTCAGTGAGGCCTGCATACTGACATTTCCTCTCTCAAGATCCATTAATGAACTAAAAACATATTTAAATCAGTTCATGTGAGTACAGTGGTTCAATATTAATATTATAAAGCGACGAGAATTTTTTTGGTGCCCCAAAAAAACTAAATAACGACTTACGTATATAGTGATGGCCGATTTCAAAACACGCGTTATGAATCTTTTGTGTTGAATCAGCGGTTCGGAGCGCCAAAGTTACGTGATTTCAGCAGTTTGGCGGTTTGACACGCGATCCGAATCATGATTCGACACAAAAGATTCATAACGCTCTGAAAGACTGTTTTGAAATCGGCGCACCAAAAATATTCTCGTCGCTTTATAATATTAATATTGAACCACTGCACTCACATGAACTGATTTAAATATGTTTTTAGTTCATTAATGGATCTTGAGAGAGGAAATGTCATTGCTGGCTATGCAGGCCTCACTGAGCCATTGGATTTCAACAAAAATATCTTAATTTGTGTTCTGAAGATGAACGAAGGTCTTACGGATGTGGAACGATATGAGGGTGAGTAATAAATGACATTATTTTCATTTTTGGGTGAACTAACCCTTTAAGGTGTGTTCAAGCCATGTCGTAATTTCCGCAATTATGTGATTTCCACTTGTAAGAAGCATTCATGTCCTCATAGAGCTCATAATTACAGCTTGTAAGATTTTTTTAGAGTTTTCTATGAGCTCCTACTTGTACCATGTGACCGCTGTGCCACCTGACCGCTGCAGATTCATTTATGCGTTGATAGTGGTGCCATAGAAATGCATAATTCCCAGTCCAAGGACGCGACCAGCTCCAAATGTAACGTCACGTGTTGTCATCTCGAGAGTACTGTAATTATAACATGGTGTGAACGCAGCATGAGTCTGAATGAACAAAAAGAAGGCGTTAATGGGAAGACTAATTAAAAAGTAAGTAAACAGCTCATCCACTTAGATATCACCGCCTTATGTTACATCAAAATCAAACTTGAAATGGCCTGAAAGCCTGATGATTGTGTGGGGTTTTTTTGTGAGCAATCAACTTGGTGAAATTAAAGATACATCTTTGTGTCTTTGACGAGTGTTTACCGAGCAATGGCGAGCACGATGACTGATGATCTGAAAATATGTTAACGATTAAAAAAGAACAGCTGAGCATCCGTTTACAAATAAAGTATATTGTTTAAATTGTTACTGCCTTTAGTTATTATTTTGGAATAAATGCTTAAATACTAACTTGATGAGATTGATACTTGGTTTTAATAAATAGAACGTTAATTACATAGTTAATGTAAAAATACAAAATAGAATTGTATTTGGTTTCTTTTTTAAATATTTATTTAATGTTTGTTTATTTAACCAAATGTGAACAACATTAAAATGTGACAACATTAAGTGTAACTGGGACATGAATTTACATTTGATTTATTAAAAAAAACTGTGAGGGCTTTGCCTCCTCATTTCAGAACACCACTGCACGCCACTATTTATGTATGCACTACATTTATGGTGCTTTTGGAGCTTGGCAGCATAAAACAGCATTCACTTTTGCCTAAGATGATGTTGCATTTCACGGAAGTAAAACAATAATATGGGGTCGGAACAATCATTTTAAATTTTGGCTGAACTATTCCTTCAGCGAGCTCTCCATAATTTTGGCCCCCCCAATTGCTTCCCATTTTTAAACCCTTCCGTGCCTGTGTGCCGCAGCAGTGAAGTCTAACAAGGCCATTAAATTTGCGATGAGCTCATCATTTAGGCCACTAAAGCGTGTTAGAGCCGCCTGCAATAGCCAGTTAGGTTCTGACCTTCCATATGGCTTCATCTGTTCATATCTGTTTTGCGCATACTGTTCATTACGAGAGACAAATGACTCGGCTGATATGAGATGCATCTCGAAATGTAATTGAGCTGGTGGCTGGTATCTGGGAGGACTGTGAGACGCATTGCTGTGTTGAATCTTGCTCTGACGGGGCAGTGGGGGAGTGAGAGTTTAATGGTGGCCACTCTTGCAGACATACGAGACACTGGAGCCAAACCTGTGATGGTGTACATTCATGGCGGATCGTATATGGAGGGCACCGGGAACATGATTGACGGAAGTGTGCTGGCCAGTTACGGGAACGTCATCGTCATTACGCTCAACTTTCGAGTCGGCGTCCTAGGTAAGCACTTTTTTCTTTGTTATATAACTTTCCAGGAGCAGCCATATTGGAAAAATAGTACTGAGAATGACAACTCCAAGCATATGGGCGCCTGTTGTTCTGTGTTTATTATTAAGACTACTATTACGTTTACTTGAATATGCTGAATGCTGCTTACTATATCAGCAAATGCAAAACACCAAAGCAAGAGATTATGTTGATTTGATGAATCAGTGGTATAAACTCTTGCCAAAGTTCAATCAGTTTGGCTTCTTTTTTTTTTTTTTTGGCTTGCAGTGTTGTGTTGATTACTTATTAAAATATGTGCAGACAAATGTTCAGTCATCCATTTATGCTTTTAAATTTGGCACATAAACACAATAAATAATATTCCAGAGTACATTTATAAAGCTGATTCTGACTCCAAAATACATCCCAAAAAGAAGAGTCTGTTATACTGAAGGAACTTAAGTAAGAGGTTGTTTAACAAATGCTTTTATTTATATGCACATATTAAAGCAGCAATCCTTCTGGAGTAACCTGAAGTCAAATGTCTTGATCAAAAGCACAATTTTTATAGTTCATGGTTGATTCCTTGCTGGATTTGAACCTATAGCCTTTTGGAGACAATACCACATCTGTTAAAGTTTAACTTCACTGATTTTCAACCCTCTTTGTATTGTTACAATATAGGTAGTATATGGAAATGAACAATGTTTACACGTTCTCCATGTTACCTGGGCCGAGAAATTCACATTTATTTGTCAGCAAAAGTCCGCCGGGCGCCGGATGACGCAAAACGCTCCAGATCTTTTGTGAAAACTACAGATTGTACTTCCTCATTTTTGTGTCCTTGCCAACACACAGTCGGATCGACAGAGGGTTATTTACAAAACAATTATTTTAAGAGTAGGTTTATCATACTTTATCTACAGCATTATGGTAAAAATGGATTGCTATGGCAACAGCTTTCTTACTTGCTTGCTTACTTTCTTACAACGGCGATTTTGCTTCAGGCAGAGTTGACAGCACGGCAGTTTCTTTCAGTTTTCCCCTCCGTTTGTCCTAAAACACTGTTCATGGTCATTCAGATTGTCCGTCATGGTGTAGTTACAATTCTTTGCAGCCTTTAGCCACTGCCTACAACGCTTCGAATGCGATATGTCACTGTTTACTGACGTCTTGCTCTCAGGAACAATACAAGTCGACACCATTGTGACTAAAAGTTTGCTAAGAAGTATATCCTACTAAAGCAAGGCAGTATTAGTCTCCCACCCTGGTGTGAAATACAATAATTACTTGCACTTGTCACTTCCAGATTTTTTTTCCAGCCAGGTTGCATTTGGTATATTTTTTTTACAAATGATGTTTTGCTAATGGTGCAATCTCTACAGGTTGTGCAAGGAATGATGGCAGCACTATGAACTTTGCATTTTCCCTTTATTAAAACACAGGACACCCCTCATTTGCATAGTGATAGCTGCTGCAGATGTAATTGAAATTCAGAGCAGACCGAATAATTCCAGGGAAGAAAAATAAATAAATAATAAGATATTAATATAAAAAAATGAGCCTCCTTTTAATTATGCAGCTTAAAGGTATGCAGAGAGAATTATACAGTATGTAAAAGATTCCTCATTTACCTTGTGGCTATTCTGACTTATGAATCCTCCATGAACATGGCTGTATGTAGGTTACAGGGGTTTGATGTAAAATTCATGCATTTATGCATGCATGTGCCTTATTTGAGGATCACATAAAAAGCACTCTAGAATGAAAATAGCACTCGAGATGTAAATGAATACAGCCTGGAAATTTGCAACACAATAACAACAATCTGTGCACTGTACAGTCTTTATTTCGAGCACTGTTTAATAAGTCTTGCTAGAGTTTTATCATCTCACTGCAGCGTTTCCACCTGTCCTGTGGATGTGATAATTATTGCTTCTAAGTGTGGACCCTGTCTCTCCAGGGGCCCTATTTGGAGACTTTCGCATGTGAACTCCACACCATGTAGATGGCTGAGAACTCATTACAGGTTTAATATTTAATTACAAATGCCAGATCACCGGCGAGTCTTTCCTGCTGTTGGAGTCCTGCGGATGCTGCGTCTGGCTCTTTGTGACTGATGGGTATGTGAATATTGTGGCACTCAGATTTGATCAGACACAGAGTTTGGTCAGAGACAATTTGTTTATAGAAATCCTGTCTCGTTGAGCCTCGACTGCATGGTGTGCATGCGTGAGTGTGGATAAGGCCGGGCTTGCTGGGACCCTTTAATGGCGTGTAATGACTCCTAGTCAGGGGGGAGTATCTTGTATCACTGCTCTTTACAAATATAATTACTCACTGGCTCTCCAGAGCATGTCAAATTCCTTTCCTTGTGGAGAAGACTTAATTACTGTTTCCAGATGCATTAAATATTAACAATGGCCACCTCTCTTTTAAAATCCATGGACCTTTGCCCTTTATCGTGGTAAGCCGGCGGAGCAGTTGCCAAATGTGATTTAGAAAAGATTTGAAATAATACTCGAGCTATGAAAAATATGGAATAAATCACCAGCACTTGGATTTCGGTTTGGTTGAGAAACCAAATATAATATTTATTATTATTATTTTGCAGCCTATAGATATGATTTTAAAACAGTATATTATGGCTGTTTAAGAAGTGTTTTTCTTTTCCCAGAGCTCATAGCTCAAGAAAACATGAATGTTTGATTGCATTCCATTACATTTTCTGTTCTTTCTGACTCAAATCCACATTATACAATTTAAATTTCTATGAACATCATCAGTATGGTTGTGCATATAGATTAAACATCCATCTGCACCAAACAGTACGCATTTGTTCGCTGTTATGGGAGTCTAATTAAAAACATGTACGTGGCACAAGAAAAACGATTTCCATGCATGGATCTTCTGTGACTGGCTGGCACTGCCACATTGCAAATCAAATTCAGAAATTAACCATTCAGTCTTCTGCTCTTTGTTCGTCAGATGATATTAGGTATTGGTGCGTTGATTTTCTACGTCACTGACAACTGTCTGTTACTGCAAATGGTTTCCGATTAGATGCTGTGAAACCTTCTTAGCATTCAGAGTAAAATGTTGCATGTTCAGCTGTGATGTGAAATTAAATGTCACATGAATACCTAAAGAGCTGTAGCAAAATCCCCTGGCAAATATAGGTTTCATCTAGGTCGAGAGCTTGAGATGCATTTCATGTAAAGAGGGAAATACAGCAGCGAAAGTGGCTGGGTCTTTCTCAGGAAATTGTGCAATTTGTTCCTGAATGTCTCGGGAATTATTTTTTAATAATTTTATTTTAAATGGTTATTGCTGAAGTAAGAAAATGTATTTCCCCACCTCAGGTGCAAAGAATGTGGCCATAACCACTATCTAAATATTCAGATTAGTGGACATCTAATATGAACCCAAACCCTAAAGCTTCCTATCACTTTCAAAACAAACACACATACAGGTTTGGTTTGCTATCAAAGTGAGGACATTCCATAGACGCAATGGTTTTTATACTGTACAAACTGTACATTTTATACCCCTACACTACCCCTACCCCTAAAGGCAGGAACATACCAAGCCGACGGTCGGCCGTCGGGCAGTTTTTGGTCGTTGGCCGACTAAGTTTTCTCAGTATGTTCCACACCGTCGGCTGAAGTTGGTCCTTGTTGGCTTTTTTCGGCCGATTTGACATGTTGAATCGGCGTCGGAGCTCGTCGGTCAGTCGGGCCATCTGATCATTCTGATTGGCTGTTCAGCTACTGCCACCTGCTGGTATGGAAAGGCATTTCATCTTACGCAGGCGCAGAACGGACGTGCTACTTGGCTGTCGAGCGTCGGTTTGGTGTATCAGGGCAACTTTGGACCCAGACACTGCCGACGCTGCCAACCCCGCAGTCTGCTTTCGTCGCCACTAGTTCTTGGTGTGTTCCTGCCTTAAGCCTACCCATCACAGAAAACATTCTGCATTTTTACATTTTTAATAAAACATTGTTTAGTATGTTTTTAAAGCTATTTTAAATATGAGGACTCATGAAATGTCCTCATATTTCATGTTTACGTCATAATACCAGTGTAATACCCATGTCATTATACAAATTTGTGTCCTCATAAATCACAAACACACACACACACATATACATATACATATACATATATACATACACCAATCATACATCAGTCATTAACATTATGACCACCTTCCTAGTCGAGGCATGGATTCCACTAGACCCCTGAAGGTGTGCTGTGGTATCTGGCATCAAGATGTTAGTAGCAGATCCTTTAAGTCTAGTAAGTTGCGAGGTGGGGCCTTCATGGATCGGACTTGTTTGTTCAGCACATCCAATGCTCGATTGCATTGAGATCTGGGGAATTTGGAGGCCAAGTCAACACCTCAAACTTGTTGTTGTGCTCCTCAAACCATTCCTGAACCATTTTTGCTTTGTGGCAGGGCGCATTATCCTGCTGAAAGAGGCCCCAGCCACCAGAGATTACTGTTTCCATGAAATGGTGTACATGGTCTGCAACAATGCTTAGGTAGGTGGTATGTGTCAAAGTAACATCCACATGGATGGCAGGACCCAAGTTTTCCCAGCAGAACGTTGCCCAAAGTATCACACTGCCTCCACCGGCTTGCCTTCTTCCCATAGTGCATCCTGGTGCCATGTGTTCCCCAGGTAAGCGATGCACATGCACCTGGCCATCCACGTGATTTAAAAGAAAACTTGATTCATCAAACCAGGCCACCTTCTTCCATTGCTCCGTGGTCCAGTTCTGATGCTCACGTGCCCACTGTTGGTGCTTTCGGTGGTGGACAGGGGTCAGCATGGGCACCCTGACTGGTCTGTGGCTATGCAGCCCCATACGCAACAAACTGCGATGCACTGTGTATTCTGACACCTTTCTATCAGAACCAGCATTAACTTGAGCAATTTGAGCTACAGTAGCTCGTCTGTTGGATCGGACGACACAGGCCAGCTTTCTCTCCCCACTACAACCTTGGCCGCCCATGACCCTGTCGCCGGTTTACCACTGTTACTTCCTTGGACCACTTTTGATAGATACTGACCACTGCAGACCGGGAACACCCCACGAGAGCTGCAGTTTTGGAGATGCTCTGATCCAGTCGTCTAGCCATCACAATTTGGCCCTTGTCAAACTCTCTCAAATCCTTACACTTGCCCATTTTTCCTGCTTCTAACACATCAACTTTGAGGACAAAATGCTTGCCTAATATATCCCACCCACCAACAGGTGCCGTGATATATACAAACACATATATATATAAACACAGACACACAACATTACTGTGCTGAAAATGCAATGCAGAGGGCAAAAAATGGCTATACTAGCAAATGTCATTGCACCACACCACATTATTATTTTCAGTTAGTATTTTTGTACTGCCAAAAATGTTTTAAAGTAACGATCACTTCTTATCACTTGATGATTTTTTTTTCCCTTCTCCCCATAATTAAAAATTAAGCTTGGTTGAGGCCCGTATGAATGAAATAATGCATATTTTTCCTTTTGAAAGTATGAAATATGCTGCCGTGCAGAGAAACCTCAGTTTGAACCATCAAAAAAGAACATGCGATAATGGAACCATTATTTTCAAAGAGGGAAATTGCAAAAGACAAACTCTTTGTATGTTTACTGTCACTTTTGATCAATTTAATGAAAAATAAAAGTATTAATAAGTATTAAAAGTATAAAATAAGTATTAATTTAAAAAAAAAAAAATCTTACTGACCCCAAAATATATCACCAAAGCTGTTTATTTGTTCAAAAAAATACAGTAAAAACAGTAAAATTGTGAAATATTATAAAATCTGAATATAATTGTTTTCTTTGTGTGTCATTTATTCCTGTGACCAAACTGAATTTTCAGCATCATTACTCCAGTCTTCAGTGTCACTTGATCCTTCAGAAATTATTCGAATATGCTGATTTAATGCTCGAGAAACATTACTGATTATAATCATTGTTTGAAAATAGTTGGGCTGCTTCATATTTTTGATAATTTTTTTTTTTTCAGGATTTCTTTTATAGAACACCTTTTATTTTAATATTTTTTGTATTTATGTAGAAGTCTTTATTGTCACTTTTCAATCAATTTAATGCATTCATGCCAAATAAAAGTATTAATTAAAGAAAAAAAATGTAATGACCTGAAAAAAAATGGTATACTGTATATCAATTCATGGGGACTCAAATGTTACCATTTTCTGAGAATCACTCCTCTATAAAGTTTTGTACATTCTGACAAATTTTTGAAGCGAAGCGATAAGATTAAAATTGTGACAAATGTTTTATTCATATGTGCTGAAAAGCAAGAGTGATGAGGGGAGAGATTCAAAAGACATTTTTCTGTGAAACAAAGTCTGTGTGCTCAGAGAGACAGACATCCGATTAAATTATGAAAAACATAGAAAGAAATTACAGTTGTTCTAATCAAATGAGAATGAATCGGAAGAGGAAAAAAACATACTCTGAAATCAATTTATAGGACAAGTTAAAAAATGAAATGCCTAAAGGCTGAAATAAATCGAAGATGAAATTCTGCAAATGTTTGGCCTGTTAATGCGGTAGCTGCCCAGAAGCAAATGATGAGGTCTTCAAGTTCTCTCGCACAGTCTGCAAACTTTTCCCAAGTGCATCAAATGTCTTTTTCATAAGTTTGAATGAAGACAACAGAACCATCAAGGTAGTTAGAAACTTTGTGCTCCAACATTCCCAGGAGTCTCTGGTTTTCCTCAGGCAGTTTTGATTTACCTCTAGGGCCTGCCAGTTCCAGCGCTCATGCCTTTTGGCCTTGTGGGTGACATAAATTACACAGAAATCTCAGTATAAACCGCAGTCTCTTTATCCAAACCTGACCTCTGGGTTTGAGGGATTGATCTTCAGTATGATGGCTGCTGTCAAAGTGTCGTTTGAGTGCTATGACATTTGGGTTCTTCCTGCCTAGTTTTCCACAATTGAGAGATTTGTCAACAGTTCAAGTGAGACAGACCGTGTCATAAGAAACTCTTTTTTTGGTCACACAAGCCATCAACTTTTTTAGAGCTCCTGCTACTCGAGAGGATTTGTGCTTGTTTTCTGAAAAGACTGTATGCTTTGCTTTGCTTTTTCTGTGCATTTTCTGTGAAACCAATATGCATAATGCACAAAACAAGAGTACAGTTTATGCAAGTAAACATTTTGCAGATGCTTTTATTGATAGCAATAGTAGATTTTATATGGTGAAAGTTTCATTGGATGTCTTGCTCAAAGACAAAATACTAGTCACAGCTCAGGAACAGCTAGAACCGTCATCTCTGTTCACAAAGACAGTTGTTTTCAAGTAGACGTTCCTACCATGGTATTCAACTGGAGACAGATCACTTTCTCCATATGCGGTCACTTCATTCTGTCAGTGTGTGAATGGCCCTTTCTGGTAATGTGCTGTACCACAACCCAAAATGTGTCATTCACTGTAGCTTTCTTCCAGAACCTAGCTGTCTTGTTATCTACTGCCTACTTAGGGAGATACCTTCTTAGGTAGCATCCATACTGAAATGGAACATTTGATTTGGTTACTGAGCGGCTGGTTTTGGAAGCTCTATATTCGGCACACCGAAACGCGTTCCTCATAAGCGCCCTAGAGACTTGACTGACAGTATAGCACACAAAATACTGGGTGAAATAACTGTGAATTGCTCAATTCATTGCTGTATTGAACGAAATGTATACATTGTAAAACCCAATAAGTTCAGAATACTTAAAACATTTGAGGAAACTTATTACCTCAAAACATTTAAGTAAACTAACTATTTTTTTTTTAAAGTTGGTAGAACTTAAAATTTTTGTGACAAGTGGGGCGGGGCTGAGAGCCATGGAAGCAGATCAAGGCCAGTGTGGTGCACAGGTGTCTCTCGCTAACAATCCCGTCACCAGCATCCCTTTCCCAACTCATCATAATGTTAATTACATACAGTTAATTTACATAAACATCACATTCAGATCTTGGTTAAATGTTACATAGCAAATAACACATGCTATTATAACTATCAGAGAGACTGTCATTACATACTTGCATATATGTAATCAAACAACATATGTGGTCTTAAATGTTTTGCAGCTCATCCTCAACCTAACCACAGGCTCTACTCTTCACCACAGTGGTAACCCTACAAAACTAACATAACAGAACCCCCCTGAATCCCAACATAACACAACATTAAACATTAACTTATATCTCCATATGTTAATCTTGTGCAAAAACACACAAAATAACACTTAATTTCGACAGTTATTCATATGGTCTGACGCAAAGCATGCTGAATTAGAAATATGCTGCAGCTCAACTCAATCATATTAAGTTCAGCTTACTACAATGAAATTTTAAGATCATGCAACTTTTTCCTATTAAGTACAATGAACTTTTATTATTTGAGTGAAACAAACTCATTTAATTTAATTAATTTCACTGTTCGGTTTTACAGTGTAGTTTTTTATTGATTTTGTGTTGTTTTTCAATGAACTTGTTCCAGTGGCTTCTAGTATTGCCTTTTCAGTGAAGGATACTTCTTAGGTCTTGCCTTGAAATGCTGTCCAGGCAGCTTGCAAGGTTTTATAATAGAGCTTCTGTTTTCTGTTTATTACAGTTGCAAATACCTTCAGGTTTTTATAAGCACTATACAAGCCACTACAAGTCATGGTTTATAGCCTTTATTTTTCACTTATGTTGGAAAGAGACCAGCCATCTATGTCTTTCTTTGAGAAGAAAAACTTATAATGACAGGGAGCTCAAAGAGTTGTGCTCTTCAGGTTGTTTTTTCTTAAAAAGAGATGTTCATTGATGGTTTGGGGCCAAGAATTGTTGCCTCTTGGCCAAACTTTGCATCCATCATGCATGTGGTGACATTTTGCTGACGTCTAAATCTTGTTGTATCTTTTTTTTAGTACTGGATTCTGTCTACTACAGTACAAATGGCTACTGGGTGAAGAATTCTCTTCTTTTGGTCAGGGCATTACGTTCATCTGTCTTAGAGTAGGCATATTGGTTGAATGTGTCCCAACAAAGTTTGCAAAGATTGTTGAGTTTGGTATAAAGCAGTTCTTCTCTATTCCTGTTTTCCATGTTCAGTTTTATCCAAAACAGTTGATGGCCATGTTTTACAGCATTGGTTGCTGTACATATCGTGGCATTTCAGAAATGAAACGAAATATCATTTGCTAAAGCAACAAGTATTTGAGCTCTTTAATCATGATTCATGTTTCACTCGTACTCGCACTTCGCATTGTAAGTGCAATGCTGTACCATGTGAGCCACAGAGCAAGTTTACTATGGTAGAAAAGCCACACATTTGGAGCTGATTATGTGATGCAAATGTCAAAATGTATTGGTTTACAAATCACACAGTATATGGTAAAAGGGTTTTGAGGTCATAACATAGTATTGTGCAAGGAACCACACAAAAACTTGATTAATTTATAATCTGTTCCTGTAATCTGTTCCTGTTTTACTGCCTCTAGCTCAGCTGGAAACTGCAGTGAATAATATGTATAGGTACGTTTTTGGAGTTTTCCAGAAATGTAGGTGTTTTCAATGTGCCTGGGTTACAAAGTCATATTGATCTTTGTTTCGACCCCCTCTAGAGCAGATCAGGTCAGCTGGAGGCAAATATGTGTATAAATGTCTTTTTCAGTTGAGCTCTTCATGTATCAGGCTTCTTGTTTACAGTCTGTTGCCGATATCTCTGGCGATCCATTACTTCATTTGATTTGACGCTCACGCTGTAGCATAACTTTTTCTTCCTCTATTCCAGCCAGTCTGAGCCCTGCTCAGCTCATTTGTCTTCTACCATGAGGGATGGTTTGTCCATCATCAGGTGTGTTTGGGTCAGAAATGATCTGTCTGGAGAGACTTATATTGGCTCCCCGGCCAACTCTTGCTACTCGTCTTGTCAAGTGATTAATCATGCTTTGGCAAGTGAAAGAACCAAGGCCAGCTGTCTTAACGCATGTGGGAGGCAATATTCTCCACATTGTGTCGGCTGAAATGAGGAAGGTGGGCGTGGAGGAGCAGCAGAGAGGTGTGAAGTTGGGAGCCATGAGAGTGGAGGTGGGCGCCCAGTCCACTCACTTTATGTGACTCGACAAAAGAGAAACTCAAAAGCACATGAAATAGAAAGAAAAAGGCTTTGCTGAGTAGGTGTAATTATTTGCATGTGCCTCTTGTGAATGAAAAGCCTGTCGGAATTGGTCACAGGATGTTTGAATTTCTAAAGTGTTGCTTTTGAGGCAACGCTAATTCTGAGAAACCAACACCGCTCGCATGTAGAGTGGGAGGAATATCGGAATGGATGAATTGAACAACCAGTATGTGAAGATTGAACTTGGTGTGAAATCCTATATCATTCATGCAGGATTAGAACCAGGAAACGGCTTTGTGAAGATTTAGTATGGAAGGTTTTTTAGAGATATCTGATGTTATAGTGGGAAATCTTTTTTAGGCATTAGGAAATTGTATTTTATGTGGAACTCATGTGACATTTCTGAAAGCTGTGGAGACTTGTCATCTTCACAGTAATACACCATGCTAAAATACTGCAGTGTACACACAAGAGCTGCCCACCAAAACAGCATTTAAAGGCTTCGTAGGCGCACTGCCATCAGGAGGCCCGGCACAGACGTACAGTCATCTGCACATTTTATTTACATTTGAGGGAAAATCTGTGGTATTTTTCAGAATGGATTTACACTTGGTAAAATGTTTACTGCCGTCTTAACTGAAAGCATAATCAGATTAGCTAAAATATTTAATAAGCAAACACACAAGGGATTTGTGGAAGTTTATGAATGACAGCAGGAACGGATTGGAAATAGACAGCACTGAATCTTTCCCCGGTTGACTTGTGGGGCAGCACAGTTGTTAATCCTAAATTTTATATACAAATAATTTAAAGGGAAAAATAAGTGAAGATACTGGCGGTTTAATATTTTAGCTCCATTCTGAATCTGCACTGTTTAGAACTGTGAGTGAGACCTAGTTTTAGTCCAAGTTACAGATCCAACAACTTTATATTTTAATATTAAGTGAGAGAGTGAATATGTGTTGAGATGTTTAATAATAGTATTTATAATTGTGTAATATATAATAATGTTTTGAGGGTGCTGATAATGAGTCATTTTCGAATAAGTCCATTAATAATGGTCCGTCATTAATAGGTAATTATGCAGGAAAATGAGGAGTACTACATTAACATTTCAGTAACTACTATTAACTAATATGGAAACAAGATTAACTAATTAGTAAATAATAATGAAATTAGGACAGATTAGATACCATACCATAACAACCAAATAATGTTGCTTATTTAACACTTTTTTCTTTCTTTCTTTTAAAGCTGTCCTACTATTGCCCCTTTGACGTAATATAATTCTCTGGTGTCCCCAGAATGTGTCTGTGAAGTTTCAGCTCAAAATACCCCACAGATAATTTATTACAGCTTGTCAAATTTGCCCCGATTTGGGTGAGCAAAATCAAGCCGTTTTTGTAGGTGGATTGCTTTAAATGCAAATAAGCTTGTGCTCCCCGCCCCCAAGCTTGCTCATCATTCCAATACACTGAGGCATACATAATACAGAAGCTAACAGCAAATAAAACTCACAAAATGGATCATTACAAACTAGTGGTTCAACAGATCACAAAACTCACGGTTCGGATCACATCACGGTTATGAAGTCACAGATCGGATCTTTTTTTTGGATCAGCAAAAAAAAATAATAATAATAATTAGGGGTTGGGGGGGTAACTTAACTTTGCATTTATTACTTAGCCCACTTTAACTACTCTCATACCACAGCAAAAACTACAAGCCTAACTAATACATTATTAAAGGCAAGTGAACAGACTGTAAAAAGGACAAATACTGTACACCAATTACAAGCATAGATAAATACAACATAAAGTTACAAATAAAATATGAGTTCTAACTGTAGTATTAATTTTTGTGTACAGAAATGTAATAATTAAATATAAAATGAAACTGTTCACTGTGTAAATGTAATGTAATATAGATTAATCTTTGTTAAAGCTGTGTTTTGTTGTTTGATTTACATTACAGACAACAGCAGGTATTTATAGGTTGCTGTCACTTTAAGAGTAAGACTCCATGCACGCGCACATCAGATAGATACACATCCGATTCCGAATGCTCACCTCGTTCAATAGAGTGCCCCAGGGATGACGCGTTTTTGTAGGCCAACCCGGAAGTTAGCCTATTCATTTTTCCCATAGACTTTTGGAAAATAGCAGAAAATAAGCTCTGTGTTTAACAAAGGGTTATGACACTTACACGTTTTGTCTATCAAGATAATCTTTACAAGTTAACACAACATTTATAGATTTTGAAGCCTAAATAAAGTCGTTAGATATAAAAGGCTAACAGTAAGCTATAAACGGACTACAGCACACCATGGTCGCGGATCAACGTCGTCACCACCAAGCGTCCTCAAACTGTATTTAAAAAACAACTCTATTTAAAAACATGCTCGCTAATTATGATTTCCGCTGTGTATGAATACTTATCCACTTTTTAATGAGAAATGCTGTCCAAATGTCCTGTTTGTCATGATGACGTCTAAAGTCCCCGCCAAAGGAAGTAGTCCCTTTTAGCAATTTGTTAGCAACCGCCGATTTTAAGACACAGTAAAGGTTTAAAAAATCACAAGCGGGTTATAACTGGTGTGTTTTATGTCATAGATCAAAACGTTAAAGTATTTAGAGGCTTTGTTAACCACAGACCTTATTTCAGCCGATTTAGCAAAAACCCATTCAAAAAACCCATAGACTTTACGGCGTTGGAACCAGAAGTCCTAAAATGCTAACTCACTTCCGGGTTTTGCCTACAAAAACGCGTCATCCCTGGGGCACTCTATTAAGACATACCCGAATGCGTTTACACATTCCACATTCCACATCCGAGAATACTTTATTATTTTATTATTTTGACTGACATAATGCGTGTATGTGATCACCCAAGTGCATTGAGGACGCTAAAGAGAAATTAATTTAGAGCTATCTGGAACGCGCCTCTCTCTCTTTCTCGCTCTCTGTGCGCGCGAGCCTTGTATGCGCGTCTGCGTGTACCGATAACAGACCTGCGTGCGATACCGAATTAAATCCTCTTTTGCCTCTTCTAGCGATGGAATGGTTTTATATCTATTTAATGTGTGAAATAGCAAGACAAAACACATTCAAATTATAACCTGTTCACTCTATTGCGGTGAAACTTGCAAATGATCCATGAATCACATGCGTCCCGAACCGTGGGGCTTGATCCGAACGGATCACGGATCAACAACGATCCGTTTAACCACTATTACAAACTATTCTTGATGCAGCATACAACATAGGTATGGCATGTATTTTGTGGATGTTTGCTAAAATTCGATTCTGAATGAGTTTGATAGTGTGCCGCACAGCTAACGTGGCTAAAGCTACAAACTGTTGGAGAGAATCGATAAGAATGAAGATGCGTTTATGAATTATTCAGACTACACGCGTTTTGGGGTTAAAAATGACAATAACGACATGGCTCTGGTCTCTGTGAATACAGTAAGAAACAATGGTAAGTTTAGCCACATTTAACAGTACATTAGCAACAAGCTAACTACTCACATTCAGGATGACAATTTGCAAACATCACAAAGTAAATATTTATGAAATTGGATCAGCTGGTTTCGATCCATCTTTGAGAATCAATTTCTGTGCAAATCCTGTGTTTTACTGACGATCGTGTGAAACATTCTAGTTTATAACTTACACATACTTAGGGTGACCAAACGTCCTGTTTTCACGTACTGTCCTGGCCATCCTGGTTGTTTTTTATAAAGTGATGAAAATGTCCTGGTTTTCATTGTTTTTCATTGGGCCATTAAATTGACCAGTGTTATGAGATTTTCGGTTTCTGAGATTTTCGGTTTCTTAAGATTGAGCATTAATATAAATGAGTTGCGCAGACATGCATGATTGCATGTGCAACTGAGAATATTAGTTCACATTGTATCTCAAAACATTAGTGGATTATTCCATAAAGGCAACTATATTCTCAGCGTTGTGGCTGATTTATGCCTAAACTACAGTTCTTTACTTCTAGGTAACAGTTTATAATGTTTTCATTAGTATGTCGTCTGTAACTGAATAACAGATACTTCGTGTAACAGCAGAGCAACCTTCAGCTATCGTCTACAATGAGTTCAGCTCGTTGTGCTCTTCCTTTGTACCTTGCGATGTAACATCTTATAAGCCTATATCAATTTCTTTATAACTTTCATGCTTATTTGTTAAGCAACAAAAAACTGCTGGGAAAGATCAGCTCTACAGCAAAATATATATGGGCAAACAAGAAGGATGAGGAAGAAAAACAGGATGAAGAGGAAAATGAGAATGAAGAAGAAAACTAAAAATATAGATATTTTTTGTTAGTTAGTTTTTGTAAATTTGTGAGAGCTATTTTTGTTAAATTTGGATTGCTATATAGCAGAGTTATTTTTAGTTATTATTTATTTTTTTAATACAGAAGAGACATTATTTCTATCATTATTTCATTCGTTATTTTTGAAACTTGTCATAAGAAAACATTTTGAGTAACCTCTGAGAATTTGTGTCTTTGGTTATAGATAGTATTTTGTAATATAACAATTTTCTATCCATACAGAGGAGACATACTTTAAATGTATTGAAATTATAAGGCATCTTTGAGTAAACTTCGAGTATCATTTGAGTATCTCATTGCCGGGCCGAGTGTCCTGGTTTGCGGTAATCAAAATATGTTCACCCTACACATACTGCAATATGAATCTAGCCACATTCCCTTTATAAATAAAATTGCACCACTGCGTCCTTAGTGGCTCAGATGCCAGGAGTTTATGGAGACTCATATGTTTGCTATTATAGCCGTTCACATATCCGTGATAATGTTTACATAGCTGAGACATATCACGAGCTCAGGGACGGTCGTTCTTGAGTGCTGCTGTCCTGCAGAGTTTTGCTCTGACACAAATCACCTTCCTTAATGTAGCTTTAGTAATCCTGAAGACATTCAAGTGTGTTTGATCAGGGGTGTAGCTAAACTGCAGGACAGCTGCTGATGCTGCATCCAGGACCAGTGTTACTCGTCGCTTGCGAAAACAATGGTGGCGCCATGGGTGGAAACATACAGATTCAGGAGGCGGTAATATTATAATAAGGTCCCCTTCCTACATCACAAGGGGAGCGAAATCAAAACGGCTTGATTGGTCACATGCTTGCAGAGAAAGGCTTACCAAAACAAAGTTACTGGGTTGTCCTTTTTCACATTTTCTGTGGTGGTAGATGCACCAGAGACCCAATTATAGCACTTAAACATGGGAAAAGTCAGATTTTCATGATATGACCCCTTTAAAATGATCAAATTGCCATCTAGAGAAGAGTCATCTACTGTAGAAAACCTTATTATGATCTGAATAAAAACAACAATGTTCTCTTGTCAACAACAATATTCATCTTTGATTAAGCTGGACTGCATCTACTGTAGCCTATATTGTGTTTTTAACCACAAAGCTACATCCTCCAAATCACAGCACTGTCTGTAGTAATTCAGTGTATCTGACAGAAAAGTGCATCTGTACTATATGTGTCAAACCTGAAATATATAAATAATAAAAAGTAATTATTTGTGAAACCCATAGGAAGCCCTCTTTACTCAAGTGTTACCTCGTCACTCTTGAGGAACTACTAGTGACGTGGATTAATATTTTAAAATGAAAAACATTAACATGAACTGGCGTCGCGTCAGTTAAGTTTTTTTCCGTAAGTTGAATGGGGAATGTGTAGGATGTAGTGTAAGCATTTTGAACTGCGAGGAGTTTTACACTTTCTTCGTTAGTAGAATATGGAAGGCGGTCTGGCGGAAGCTAGATATTTTACTTTATAACTTGTTAAATATGGATTTTTTTTTTTTTACACAAACGCATCGCTTCAGTTCAGAAGACCTTTATTAACCCCCTGGAGCCATGTGGAGTATGTTTATGATGGATGGATGTGGATGGAGACACTTTCTTCAGCTCATGATCCCACTCACTGCCATTATAAAGCTCGGATGTGTCAGGATATTTATTAATATTTCTCCGATTGCGTTCATCAGAAAGAAGAAAGTCATATATACTTAGGATGGCTTGAGGGCTTGAGGGTAACTAATCCTTTAATAAAGTTTTTTTGCACCATATATATATATATATATATATATATATATATATATATATATATATATATATATATGTGTGGAAAAACTATGATTTTCAACTTTCATTCTGACCTTCTGCCTGAAATGATCCATTTTTAAGGTGAGGCTCCTTTAAGGTTTGTCAGTAAATGTTCTGAATGGCTAACATCATTGCATAGGAAACAGTATCAATGCCCATTCGCTATTGCAGTAAGTGTTTTGAAAACATTATTCATATAAAACCATCATTTACAAAAAAAAAAAAAAATTTGAAATCGTTTACTTATAGTCAGATCCAATACAGTTGGCTGCTTCATCTGTCAACAAAAGTTTCTTTGCGAACTCTCTATTACACTGTGCCTCGTTTACAAAAAACCCCCAAAATTCTCTGACCAAACATATAATACTTAGACGCGCGATCCAGGACATCATTAAAATAAACCATCCACTTGTTTCCAACACTGGGATCCTTCTGAAGTCTGTACAGAGATGCAAACGAGCTGTTCAAGTGGGTTAAGTATGTCAGAAATGTGCATCTGTATACTGTAAACTGTGTAGACAGCATCAGTGATTATAATGGCTTCTATTTGCATCGTGTGTAGGCAAATGTCAGCCGTTAAGGCACTGAATGCCAGAGGGTGAGACTTAAAGGGTTAGTTCACCTAAAAATAAAATTTCTGTCATTAGGTACTAGTGACCCTGAATAGTCGACGATTCAAATCTTCGATAGGAGGAGCCTGATTCGACTACCAATCTCACAGTCGAATCGTCGCAGAGGTGTTATGAGACGAGATATGGGGGCGCTCAATATCTGATTTTACATAGATGTACCAGTTCTTTCCCAATAGGTTAACATACAGCCTATTATCTTAATACTATAAATAAAAATGTGAAAAGAAAGAAGCTTTTAATAAATATTTTTAATGTGCACGAATAAATCCAACCACCCCTGTGACAGATTTAAGTTTCACTTCCATGATTCGTGACCAACAGAGGAGCATCTTTGCGGCAGGGATTAAATCTTTAACAATGTCTGGGATAAAGTGTACAATTGGATGCACTTTGAAATGGTAAAAGATGATCCAAAAAACGTATGATGCAAGTTGTGCCAACAGCTCATGTCCTAGAACTCAACAACAACAAACATTGTGCCGCGCTTCTGCCGGCCAATGAGCTGACTAATGTTAGCTGACTAGCGCGCTATTTGAAAAGACTCAAACGGACACAGGCAGATCGCGTGAAAGACTGGATTTTTCTCTCTCAATCAGGTAGGGTAGCTACAAGTGATTTCAAACTATTTCAGCCAGATGTAATATGATTTTTGGATGTGTTGAATGTTTAGCTGTGTTTTGAATATATGCTGCACTTCAGGCATTTTGCAGTTTGACTTGATCATATTTCATTTTTTTAATTAGATTATTTTCATTTATTAGAACGGTATATTCTGTTCTAATTCAATTCTGTAAATTAATGTTTGATAAAAAAATTATATATTTTTTTTATTAAATTAATTTATTTTTTTGTGTTTTGGTGCATCAATGTTGCGCTGTAGATTAGTTAAAGCTTGCTCGCACAGACAATTTAGCCGATGTAATTTGATCTATCTGTGTGGCCTTTCTGCAGTTATTTATGTATATATATATATATATATATATATATATATATATATATATATATATATATATATATACAGTGGGTACGGAAAGTATTCAGACCCCCTTAAATTTTTCACTCTTTGTTATATTGCAGCCATTTGCTAAAATCATTTAAGTTCATTTTTTTCCTCATTAATGTACACAAAGCACCCCATATTGACAGAAAAACACAGAATTGTTGACATTTTTTGCAGATTTATTAAAAAAGAAAAACTGAAATATCACATGGTCCTAAGTATTCAGACCCTTTGCTGTGACACTCATATATTTAACTCAGGTGCTGTCCATTTCTTCTGATCATCCTGGAGATGGTTCTACACCTTCATTTGAGTCCAGCTGTATTTGATTATACTGATTGGACTTGATTAGGAAAGCCACACACCTGTCTATACAAGACCTTACAGCTCACAGTGCATGTCAGAGCAAATGAGATCCATGAGGTCAAAGGAACTGCCTGAAGAGCTCAGAGACAGAATTGTGGCAAGGTTACAAAAAAATTTCTGCTGCACTTAAGGTTCCTAAGAGCACAGTGGCCTCCATAATCCTTAAATGGAAGACGTTTGGGACGACCAGAACCCTTCCTAGAGCTGGCCGTCCGGCCAAACTGAGCTATCGGGGGAGAAGAGCCTTGGTGAGAGAGGTAAAGAAGAACCCAAAGATCACTGTGGCTGAGCTCCAGAGATGCAGTCGGGAGATGGGAGAAAGTTGTAGAAAGTCAACCATCACTGCAGCCCTCCACCAGTCGGGGCTTTATGGCAGAGTGGCCCGATGGAAGCCTCTCCTCAGTGCAAGACACATGAAAGCCCGCATGGAGTTTGCTAAGATGGTGAGAAATAAGATTCTCTGGTCTGATGAGACCAAGATAGAACTTTTTGGCCTTAATTCTAAGCGGTATGTGTGGAGAAAACCAGGCACTGCTCATCACCTGTCCAATACAGTCCCAACAGTGAAGCATGGTGGTGGCAGCATCATGCTGTGGGGGTGTTTTTCAGCTGCAGGGACAGAACGACTGGTTGCAATCAAGGGAAAGATGAATGCGGCCAACTACAGGGATATCCTGGACGAAAACCTTCTCCAGAGTGCTCAGGACCTCAGACTGGGCCGAAGGTTTATCTTCCAACAAGATAATGACCCTAAGCACACAGCTAAAATAACAAAGGAGTGGCTTCACAACAACTCCGTGACTGTTCTTGAATGGCCCAGCCAGAGCCCTGACTTAAACCCAATTGAGCATCTCTGGAGAGACCTAAAAATGGCTGTCCACCAACGTTTACCATCCAACCTGACAGAACTGGAGAGGATCTGCAAGGAGGAATGGCAGAGGATCCTCAAATCCAGGTGTCAAAAACTTGTTGCATCTTTCCCAAAAAAGACTCATGGCTGTATTAGATCAAAAGGGTGCTTCTACTAAATACTGAGCAAAGGGTCTGAATACTTTGGACCATGTGATATTTCAGTTTTTCTTTTTTAATAAATCTGCAAAAATGTCAACAATTCTGTGTTTTTCTGTCAATATGGGGTGCTGTGTGTACATTAATGAGGAAAAAAAATGAACTTAAATGATTTTAGCAAATGGCTGCAATATAACAAAGAGTGAAAAATTTAAGGGGGTCTGAATACTTTCCGTACCCACTGTATATATATATATATATATATATATATATTAAGGTTTATTGATCCAAAATGTTTTTATTCATTTTCTTCTATGTCTTTGTGTGGTGTTCTGTACATTGTGGCTGTGAATGTTTATCCACATTGCCCAAATCCACATTTGTTTAAAAAAGATAAAATCATTGTCAGTTTCGTTTATCACTTGACAGGCAGTTTGGTCGGTTTATTAGAGAGATGTTTCTCTGTGTTGTGTGTGAAAGAAAATAAAAGTTGTCTTAAGCCACGGGTAGGCTATAGCCAGGCCTTCATTTTCCGTGTCCCGCTCCATCTTGTGCACAGTTCAGTGCGCGAACCTTTCAAAGTCCGTGCGCACTATCTAGTGGACTGCTGTTTTTCAAGCTCTAGGCAATCGGATTCGACTATGTAAATCAGTAGTCGAGGACACCCCTATTAGGTACTCATGTCGTCCCAAACCCGTAAGACCTTCATTTGTCTTCGGAACAGAAATTAAGATATTTTTGATGAAATCTGAGGGTATCTGACCCACACATAGGCAACAATGTCATTGCACCTTTTGATGTCCAGAAAGGTATTATAGACATCGATAGTCAACATGACTACAGTGGTTCAACCTTAATGTTAAGAATACTTTTTGTGCGCAAAAACAAAACAAAAATAATGAATTTATTCAACAAATTCATCTGTCCGCTATTTTCGTTGAAGAGCTTCAGCGTGGTTTCGTCCGAACGCAGGCTCAGTATTGGCCAGCTTCTGTGTCTGCATCACACGCATGCATTGTGCTGCTCACGTGACCAGAGCCGTTCGGACGTGAACACGCCTATTAGGGCTGGGTAAAAAATTTTAATCGATTCTCATTTTTACAAACCGATATCGATTCTTAAATCCCAAGAATCGATTAGTCTTGTCTGTTTTCAGTTGATGAATGAGCAGAATATGTAGCGCCTCCCATCCAATAAATTGCAATAATCTTTGTGCTTTGTTACTTTTGATATGAAGCAAAGTCTCAGATTTCAAATGATCTTATTATGAGATTCAAAAAATAAATACCGTTTTGGCAATGTTTCTATAGACGTGACAGATCGCTCGCTGTAGCACCTCAGTTTAAGAGAAGCGGCAGCACGGAGCGCATGTGAACATCCTCTCGTCCGCTTTAATACCAGTTACAGCGTAAAAATAACACGACTAAACATCTGAAGGTATGTTAAAATATACAGTACAACTTACCGAAATCCGTATCATGTCTCGTGTAATAGCTCAATCAGTGTTTCAACCTTGGAAAGACGTCAATAAATCAGCTTGTAAACAATGTCACTTAACGTCACATTTACCTCCGAAAAACATATTCAATGACCATAAACTCATTAGTCAGCTAGAAAAGTGTACTCTAGAAAGCAACATTCTGATAAATATAGCTATGCACCATTACATATTCATTATAATTGTTAATGTTCTTCAATATTTAATGCATGTTTGAATAAATCAGTTATGACAGCCACGATTTAAATGTTTATATTTAAAAAAAAAAGAAGAATTGGAGTAGAAATATGATTATGTAATTCTAAACTTTATTTATAATAAAAACATTGAGTGTAATTTAAGTGTTTGTATATAAATAAGTTAATTTAGCCTTCAATATTATTATTATTATTAGCCTATAGTACCAACTGACTTACATGGTGTAGTTTACAGCATTAGTTGAGAGATTGTTTTCTTCTAGAAAATTTGCCATGAACTGTAACTAAAAATTACTACATCCAAAATAATCGATATTGAACTGAATCGAATCAAATCAAATCATAATTGACTCGAATCGAAAGCATGTGAATAGTAATCGAATCGAATCGAATCGTGAAAATTTTGTCAATACCCAGCCCTAACGCCTATGCTGCTGCCTATGTGTAGATCAGATACCCTCAGATTTCATCAAAAATATCTTTATTTGTGTTCTGAAGACAAACGAAGGTCATACGGGGTTGGGACAACAAGAAGGTGAGTACTTAATGACCGAAATTTCATTTTTGGGTGAACTAACCATTTAATTTGCCATATTATGTGTTTCACATTCTCCCATTCAAGTCACCTTTATTATTCATATAGCGCTTTTTACAATACAGATTGTTTCAAAGCAGCTTTACAGTGATAACAGGAAAATAATGTAACAAAGCTTGTTTTGACTGTACTGCAGCTCTAGAAGTAAATAGTGTCGTTGTCCAGCTTAAGTTCAGTGTTGATTAATTATAAAAAAGTTATTAACTTATTAACTTAGTTCATTTATCTATACATTACAGCACCTCTGGAGAAAACAGTGAAGTCATTGTCCAGCTCAGTTCAGTTCTCATACAGTGGTGTCAATGCAGGCACATCAATAATATTGAATATTACGTGTTAACATTCATAGTAATATGAGTGCACCGTCTTTGCATATCTAAAGTCTTTGATATTACTTAGTAATTACACTGTAACAAGAACACCTTAAAATAAAGTGTAACCAAATATTTCTCTGCTGGTGTCACCATTGCCCTATGCAGACTCCAGATTGATTTCACCAAGCCTCAGAGCATTGACTACAACACCAGTGGCTGCTGCCTTTGCTTTTAAAATGATTACATACTCACTGTTTTGTGTCAATGTGCAAAAATGAAATTGTCTTGACAGTTTTGTGAAGGGGTGAGTCAGGTAAGATAAACCGGTTTCCACTGTTACTCTATAGGCAAGGAGAAACAGGACAAAGACAAAACTAATATACCAATATTATACAATTTTAATCTATGTTCCTATAGTGGGTGATTATAAAATGTGCTATAATCTAATAACAATTATTAAATGAACAATTTTAATTATGTGCAAAGTTCCTTTAAAAATCGTATTACAAAAGACACTTTTACTCACTTTTACCCAGTAGTACGGTATGATATGTATTTTGTGCTTATTGGAGCTAGTTACAGTATCTTAGCATCATACTAACATCAGACTCTACTGGAATCAAGTGCACACTTAGCAGATTCTATCGTATGCTTCTCATGAAGAGCGTTATTTGTGAGTAACAGTTGTCAAGTCATTCACATACACTGTTGAATAGCTGTTAGGATTCTCCCTAGAATTTAATTGCCTACATAAGTAGTAGACACTGAGTCAGCTGTCAAAGTTTTGGGAAAGAGCTATGATGTGGTTTCTCACCTAATTTATAATACCTCTTTATATTGAGCACACGCATGAGAGGTGAAAATCCCATTGCACAGTGTAAATATCATCAGGAGTTAAGGTTTTTCCCAATACATACACTCAACTCCCTCAGGAGAAAATAAGGCTAGTGTGTGCTAATGAATTAGAGTGTGATGTTTGACTACAGTGGCTTCAGGTGTTCTTTGACATTCTCTCTGAGAAAGTGCCTGTCAAACGTCTCTCCCTCCCGCTGAGTCACGGTTTGAATACCACACCACCTCTGCATTAATAGCTTAGCTACCTCTGATCCTATCTGCTTGCTTAGGTAATTGGTGTATCCTGTAACTGGTTAATGCTAGTTTGGAGCTGCTAGCTTGTCGAACTTGATAGCCATCATGATTTAGGGTTTCTGTGGAGGTGCCTATGGAACAGGACAGCACACAAACGGAAGTTAGAATCCATCATGGCGGTGTTCATTGTTTGCTCAGGAAAAAGGTGGATATGGGTAAGGTTAGGGACAGGTTTGGTGATATGGGTAGGTTTAAGGGTGGGTTAAGGGGTAATTACAGATATTAATTAGAGCTGTAATTACACGCAGGTATTTTTTTTTACAATATAAGTACAATGTAAAAACATGTATGTACACAATAAGAGCACTGTATCAAATGTTTGAATTAAATGTTAGTATAGTGGTTTTATGACACTAATATATATACCAAACGTCCCCTTCAGGTCTTGGTACATGTGTTTTTTTTAATGATTTTTGTAAAGTATATATTTAGGGCCTGAGTTCCAATGGTGTAAGGACCCTGTTATAATTGCTCAATTATTCTTCTTCTCCGTAATTAATCACATTTTTGAGTGCCTAAACATGCTCGAAAACTCATGAAACTTTGCACACGCGTCAGAAGTGGTAAAAATTTATGTCTGATATGAGTTTCAGAATTAGGTGTGGCAAAATGGCTCGATAGCACAACCTACAAAATTTCAATTAAGTGCCCTTCGCGCTACATTTCACGTGCAGGTATGAAATTCAGTAGACACATGTAACAGCCCAATACTTACAAAAAAGCCCTTGCAAAATCTGAAAACCCAACAAGAAGTGAGATATTTTGAATTTTCTCAGCAAAATTTTTGCCATTTCCAGACATTGTATTTTAACGAACTCCTCCTAGAGCTTAAATCAGATCAACGTCATATTTGGTCAGTTTAACCTAAAGTCCTTTGTGTCATTAAATTGCAAAGATTGTGAGTTTTCTCTGAAGGGCGTGTTCGTGGCGGCCTGACAAAATTTGATGTTTTGCCATGAAACAGGAAGTTGTTGTAACTTGGGCATACAATGTCCGATCTGCCTCAAACTTCACATGTTTTATTAGAGTCCTGGCCTAAAGACATCTACATGACAGTATTCAGTTACAATCATAGCGCCACCTGCGGGCAACAGGGAAAGTCATGTTTTACACTGTGATTAACTCTTTGTTGAGATTTAACCAATCAACATCATATTTGGTTAGTCTAATCTTAAGGCCTTAGCGATGTTAAATTGCAAAGATCTTGAGTTTTTGCTTGAAGGGCATGTCTGTGACAGCCTGAAAAAGTCTGATGTTTTGCCATGAAACAGGAAGCTTTTGTAAGTCAGGCATACAATGTCCAACCTGGCAACAGGAAATGGCATGCTTTACACTGTAATTCACTCCCTGAAACACATTTAAATATACCACAAAGTACCAAACATGCTAGAAACACGTTAAATCATGCAACACTTGGCTAAGTGCTAATGTGTGCGATTAACGCCACAAAACAGGAAGTTGTTGTAACTCAGACATACAATTCACCGTTCGCAAAGACCCACCTCCTTTAGTTACTGTTGCTACGTCCGACAAGCCATGCCGCTCACACGCCACACATCATGTTCTCACAATGAAAAATGCGGAGCAAAGAGGACACTGACAACGTATAGACAGAGCAGGTTACTTATGATATGAAACAAATTTTTGGGTCCCACTTTTTATTAAGTGGCCTTAACTACTATGTACTCACATCAAAAAATAAGTACAATGTACATATTGGGTTCATATTGAATTGCAAAACACTTTTGCTGCTATTGAGGTGGGGTTAGGGAAAGCTTTGGTGGTATGGGTAGGTTTAAGGGTGGGTTAAGGTGTAAGGGATGGGTCAACAGTGTAATTATAAATGTAATTACAGAAATTAATTACAGATGTAATTACATGCAGGTGTTTTTAAAACATAAGCACAATGTAAAAACATGTATGTACACAATAAGTGCATTGTATCAAATGATTAATTTAAATGTAAGTACTAGTAGTTAAGGCTACCTAATATAAAGTGGGATCAATTTTTGTAATTTTTAAAGAAATTTAAACAATAAATACCATTTTGTGGCTCTTTAATGTGACAGATTGTTGTAGCGCCTCAGATCAAGCGGCTCCTGAACCGATCATCTCTTCTTACTAGTTAATTTATATCATCAAATAAACATGAATGAACCAGATTTCAACAACAGAAAGACGTCAGTATCATTTTTCAAGTTTAAGTTCACCAACGTTAATCTACTAACTCCCCTGACTGCTTTATCGGACAAAGTGGCGGATTCGGTGTTATGACTGGTTAGATCACCTGTCAATCAAACTCCTGGCGAAGGGTCAATTGAGTATTAAACATGCTACAAACATCCTAAAACATGCTAGCAACATTTAGCTGAGTGCTAAAGCATGCTATTATTGTCATGAAATAGGAAGTTGTTGTGACTCGAACATACGATGTCCAATCTGCCTCAAACTCACATATTTGATAAGTGTCCTGGCCTGAAGACATCTACATGCCAAAATTTAGTCATAGTCATAGAATCACCAGCAGGAAGTGTGGTAAATACAAACAACTGACATTGTCCACCTGTATTTATAAACTTAAATGCATATTGCCCACCACGCTCTGTTTTCCTAAGATGTGTGCGAGAGCCTATTCATCACTGCTTGCAGCTTTAATGCTATTTTATTTTATTTTATTTTATTTTATTTTATTTTATTTTATTTTATTTTATTTTATTTTATTTTATTTTATTTTATTTTATTTTATTTTATTTTATTTTATTTTATTTTATTTTATTTTATTTTATTTATTTTGTTATTGTTATTTTTAAAGATGAAAACTTGCTGGACTAAAGCTGGACTAAAGCACCTTTGGTTTACCAATTTTTCTGAAAATGAAAAATTGGTAATATCATGTTAAATCATGTTAAAATTTGAGTATCAAAACAGGCTTTTGAGGAAGGTTTTATTTGTTCATCTCTCAATCGTCGTATACATTGCATTACATATTTTAAAAACTACATAGCTTTGATCATAAAACTAAGCATTTAAGCGAACCAAATGTAAGCGAACCAAAAACAGGAAGATGAGACCCTAAAAAGGACAGAAGCCTCACGCATATCATTTTTTCTCGTCATAGTCGTGAGTTTGCCCTTCACAGGCATCAGACAACATTTAAATATCATCTTACTAAGACATTTTAATGGCAGATATAGTGACGATTTATACGGATTGTAAGTATCTGCTGTACTGTTATAAAGATCTCATTGATTTACATTACAAGCATCAGAATTTCATCTTATTACTTTTTGTTCATATAAATATCAGCATCTGCACCGAACTGCATATTTTTGCTCAGTTTTGACCTCTGAATAAAATTGGGGTATTTTTCCCCCTCGAGTGTAAGCCTCATATTCTCACTATATGTCATACTATATGAGCCATAAAAGCCGTATTGTATATAATATGATACACACATGCAAACACAACAAACACATGCAAACTTTTATATTAAAAAATGCAAAAATATTTTGTCTCAAATAAAAATCTGACTATTATTTCATATGTCAGGCTTTATAGTGTTGAGCTAGTTCAGAAGCCTGGTGGGGACACCAACAAACTAACATCCCAAGCATACAAGCGACTGGTAACCATTTATGGTGGTTGGTCTTTTCAACAAAGCAACACTAAAAAAATAGTGGTGTGATTGAGGTACTGTGAAAAATGCTAATGCGAGCTGCTAATGTATGATGGGGCGGTGCTCATGTATTGGCTTTGTGCCAAGCTTTTCACGACCACATGCTTTCTTCTGTGTGACTGCATGCTGGTGCCATGACCTTCTCCATTAACCCCTCAGTGTGTGTGTTATTTGAAGTGTAAAGTTTATTGAGCTCTCTCATTGGAATGCTGTCAAAAGGTTATATCACAGTGCACCCCTGTCCATCACTGCTTAATATTTGAAGCCTGTAAATGAAATGTTAAATGTTGGTTTTTGGTCTGACGTGTCCTCTGTTTACTCGGCTATACACATGTCCCTCAGTGTTTGACTGGGCAAATGGTAATGAGCACACAGACAGAGCAATTCAATCAGCATTACTGTGCAATGCTCTGAAACCTGGTCAATCTAAACAGAAGGACAGCTGTTTAGGGGGATAATAGTGTTGCTTAAAGGTGAAGTGTGTCATTTCAAGTTAAAATGTGTGCTTTCAACCCAGCTTGCAGTGATGACAATGGGTAAAACATGCAACATTTGATTCTCCAACATTGGGTGAACACAGTGACTGATAGTCTGTGCTGTTAAAACATTGCTCTGTTTTTTGAGCGTCCTGTCATAGCAACACCGACTCAGCCAATGGCATGAGTTTGGGGCGGGACTGTCTGTTTCACCAACCAGTGGCAGATGGGGAGAGCATGCAACAAGCAACGTAACATCATTTTGCAAAATTGTTGCCACAGACAAGTTTTTTCAATGATCCTGAGTTGAAGTAACTTGGTCTCTTAGGGTGTTTTCACTCCAAACAATCTAAAACCATTTAAAAGGAACTGAACTGAGACCATCTCAGGAGGTGTTCGATTTCATCTAACGTTACAGTTCGCTAAAAACACGCAATCTGAAAACAAACCGCTTTGGGCTCACTTGATTTTTCCGTTCGCGAATTCCAATGTAGTTCATCAGATGCCTCCATACAAATCCAGCTGTCACAGCGCATGTACTAAAGTGAATTATCTGTAGTGTCTTATTGCGTTCGAAGTGTAAAACACACTAGGTTCACACATAAACAGGCTTTGTGTTAAGTAAATGTATCTGGGAACGAAATCGTGTATGTTTATCAGTATATTGGATCCATGCATTACTGTAGTTCTTAACAGCCTAATAAAACAATCAGTAGAATCAGTATACGTTTTATTCATACATATTTATTCAAGAATATGCAGTTTTATTTTTTCATTTGATTATTCAAAGCTTCAAATGAGCATATCTTTTTTTTTATTTCTTCCATGCCCCTACCCCATGCAATGTTCTCACCTTTTTTCCCCCTTACCTGTTTGCATCCCTGTGCATGGAAAATTGAAAGCAATTTATTGCATTTGCATCTTTATTTTATTGTTTTTGTCCTTGTTTTTTTTTCTATGATGATGTCATCAATGCCTTCTGCAATAAAAAAAAAAACATGATTCAAGGAAAACAATTCAAAATAAATGTTATTTACAAAGATGGATGTGTGATATAGTGCAAGAATACGGATGTAGTATTGCAACAAAATTAATATTTTTGTGCAAAAGATAAACAACTTAAGCTCATTCAAGAGCATTTGTAGCAATGTCATTTTACAAAATAATAATTAATAATAATAATCTCTGTTAACAAAAATCCAAAAAGTAACAGTATGAACACAAAGAGGTCTGAGACCACATTCCTACTTAAGTGGAGTCCTCTTTCATGGACAGGGACAGTGTGAACATAAAGAGAACTGGGTCCTTTTAACTTGGTTTACCTCTTGGTCCATTTAAAGGGGTTTGAGTTTGGTGCTTTTAAAGAGGACTCAAGTGTGAAAACACCCTTAATCAGACATGATGCCTTAATTCATTCATGACAACCGACCAGATATTGACTCTCTCTAAACAAATTGATGTGATTTAGGGTGTGTTCACACTTGTCATGTTTGGTTCGATTAAAATGAACCCTGGTGCAATTGCTCTGTTACTGTGGTTCATTTGAACGTGTGAACGCTGCTATCCAAACCCTGGTGTGCACCAAACAAGCAAACCGAGGCCACTGAAAAGATGGGCCTCGGTCCGCTTCCAAACGAACTCTGGTGCGGTTCAAATGATATATGAACGCAACACGGACCGAAGACATGTAAGCGAACCAAAAACAGGAAGATGAGACCCTAAAAAGGACAGAAGCCTCACGCATATCATTTTTTCTCGTCATAGTCGTGAGTTTGCCCTTCACAGGCATCAGACACGCGTCTCCACGCAGCAGATCGTTTGTTTGTGTGACGGATGGATTCCCGCTGCTTTTTTGACTCCTTTACATATTTTATAAACTTCACGAGTTCCCAACTGGCCAAAATACTATCATATGCAGGCTATGCACACACAACAAGCACATTTATCTCAGCACACAGCGTTGTTTTGGATGTTCGGTAAGTTCCGTTTCAAAATAGGCAATACGTCAAAAAATCCGACCAATCAGGTTGTGAACGTGTCTCTGTGCCTTTAGCTTCGGTATGTTTTGGTTCGGTGATAAAATTGCCAATCTGAATGCTAAATGTTTTGTTTGTTGTTTTTGGTCCGGACCAAATGGACCAAATGAACCAAATGAACCGAAGTGTGAACGCACCCTTAAAGGGGTCTGCGTTTGGTTCTTTAAAGGGGACTCAAGTGTGAAAACACCCTTAATCAGACATGATGTAACAAGATTCATTCGTTACAATGACAACTGACGTAGATATTGACCAGATATTGACTCTCTCTTAACAAATTGATGTGATTTAATCACTTGCCAAATGACAGTCCAAAAGAACAGAAAATCAGAATAGAGTGCCATTAAAAAAAGCCCTGTTGTTTGTTGCTGCTGATGGCAGTGTGGCTGTTTTCACACTTGGCTTGATAGCTTGGTCTGAAGTTTGATTCAGCCCCTCCCCCAGATTCTCTTTTCATAGGGTTGCTGTTGTTTAGCTACTGTAGATAATGACTAGGAGAAGATGCCAGATTCACTGGTTTTTTTCCCCCTTCGGTTTCACTACTAAAACTTCAAACACACAGATCGCCACTCGCATCTAATTCATGTATTGCACAAGATACTAAAAACGGAAGTCAATTTGAAATGCATGGAATAGCATAAAATATACAATAACAATCCACCTCTGCAAGAAAGGAAGGAAGGACTGCATTTAGACTAATTGCTTAACATCCCAAAATACAGCATTCACATCAGCCAAACCCTGACTTGGGTCCACATCAATGCTAAAGCACCTTTGATGCACCTTAGATACAAGTATCTTGTAGAAGAGTTCAGGGACATGATCTGATGAAATGCAAAACTAAAAAATAATAAATCAATCCAGCTCAGCAACTCAAACTGCCACAGGGGCTGGTAGTTTGAGAACATCAATTCTTCAGTTCTTTGCCCTGAGGAATTTGTCTGACTGGGTAATTCTTGGCTGACTTTTGGGGGGCTTCATATTTTCTCTTGCTCTCTCTCTCTTTTCTTGGCTTGTCTGAATCAATTGAACAAACTGGCATGATATTTGATGGCCCCTGAGCTCCAATTATTACAACAATATTATGGCACGGGTAAGTCAGGAGTTTCTCAGCAGAATGCCAATATTACAGGGAGGCTATTTGTATTTGCCGCTAGTCCTTTAGGGGACCAGCAAGGGCAAACGGCTCAATAACTCAATTTCTGACAATTAGCCCCTGACATATCTCTATGCGAAACTGATACATCACTATATTGTGGATGAAGTATCTGAAAAAAAAAACAAGGATTAGCCATTTCAGTTCTCCACGGATCAAGTCTCATGCGAATGAGAAACTGTCAAGAACAAGCAACATTATTCAACAAAATCAAGAGTCGGCCCATCTCTTTCAGAAGTTATAAATAATTTTGCTGCGCAACACTTTCATTGGGATCAGCTTTCGTGTGCAACATAAAGTTTACAATAATAATGAGGTTCATTCACGTTTTGCCTACTCTGCGCTGGTGCAAATTCTTGTTGCCATGCACCATAATTCAAACAGATTGAATCAGATGACATAAAACAGTTGTTTTGGCTTTGCAACTACAGCAATACTTTACCAACAAACATTAACACGGGAGGAAGAAAGGCCATGATTGTTAAATCATTTCAGATTATGTAGAGTATGCTTATCATTTATGTATTGCAGCTACATAATTATGGCTCATGTTCATATTTATGGCTGGACCCTTAGGCTGGGTTAATAGGCCTGTCATCACCTTACCGTTCATGGCTGAAGTGGCACAAATCCTAAAAACAGGGTGAGGCCGTGGGCCAAGACTAACCTTGCTGTATCAAAAAAAAAAAAAAAAAAAGGTGAACCCCCCCATGCAGAGCAGGTTAAGTTGGTATATAAATGAAGGCCAAGCACTCTCTGTTTAACAGCTTTTGCAAGCCAGGTCAATTGAATCAACCTTTTAATCATTTATGTATAATTAAAATTTAAATTAGAATGGTCATTTGTTTGATTCGTAAAAATGAAGTAGCATGCAAACCTCACACAGAGATGAGATGAGATAGGCTACAAATCAAAACAGTTAATTGGTTTTCAAGTTTCGTTAGATTTGTCGGATAGATTCTTTTATTTGTTTCTTATCATTGTCGGATTTGTGTCAAATGCCTTTTTACTTCTCAGGAGTGGGGGTGGGGAATGTGAAGAAATGTGGGGTGAGGGTTAGTGATTTTAACAAACCCCATAACCCTACTTTTAAATTTGGCTCATTTATGCTTCAGAAAGGAATGACAGGAACATCAAGTCATGCGGCTTAAGGAGAGGTGCAAGATGGGTGAAAGACTTCAAGGTGGGCTTTTTTTCTTCTTTTTTTCTGACCACCTAGAAAAACTCTAGTATCCACCCTAAAACGAGGCTCAAAACTGCAACCATTCTGGTCGCATATGCTCCCGAAAGGATTAGTTCACTTCAGAATTAAAATTTCCTGATAATTTACTCACCCCCATGTCGTCCAAGATGTTTGTCTTTCTTCAGTCGAAAAGAAATTAAGGTTTTTGAGGAAAACATTCCAGGATTTTTCTCCATAAAGTGGACTTCAACAAGTTGAAGGTCCAAATAGGAGTTTCAATGCAGCTTCACAGAGCTCCACACAATTCCAGCTGAGGAATAAGGGTCTTATCTAGCGAAACAGAAAATAAAAGAAAATAAAATTGTATATACTTTTTAACAACAAAAATGTTCGTCTTAGACTAGCTCTGCAATGTGCCACGCATTATGTAATCATGTAGTTTTTGCACGTTTGCTTTGTAAACACTTGCTCGGTACTTCCACCTACATCACACGTGACCTTTCCAATGTGATTACGTAATGCGTGGCGCATCACAGAGCTAGTGCAAGATGAGCATTTGTGGTTTAAAAGTATCTAATTTTAATTTTTTTTTTAGAAAATCATTTCGCTATATAAGACCCTTATTCTTCAGCTGGGACCATGTAGAGCCCTTTGAAGCTGCATTGAAACTGCAGTTTCAATGCAGCTTCAATGCTAATCGGACCAGGACTAAATGTTTTGTTTTGTTTTTTTGGTCTGGACCAAATGAACCAAATGAACTAAGTGTGAACGCACCCTTAAAGGGGTCTGCATTTGGTTCTTTAAAGGGGACTCAAGTGTGAAAACACCCTTAATCAGACATGATGTAACAAGATTCATTCGTTACAATGACAACCGACGTAGATATTGACCGGATATTGACTCTCTCTTAACAAATTGATGTGATTTAATCACTTGCCAAATGACAGTCCAAAAGAACAGAAAATCAGAATAGAGTGCCATTAAAAAAAGCCCTGTTGCTTGTTGCTGCTGATGGCAGTGTGGCTGTTTTCACACTTGGCTTGATAGCTTGGTCTGAAGTTTGATTCAGCCCCTCCCCCAGATTCTCTTTTCCTAGGGTTGCTGTTGTTTAGCTACTGTAGATAATGACTAGGAGAAGATGCCATATTCACTGTTTTTTTCCCCAAGTGCAAGATGAGCATTTGTGGTTTAAAAGTATCTAATTTTATTTTTTTTTTTAGAAAATGACCGATCGTTTTGCTATATAAGACCCCTATTCTTCAGCTGGGACCATGTAGAGCCCTTTGAGCTGCATTGAAACTGCAGTTTAGACCGTGTTAACTGTTGGAAGTCCACTATATAGAGAAAAATCCTGGAATGTTTTCCTCAAAAAATAATAAAATAATAAATAATTATTTAGGTGCAACCTCTTTTCATTTCTCTACAAAATGGTCGCTAATTACTGCACAGCCTGCTGTGAGCCAATACAGTGACCGGTCAACCATTAAAGTAAACTTCATCTTTACGTACTTAACTTTAAAGTATTTTTTGTTGTTGTTTAGGTTGGTTAATATTAGCCGTCTACTTTTCACTGCCCTCTGTTGTCATGTGACAGGGAGCTAACTAGCATGCAAAATGTAAAGAGCTTAATAGAGAAGATGAAAAGAACACCGTTACATATCACATACCCAGCACTTGATTCCCCCTGGTTAGCTACCTTACTAAAACGCTCCCACGTGGTACTTTTCTTTCCTTCCTTTTGTTTTGTTTTTAATTTTCCTTTTTGAAATTTTTCTTGGATCTATTTAGCCTCCATTGCTGTTTAAACAAGTGAACCCTGCAACTGCGTAGCTTAATGATAGTCTACAAATTAGTGCCTGATGAAAAACGTTAATATTTCCAACATATTGTTGGAAAACACTTTTATCAGAATAATTTCTAAGCTTGTGTATATTTTTAGTTAAGGATGTTAAGTTATTAGGCAATATCTCATGTAGGTTTTTTTTCCTTTGTGTTTTATATAATGACCACTAGGAGGTGCTTTTTTATTACTTGGCCCACCGACCCGTGTATTATCCACGGATATAACCACGATCTGAGCTATAAACATTTTAGTTTAGTTCTAGATCGAATCTATTTTGTGCAATGTTATTTAAGTGAAACACTTCAGTCTCTACACATGCCTAAGATCTGAATGTGAATCACGTAGCATGTGTCCATTACCAGTCATGTGATGGAGATTTTCCTTCTTAATTTTTGTTGATTCATAACTGGAGGTGTTCGAGCAAATCCAACGATTTTAATAGCAACCTGGCAAATTAGCTCTGGAGCCACTAAACGCTTCACGCTAACATCTATCTGGGCAGGAGCTGCCTCATTAAGTTAAATAATTAATGAATCTGTCATAATTATGAAACTGCTTGCAAGCAAGACTAATTGTACTCATAGTTTAATTAGGCTAGACGCCTGCCACTCAAACGCTCCACTCCAGTTCTGTTTCATGTCGGCCGGAGACACTCCGTGTCCAAGATAACGCTCCAAATGGGAATTCACTTCATATCCCAGACCCCCAACATTAGTCAAATTGTGGAACTTAATTAATATTCTGAGCAAATTTCCACAGCCAGATGACCAGCACTAATTGCTCAGTGTTGCACCTGTGGTCTGCAACCGCTCATGACTGGATGAAGCGTTTGCAGCGGTCTGCAAAATTTTGAATAAGAGAAGAGCTATCCATCTTTGTGGATTGTCCGGCGAGCTGCAGCACTGTGTGAATCAAGTGCACTGAGATGTAATGCATGCACAATCCAAACAACCACAAGGTCACACCACAATATCATCAGAGGCCTTGAGTGGCCCGATATGGAGCACTTTGAATAATGAGACCTACTTCCTCCTCTTTTTTGAGCCGCCACCTCATCTACCCTCTGACAGAGCGAACAGAGCACTGCCAGACCAGCCAACCTTCAGAATAGGAGAGTGGAGAAATAAATGAGATGACATCGACATGCAGATGGAGGAGAGAAAGACATGAGAGTTCAAGGAAGGAAGAAGAACCTCTTTCCTAGCCTATCCACAGGCTAGACCCATTTCAGAGAATGAGAAAAACATGGCAAACTGACAGCTACTATGAGATCTAGGAGAGTCATTTACATAAAGTACAATCGGCTGGAAACTTTAGATTTCTCTGCGACTAAATGATGCGTGAGCATCTCCAAAGGGAAAACAGAATTATACTAGATTTTCATATTTTTGGAAGAATATGTACTCACTGTTATTGAGAGTTATGCACTATTCTGTTCACAGTTAGTCTCACAAGGCAAAGTTTTGAATTAAAGGGGTCCTATTATGCTTTTTTACTTTTTCAACTTTAATTAGTGTGTAATGTTGCTGTTTGAGCATAAAAAAAGATCTGCAAGGCTGCAGAGCTCAAAGTCCACTCCAAAGAGAGGACTACTAGACTACTACTACTGGGTTTTGTGAAGTCACAGTGTTACTCATTTAAATAATCCCCACCTACAGAATATGCAAAAAAGGGGGCAAAGCCTTGCGAAGAGATGCAGTTTTATTTTTGTTGTTTTTTGTTTTTTTCCAAAACCCCTTTGTTTGACCTTTCTAAGACAGACAAACTTAAAGTGGTTAAAAATTATTTTTAATACTGTTCCTGAATATTACAAACCCAACATTTATGTGTGTGCTGCACATTTTATGGAGGACAGCTTCCAGAACCTAAAAGAGTACAATGCTGGCCCCACTTTGTCGGGACAGTCAGTTATTTATGGATCACAACCTGTAAGTATGTTTTATTATTTGCTGATGTGTTTTCTATTAACAGTTCCAACCATTTGCTGTTGCTACTATGTAAACTAATGGCAAAGCTGTTTGGCTTCACTGACCTGCTAACTAACATTACAGTGCTGATGTAGTGTTTACTGTAACTTTTGTAAGATTGTTCACCGCTCCTTTGGAAAATTAACCATGGTTTTGTGATTAATTAGTGTTTGTATTACCATAGTTTGCTGACAAATTTCATGATTAAATGGTGTATAACATTGTATCTAAAATTTATAAGAAAATTACAAAACAGAAAACGTACCACTCTGAAACGTCCTGTGAAATACGTACTTAAAATCTGTTCTGAACAATCCTCTTTGTTCGTTAAGATTCCGAGGGTCTGAATGTGCCTCAAATTGGTTTGAAATTGATGCCATCCTTAATATTTACACCTGAGCAGATGAAACTCGCGGTTATGGTAAAGGACGTGACATTTCCGGAACACGCTCTTAGCGGTTCGCAAATCACAACACACTGGGCCACCTAACCATTCAGAGCACATTTCGTATTTTGGAAGGAGGGCCTTCATCGAACTATACGGTGCGTTTGAGCCAGACTGGGAAGAGAGGTGCTGTAGTACACTCAAAAAAATGAATTGTTGGATTTACTTAAAAAGAAGTGTCAAGTGGTTCCACGCAACTATATTGAGTAATTTGTAATTTAGTTGTATGAACAAAAGAAATTCAAATTTGAATTTGTCACTGTTACATAATATTTATATGTGCAGTTTACTTAATAATGTTGTTTATTACGTAAACTGAACACATTTATTGACTTAATTTACCTTATTAATTAACTATTTGCTCTACAAAATGCACTCAAAAAATAACTCATTGAACAAACTCAATTGAATTGACAGCAGGAATTCCATCCATATTCATGCATAGGCTCACAGCCTAAACACATTCAGAAACATTACAGAAACTCCTCTAAATGTCCAACATAACTGAACATTAAACACTAACATAAACTAACAACATCTTTCACTTTACTGAAAAACACATAAAATAACACTTTAATCCCAAAATTTTCTAGCCTAATGCAGTCCCTTGCAAAGCAATACTCATGTTTAGTAGAAACAACTCAGTTAAATTAAGTTCATGTAGTTACATGAGTTTTTTAAGTAATGTGAACAATGTGAAGTATGTAAAATATGTGAAAAATAATGCATTTTGTGAACAATCAAGCATGAAAACATATTCTAGTATTCCATAACACTTTGGAAAGTGTTATGGAAGAAAAAATTATGTGCTGAAATATGCCTCTAAAACCTTTTTTTTTCCCCTTAGTTTTAATGGATGGATGGATGGATAGATGGATGGATGGATTCTTTGGGTTTGTGAACCCTTAACCTTAAATATGAGCAGTACTAATAGCAGGGACAGTGGGTAGGGGGGGTGATATGGATGACTGACATGTCTCTGATCATATATCAGCCATCCTCTAATAGAAACAAGAATGCCTTCAGCGGGTATTTTTTATCCATCAGCTCAACAGGAAATGTGGCGCGTGTCGTGCTGTGACATGGGTCTCTCCCAGACAATGGCTCATCTATTTCTGCACTGTCAGCTCGCCCTTAAAGCACAGTTGTCAAACTTAATTGTATTACCTGCAGAGCTGGGAGCCCTTTTATTAATTTATTCCTGGAGGAGGGAGAAAATAGGATGTGAGATGAGGTTATGTGGCTGTGGAGTGTGTTTATACTCTCTGAAACATGGATACGGCAAAGTAGCATTAAGTTGGAATGACAAGAGTAAATGCTTTGGTGTCCTCCAGTAGAGGAGCCAGTCATTTGATTCTTCCGGCCTCATTACACAGAATCTGAAGACAATCATCTTTGGCACATAAGCAGTTATTTGAGATATGACTAGTGTTGTTAATGAGACAGTAGTAAATTATGTTACAAAACCTACCTAGCCAGCATTTTAAGACATCGCAGTGGCACTCCTGGCGCTATGGTGTGACCTTAAAACACTTTAACCATAGTGCATAATTTATAAACTATTTTGACGTTCGCATCACATTATCGGCTTCTCTGCTGTTGTAAACTTGCTCAGTAGCGCACCTGGTACAGCACAGCACTTGCGAGGAGTGTCGTGAAACACGAGATAAAGATAAAAGACTGGTAGAAATGAGCAAATTCTTCAACAAATTAGTTTTTATCTTATGTTTGCATTAAAACTATCAGTTAGGTTTAGGGTCGGGTTTTGTGTAGGTGCTACGTTATTTTTAAACACGATACAGTCTGGGTGTTCGATTCCGGGTTTTTCCAAGTCGACTCCGATTCTCAACTCCCAGAATTGACTCCATTTACATTAAATCAAAATCAATACAAGATTGACGTCATTATTACACACTAAATGTAGGCTATTATTAAATAATTAAAACCTAATTTTAAAGAGGGGGAAGTTACAAGAAACAGTCTTGTTCGAATATTATTTCGGAGTTAAATAAACGAGAAAGAAGGTTCATTCATGTAATTATGGTATAATGTCAATGAGGGCACTAAGCACCCATTGTCATCTCTTGTACTGCTTGGCCAATGTAAAGTTACTATGTCTGTTATAAGTACGCTACATGTAGGATAAAAGCATGAGACTGTGTTATTATGCGACTCTGACACACGGTGTAATGGCATTTGAATTCTTGGCTTCATTTGGTTCACTCCTTGCTGATATACTGCGCTTAACTGCCATGCACTATATAGGAATTAATAAATGAGTAACACTTTATTTTAGGGTAACTAGTTTAACTAGTTGCTTATTAGCATGCATATTCCTAGAATATTGGCTATTTATTAGTACTTATTAAGCACATATTAATGCCTTTTTCTGCATGACCTTATTCTACATTCATAATCCTAGCCAATACCTAAACTTAACATCTAACTTATTAACTATTATAAGCAGTAAATTAGGAGTTTATTGAGGGAAAAGTCATAGTTAATAGTTTACATGTGTTCACTATACTAAAGTGTTACCAATAAATGTGTGAGCTATTTCAGACAACAACTGAGTCGATTCCTGTCCTAGAGTCAACCCCAACACTAGGTTCTGTTCAAATTTGAGGAACCAAATCTTTTGGAGTCCACTCCCCATCACTACGATGTATCGATGGTTTTAGTTCCACTTACTGGATATTTCATTTCCAAACTGCTGCGATAAAACAACCAGCATAATAAAACATTGACAGATTTAAATTAATTAATTTAGGATAAAACCAAATGCGCTTCTAGCACCACTCACTGGACATTCCACTGTGAAAGTGCCAGGAAACATGCAACAAGCAATGCAATATCATTTTGAAAAAAAAAAAAAAAAAAAATGTTGCCACAGGCATGTTTTTCCAATGAGCCTGGGTTGCAAATAAAGATTAGACTGGAGGCTAAAACTTTTTCAAGAATCATAAAAACAGTGTTTATTTCTTCAAAGAATATCATTAGAAAGAAGCTAGTCAGAGCAGCTAGCATGTGAAGCTCTCGGCCACTGTGCTGTCGGCTATCAGGTGGGCAATGCTCAGCTAGCCAATGGGCAGCAGGAAAACAAAGCAACGATGACATTTTATCTGATGGAGAGTCCTGTGGGGGAAAGCCGTGGTGCTGAACTGTCAGGCAGATTTCTGTGAGATGTGGAAGGGATGGAAAAAAAATCCAAACAAACAGGGGCCCTGGCACAAGCTCCCATCACCAGGCGCACGGGTTCCCATGGGATCGCAGGAGGCAGAGATGAAACACAAAGAGATCTAACCTTTTTTATTCTTTCTATTTCTCTGGGAGAACAGAGTTCTTTGGTGCTGAGAGATTAAAAGGGAATGGCAGAGTGAGACAGATTAAAACGAATCAAAGCCCCGCGTTACTTATTTGCGATGAATGTCAGTTGAAGAAGAAAATATTGCATTTGTGCAGTGATGATGTGCTGTATAATTGGCAACATTTGGTGTTGTGAAAGAGAACATTTTACTTCAAACAATCCTTCATAAAGTATGTGCGTATAGGTAAAAGACTTTGCGTAACTACTCGTCCCATGCTCCTTTGCAAATTACTGTATGTAATTGGTTTAGAGTGGGTTTGTGTATCTTTATAATGTATTTTTTTTATCAGAAAAGACAACTGCTATCTTGTATACTCTAACGCTCTAACATCTGATATTAGCTAACATTAGGTAGATACACTATATTGACAAAAGTTTTGGGACGCTTGCCTTTATGTGCACATGAACTTTAATGACATCCCATTCTTAATCCGTAGGGTTTAATATGGAGTTGGCCCACCCTTTGCAGCTAAAACAGCTTCAACTCTACTGGGAAGGCTTTCCACAAGCTTTAGGAGTGTGTTTATGGGAATTTTTGACCATTCTTCTAAGCACATTTGTGAGGTCAGGCACTGATGTTGGCGAGAAGGCCTGGCTCACAGTCTCCGCTCTGAGGTCAGGACTCTGTGCAGGCCAGTCAAGTTCCTCCACACCAAACTCGCTCATCCATGTCTTTATAGACCTTGCTTTTTGCACTGGTGCGCAGTCATGTTGGAACAGGAAGGGGCCAACCATCCCCAAACTGTTCCTACAATGTTGGAGCATGAAATTGTCCAAAATGTCTTGGTATGCTGAAGCATTAAGAGTTCCTTTCACTGGAACTAAGGGGCCAAGTCCAACCCCTGAAAAACATCCCGACACCATAATCCCCCCTCCACCAAACTTTACACTTGACACAATGCAGTCAGGCAAGTACTGTTCTCCTGGCAACCGCCAAACCCAGACTTATCCATCAGATTGCCAGGCAGAAAAGCATGATACATCACTCCAGAGAACACGTCTCCACTGTTCTAGAATCCAGTGGCGGTGTGCTTTACACCACTGCATCCGACGCTTTGCATTGCACTTGGTGATGTAAGGCTTGGATGCAGCTGCTCGGCCATGGAAACCCATTCCATGAAGCTCTCTGCGCACTGTTCTTGAGCTAATCTGAAGGCCACATGAAGTTTGGAGGTCTGTAGCTATTGACTCTGCAGAAAGTTGGTGACTTCTGCGCACTGTGCGCCTCAGCATGCGCTAACCCCTCTCTGTGATTTTACGTGGCCTACCACTTCGAGGCTGAGTTGCTGTTGTTGCTTCCACTTTGTTATGATACCACTAACAGCTGACCGTGGAATATTTAGTAGTGAGGAAATTTCACGAATGGACTTATTGCACAGGGGGCAACCTATCACGGTACCGCGCTTGAATTCACTGAGCTCCTGAGAGCAACCCATTCATTCACAAATGTTTGTAGAAGCAATCAGCATGCCTAGGTGCTTGATTTTATACACCTGTGGCCATGGAAGTGATGACCTAAAAGAAGTGGAACACCTAAATTCAATGATTTGGAGGGGTGTCCCAATACCTTTGGCAATATAGTGTAGCTAGCTAATATTACGTAGTTATGTTACCAACCTCCATAAGCATACAAAAACATTGTTTTCTTTGATTTATGGACATGTAAGTAATGTAGTACTTTGCTGGGAATTTATAAATTAAAGTGCCCCCATTATGCTATTTTAAATGTTCCTACTTTTGTTTTGGAAGTCTCCTACAACAGGTTTACATGCATCCAAAAAACATTTTCATTATCTCTAATTATACATTGCACATCACCTCATTTCTCAAAGAGTCTTAAACGACTTAACTCACTTAAACTCTTTTCCGAGAGCTACTCTGTTCTGATTGCTCAGATGGCCCAGTCTGTTGTGATTGGTCGACCGCTTACAACACGTGTAACAAACATTACCATAACTGAATTTCAGCTGCAGAGGCTTAAACACAAATTATCGCCTTGCACATGCTTCCGCTTTGCGTATTCTTCAAAACGCTTACGCTGTATGTCCTACGCCTTCCCTATTCAACTTACGGAATGAATGCGGTGGCAGTTTCATATTTTTTTTCCATAAGTAGAATAGGGAAGGCGTAGGACATACGCCGTAAGCTTTTTGAAGAATACGGAAAGCGGAAGCACGTGCAAGGCGATAATTTGTGTTTATAAAGCATATGTATTTTTTTTTTAAATGACCGATTGTTTTGCTAGATAAGACTCTTATTTCTCGTCTGGTGTCGTTTAAAGCCCTTTGAAGCTGCACTGAAACTGTAATTTTGACCTTCAACCGTCTGTAGGCCATTGAAGTCCACTATAAGGAGAATAATCCTGGAATGTTTTCATCAAAAACCTTAATTTCTTTTCGATTGAAGAAAGAAAGACATGAACATCTTGGATGACATGGGGTTGAGTAAATTATCAGGAAAATTTTATTTAAAAGTGGACTAATCCTTTAACGTCGGACCTCATAGTAGATCAATCTTGAAAGGTTTACATTATCATTAAAAGTCAGTTTCACTAGGGAGGTTTTGATGATATGTTAACTTTAAAATGATCATTTCAATCGATTCACTGAGCAACATTGATTTTTAAGATGAAAGTATCCTGATGTACAGCCAGATAAAAAGTAGGGATAACTTCATTTTTCACAGTAAAGGGGCAGTGTTTACATATTTGTCATGGGGATGTATGCTGTATATGCAGTTATGATATTGAACACATTGCAAACAGGTTGTTTTGACAGGTCCAGAGTTTGTCACAGAAGCTCATATGATTCCCCTCTTGATTTTCTACTGGCAAATTTTATAACATTCTTTCATTTCAAATATTTCATTCCTTCCACAGATGTTCACCCAAATGACATTTATATCTTATGTCAGATTCATAATAAATATATTAGGAATGGGTCAAGACTAGTGATCCAAATTTCTAAGTCTTTTTATCTTTAGTATTTTTAGCTTTAATGCTTTTAAGAGGGATGAATTTTGAGACACAGAGCGGGTTTTAGCTTGCCGCATCACCACTACAAATATTAAAGCCAAAAAATCGTACAAACTAGAGCTCGAAGCCTCAAAGTAATAAATTTCACTTACAGATTGGCAGCATGTCAGTATTTGTGCACACAGCTTTACATGCGAATTAACTGAGGTTAGGAGAAAGTGCTAGATAAATATTACTGTGAAGAAGTGAATTATGATCTGATTGCTGTAGATTCAAAAATATGTGGTTAAATGTTTAAGCTGGCTATAGATAAATATAATGTAGTAAGCTACACTGTTTACTGTCTAAGGCTTCTTTAAGACCAAATAGTGATTCAGACAACCCACCTGAAAATATGTTAATCGCACAACCTAATTGCAATAATTGCAATTGTGTTGTGCAATTAAACAATCATGTCAGAAGACACATCATGGCCATATTCCAGGATGACAATGTCAAGATTCATCAGGCGCAAATTATGAAAGAATGGTTTCAACATTTATTTCCATCGAGAGGTGCATCAATTTTTGATCAAGATCTTGTATTGACAATGCAAGAGTCGAGCACTCTGTAAAGTCTCCTCCAGCACATCCCAAAGACTTTCAAAGAATTGAAGTGAAATTAAATGATTCTTCATGCTCCCTCCCAACCATTCTTTCACAATTTGAACCTGATGAATCTTGACATTGTCATCCTGGAATATGGCCATGAATACTGTACATCTTCCTACATGGTTGTTTAAAGCTGCAGTCCGTAACTTTTTTTGGTTAAAAATGATCCAAAATCAATTTTCCGAGCAAGTACATAACCAGCCAGTGTTAAAAACTCATTAATTCAATTGAAATCTACAGGTAACGCTAATACAGACTAAATACACATAGTCACACAATGCTGATGTTGTTAATAAAGTATAACAATAATAATAATTTTCCGTGGTAAGCAATCATTAGATTTAATCACCATAGGCAGCAGGATTTATTGTATTGCTTTTTTTCTCAGTTGGTCAGAATAGACATGTTACTTACTTGTTCAGATGACATTTTCCTGTGAAAATTCAAGACGTAGAATCTGTGATTCTGAAGTACAGTATCCACACCGGTGCTGTGACTAACAGCAAACATTAGATTAATCTGCTCTGAGGAGCCGTGCACAACCCATATAAAGATGATAATTCCGCAAATTGCAGGTTTCAGACAGAGATCCCGACATAGAGGCAAAACTTACGGACTGCAGCTTTAAGAAATGAAAATCTACACACTCCATTAATTAGGGTTAAAAAACTGTTGCCAAACATATAACATGCTAGAAACATAATAATCACTGTAATAATGATCCAATCATAGACTCCAATCATTTTCCCTTTTTTAAATCCAAACAGCGACAGGGACTTTTTTTTTTGTATATTATAAATAAAATGGCTGGAAACCCTGCCACATTAAAATCTGTAATGTTCCTAGATTTTCAAAATTTGTTGCAGTCATTATGTTCTAGAAAGAAAAAAAAAACTGCATAATATTGTGTACAGGCTTTTGAAGATAATAGACTTCAAAGGTTATTTGCAGGGGGCAACCAGAGCAAATGCCCAGCTCATTACTGTAGCATCACGATACACAGGGTTTCATCCCATATACAGGGCATTAGATGTGTTCCCATTATTTAGCCGGATTAAAAGCTTCGGAGGTTCAAAGCCCAAGTTATGTGTTAAGCTGGAGTTCAGAGCCCCAGGGACACTTATCAAATCCCTTGCCCAGTGCTTGCTTTGCACAAGCAGAGGCTCTTGAACTCTTGAAGATGCCAGTTTAGAGAGAGGCCTTTTCTCTGAGTTTAAACGAGATAGATCAGCACTTAAGGTATAGAGGTCAGTCCGCCAAGACCTGTTTTGAATGATGCTCGCTGTTTCCTGTTCTGCTGCTATCATTGGCTCAGAGCGTCAGTTTACTTCAAATATTCAGGAGCTTATCAACTCACGCTATTCCCTGAGGTATCAGTCCATTCCAGGTTGTTCATCCTACAAAGGTCCAAACAGAGTTCATCAGTTTCCACCCACTTTTTTCAATAACATGTCTTCTGGAAATATTTCCTCTAATTCATTTGTTTTATAGACATTTCAAAAATTCTTCAATAAAGAGGTGTGCCCTAAACCCGACCATCCAGCTCTGTGATGAATCACAACATAACCAATTTTCTTTAAAAAAAAAAACAAAACAAAACAAAACAAAACAAAAAACAGAAGTCTCTTATGCTACAGTATAATGCTTTGTCTTGTGTTAAAAAATTCACTACTGAGGATTTCTTCTTGTTTAATTTTTTATGAATTATTGAGCCATTACATGAAATTCATGTTCAGAATTTTGTTTTTGCCTTCCCCAAGTGAACCTACGATTGTGATTTATATTCAGAGCTTGGATATGGTTCGATTTTGTGAGAATCATATTCGATATACATTCACCCTTGTTTGTTTATGTAATGTAAACAAAGAAAAGTAGATCCACATATTATGGTTGCAGATATGAAACTTACATGACAACATTTTTCAGATATATACGTCTTGTAAGACTTTTTCTTGGTGTTAGATTCTATAGCTGCTCATATCCACTCTGAAATGGTAACAATAAGTATAACTCAATCAGATTTATCAGTGTAAAAAAGTCGAAGCACAGCTAACATAAAAAAGTATGCAATTTTGTTAATCCCACAGTGTTGATAGAGATAAAAAAAACACAACAATTTCCATTTTCCAAAATAACAGCAACTTTTCATTTAGCTGATAACTGAAGAGATCTGTTTGGTTACTGACATTCTTCCAAATATCTTCCTTTGTGTTCAGCAGAACAAAGACATTTATACAGGTTTGGAAACTACTAAGGGTGTGTAAATGATGACAAAATTTTCATTTTTGGGTGAACTAACCCTTTAAGGCTAATGTACTATGGAGAGTTTCACATGGCATTTTGAAACCAGTTCTGAGTTCTATTTAGGTTTAATTGTTGCATAGAATCATGGGTGAATACACAGTTATTAGAAGTGATTGTTGAGTAGTAAGAGGCAGAACTTCAATTTGCAATGACAGCAACAATAGAGGACTACAAATTACTGTGCCATTAATGTGAAGTAACTGTTTCCTGAGCAATGATTGTGTATCAGTGCAAGCTGTTAAGAAAAACTACTGTCACTTCAGCTTGATAAAGGTGAGTTTGGTCCACGGCCTGAGAAGAAGAAATGGTGTGTGTTTGTTATGCGTATGTGTGTGCGTTTCTAACCTGCGTGAGAGCATGGAGCAGGTAGCAGTGCTTGGGAACTAATTGAAATGAGAGGCGATGTGCAAGTCTCCTCCAACATCGCCAAGCCATTCGTCAGGGTGACATCACCGTACTCACACCACATCCATCTTCTAGAGCAGGCCCAGGCTTGCTCCGCTCGCCGTGATTAATATCCATACCTCCCAACCGCACACCGTCACTCCCAGCACATTCAAACACAAGCACACTGGGAGGGCAGCGGCAGCTTCTCCTGTAATCTTCTGCAGAGCTGGACAGCTGTGGTGTGGGCTCCTTTTCCATGCCTACGCTACTGATGGCGGAAAGGGAGTTGGCAAGGAAGAGTGGCGGTGTAGCGCTCCTTTATTGCCCATCCAATAGGAGAATACGCTGGCTCTGCTGGTAGCCACACGCTCGACAGCCCCCTAATGAGTTGGATGCTGTTTTCACCTTAGAGTGTTAGCAAAACACAAGATGCAGAACAAGGAAAACCACAAGCCCACAGCAACCACCTGGCATGAGTTCCATCCACATCTGCACTGATAATTAAAGGAAGAGTTTATCTGGTATTGAAAATGGACACAATTTACTTGCCTTCATTTTGTTCCAAACTTCTCTGACTTTCTTTTTTCCAAACAGTGAAAGCATATAGAGACCAGAGGCTGTCAAACTCCAAAAAGTACAAAAACAGAACAAACCAAAAAATATAGCTGCAAGCAGCAATCATCAGGGTTCAAGCACTTTAAGGCCTTTAAGCACATGCATAAAAAAGTATTATATTTATATTTTATTATGAAAAAGACCATTTGCAGCCAATACAGGCGATTTAGTAAGGAAAAACGTGGGTTTTAAAGGTTTTTTGACAGTTATAGCGCCACCTATTGCCCGATCTACACTACGTTTTTTGGGTGTCCTCAGAGTGTGTGGTTTCGTCTCGATCGGACTAACGGTTTCGAAGATATTCGCAAAAAGAGCTAAATCACAATGTTGCACAAACCATAAGCCAAAACCTGGCAAGTCTGGTATCGTTGGAGTTGGCAAGGATTCAGGAGTCTAAAGACATAACTCGCGTGAAAATAAGTCAACCACACCCAGAGTTATATATATTTTCAGCCAAAAATATAAAAAAAAATGTTTTTAACCCTCTGGAGTCTGAGGCTGATTTGGGGCCTGGAGAAGTTTTGACATGCCCTGACATTTGTGCTTTTTTCAGTTGTTCATAAACATATAAATGACAAAAGTGTCATTACACTGTATTCAGCACAAACTAGGCTACAATAATATGTGAGGAACATGTATGTACATGTTTGTGTTTTTGAAGGAATAACATTTATGCGTGGTTATTGAAAAAACAAAAAACTTAAGTCACTGAAATAAGGCCAAAAAAAGTATAGTAAATCTGTGTTTACAATACTTTAGGGTATTGGAGGTTGTAAACTAGAGTTTTTGCTTCAAAATTATGTAAAAATTATGCTGCCTACTCCTTCATATAAAAATAGTTTTTGTAAGACACTTTTTGCCAAGAAACACAGTATGCGTGGAGGCGTGAATCACCACTGAATAATGGGCCATTCTCACCTGAGAAGACAAAAGAATTGCATAGTAATGAGCTGAAATGACTTGCATATTAATGAGGCATTTCAATCAGGTAGGCTGTGAAAAAAACCTTCTGTGATGTCTCAAGCTCATCATGATATATGAAACATACAGAAAAATATTATTACAATATAAAGTAATGGTTTTATATTATACTTTAAAATATAATGTATTTCTGTGATGCAAAGAGTCTGAATATAGGCTTTTTGTTTAAAAGCATGCACATTTGGAGAAATATTGGATTCTCATATGCTTATGTCAATTTTCTATACAGAGGAGTTATATTTATTTAATATTCATTGTCATTACTATGAGCGCTGGTGTTTTCAATTCATCCTTGAAGTCGGAGGGCGCTCTCTGTGCATTTTTAGTCCACAAATTCATCTAAAAGAAGAAGAGGCTATTCCATGAATGGAGTTTTCAATTCATACTGAAGCCGGAGGGCGCTAAAGAAACAAAAACTCATCTAAAATTCATCTATAGAAGAAAAGAAAACAGGAACTAACTGCATGTCTTCTAGAGCTCGCTAACCATGACTTTTACATCCAGATAAACACTTTTCAAGACAATAAATACACGATTGAGATGATGAATGCATGTATTGCCTCTGAATTTGCGTCTGAATAGCGCTCCCTCCGTGGGCGTGGCCGCATTAGCGGATAATGAGCTGAATCACGGACTTCTGACATGGCTCTCTTTTCATACAGATTACATAAACACAGAAGGTTTGTTTTCGATTTGACTTACATGATTTAAAACGTGGCATCTTAACGTTTTTTTAGACACAAGTTTAATTTTTCTGTGATTAGTATTCACTAAGTTACAGTTCATTTTCTGAGAACTATCAGATTGGACTTCGTTCAGAGGGAGAGGAGAAATCACGCATCATGTTAGTTTTCTTTATTTTACAAAAGGCACAACATTGTGTTTTTACTCTGAGTGTATACAAATAAAAGAAGATATTCTATAGTTTCAATTGATATATTACTTATGTCTCTATGACAAAAAATGACGGAGTATTTTAAGTCTGTTTTACTGCAATGTGAAAAAAACCCCTGCAAAACGCGCCGGCGCGTTTTCAGACCTCAGAGTGTTAAAAGCGTTTTAACAGTTATAGCACCACCAATAGTCTGATCTCCATAAAAGTTGGCATGCTTCTTTAGAGTCATATGCTGCATGTGCTCCCTTAATTCCGTGAAGTTCTGAATTTTCTTTTAGGATTTATAGGCTTTTTGGTATATTTAGCCATGCACAATTTCTAAATGACCCTGTTATAGCGACCCAAAGGGTAAAAAACCTAGGACTACTTAGCAAAAGTAGTTTTTTCAGCTATTCATGAATAATTAATGAACGACTTAATTGACAGCATTGTTTCTTGAGGCAAAGTTGTTCAGCATGAAGAGATCTATCAAATGATATTCACTGAGGCATTTACTGAGGCATAAAACTCGTTAGCGCCAACTAATGGCAGATTTCTTTCAAAATTCTTACAGACCTCTAGGACCATGAGTCAAACATGCAAACCGAGTTTTGTTCCAGTCGGCCTCCGTTAACCTTGTCTAATAGGTGCTCAAATTTTATTGGCCGATGGCGGCCATGTTTTTTTAGATACGCCAATGTCCTCATAGACTATCATGCCCCCTTGTACCAAGACACTGCATGCCAAATTTCAAGTCGATCGGACTAACGGTTGCGTAGTTATAGCTGTTTTCATGGGGTTTTTTTCAAGTTATAGCGCCACCTAGTGTCCAATCGACACAATTTTTTTTTATCATGACAAGAGATTGTGCCCATACACATGTGAACTGAGTTTGGTGCAAATATCTAATTTATTTCTCGAGTTATAGCCATTTTAGTAGGAGTGGCTCTACCCACATTGTACGATTTGGCGCCCCTTAACGACCGTGAACCAAAATTTTGACTTTTTTTTTTTTTTTATAATTATTGATATTCAGACTCCAGAGAACATTTCTGTACTGGTTTGGTTCCGATCAGGTCAAAAACCTAGGACTAGTTCATGTTTCATGGATTCTTGTCCATGGAAAGCGCCACTTCCAGTATTTTGCTGGTTACTCGAATTGAAATTGAGGATTTTTTAAAATCGAGTACTCAAATTTTATTGAGGAATCGTGACAGCTCTATCAACAACATTAAAAAATAGTTTTATATTTCACCATTGTTTTTAATTCATTTGTCATTTGCGATGCTTCATGGGATTCTAGTTCTTTTGCTTACTAAAGATGTGTCCTCATGTCAGATTTTCATATACTTTTTTGCTTCATATCCAAGTTTGCAATGAATCACCTCATAACTGGTTGGTTTGGTTCATGAATTAAAGGTCACCTATTATGCCCATTTTTACAAGATGTAATTTAAGTTTCAGATGTCCCCAGAATGTGTCTGAAGTTTCATCTTAAAATACCTCACAGATTATTTATAAATCCCTGTTGCAAATACCCATTTCTGACTACAGTCAAGAACAGGCTGTTTTCGTGCATGTGCCTTTAAATGCAAATGAGCTGCAGTGCCCCGCCCCCTCTCCACGATCACAGTTCCTGCTTCAATCGCATTCTCTCTCTAACACAAACAAGACATCTGCTTGGTTTTGATTATCATCTATATCGCGAACACTCTCATGGATAGCATAGTTTTTCTTTCATCATTAAAGTTTTTTATTTCCACACGTTTTAAACCTATATCAGTTTAAACTTCTAATGGATAGTTTTCTGAGCGCACTTATCTAAAGCACACACACAGACAGCTGGCTGTCAGACGTCAAGTCTCATGAGTAACTTCTCTTTCACATTTTTTGTTTTGTTTAAACTGTCAAATACACACACAGTTGTGTGAACATAAATAGCAGGCAACGTTATATAAATCGTATGTGAATATTAGATCTGTGGTGCATTCCCTTTCAAAAATAAAACTAATCCACTGTGTTGAGCGGCTCAGATGTCAGTAAATGAAGATTGTTATGTTCACTCTCACATCCAACAACAAAACATCTCAATTATTTACCAGACATTGTTGTTGCTACAGCTGCTCCAGCACGGAGAAAATGGCGGACAGCGTACAGCTCGCTGAGGGCGGAAACTATGGTAATACAGGACTGTCAATCAGTGGCTATGGGCGGGGCATGAGGAATGTGATGTCACATTCCTCAGAGAATCAAAACGGCATGTCTAATGAGACTGCTTTGGTTTAATGGGGATTTAAAAAAAAAAAAAAAAAAAAAGGAGTGGGTGGATTTTTATCATTATAGGGTGGTTGTGTTCACACACTGCCAACACACATTTATATCCAAACACCTTGTAAAAGTGGATTTAGCATAATAGGTGACCTTTAATGCTTAAAAAAAGACTTTTGCCTATGGGAAAAATACTTACGGAACCAATAGGGGCTTTCACACCAAATATAGTTCTAGGAACTATCCACTAGGATAATTCCCCGAGAACTAATTTCTCCCCCAGGCCATGTTCCTGGTTGCGTTCGCACCGGGAATAGTAATTGTGAAGTGGCCAACAGAGGCGTCTTTAAGGCGCCATTTACAAACGGTAAAAAACGGTGGATGGAAGATGCTGTGATCAGAGCTGTGTTTGTTTTGTGTCGTGGGTTTCATGATAACGGAAATGTAAACGCATAATTTACATGCCCGAAAGAGCAAAAAGTGGGGCTAAAAGACAAAATCTCCTATGACAACTTTCAGTATTACATATCATCGGGCGGAGAAAATAACACAACCCTGCAGACAACAGTTAAATGCCGTCATCACTATTTTCCATGTTCGTGAAGTAAGTATGTTTACACGGCTTTTTAGAAAATGCCGGGTGCCGGTGTTTGACATGCGTTTGACCAATCAATGTACACTTATGTCACTGATAGTTCCTATAGTGCTGGTTTAGACCCTACTCTGAAGTTGGAGCTAATTTAGCTCCCCCAAAAGGAGTTCCTAGAACTAAAATCGCTCCTAGTTCCTGCGGTGCGAACACGGCAAAATCTGGGTACTTCAGCCAATAATTCTAGGAACTATGAAAAGGTTCCTTCAGTGCGAAATCCCCTAATGCTGCTGAAAAGTGGGTGGGAACCAATGTACTGTATTGCAAGACTCAATTCTCAATTCTGACTGGTCAGTCGTTGAACTCATAATCGTCAGTGACAACTCTGTATTTCATAACACTCATCTGAGTAACTGAAACCAGCGCTACCTTCATGTCTCTCATATCCTACTGCAGATTCACACTGTCTCAAGTTTTTGGATCTTGACACCTCCTAATCTCAGAATGACTTCACTGTATGGAGAAGAGCAGCTCAGAATTTTTTCTCTTTTTTTTCATTTATAATGTCTTCTATAATGCTCACATAATTTTCATTTTCAACTGAACTATTCCTTTGAGAACAAGCTGGAACTGTTGGATGACAGAGGAAAAAAGATGGTCTAATCAAAGCAGGTTGTCAAACCGAAAGGAGCAGAGCAATCGCGTTTGGAGTTTTGCGTTGTTTTTCTTCAGACCCCCCCCCACACACAAGTCTCTTATTATCAAAAGATGTAGCTCCCACTTGCGATCGGGGGTGAGCAGCACTTTGAAGATGCTCTGAAATGTGACCGTGTACGCCCGCTCCCTTAGACTGATTTGCTTTGATAACCCCCCGTCTGATGTACGCAACAGTTTCATACTCTTGTAGCTCTCAGGCTGAAGCTTACACTTAGCGTAAAAGCCTTTTGCTGTCTTTGAGATGCAGAGCGAGTCGCCCCCACCCTGACACACACACTTCCATTCAGTGCCATTCTATGCTGGATGTGATTGATTGGGAAGTGCTCCATGAGAGCGGGGCCGTTCAATGCACACCACTCTTTTGTCATTCACAGGATTCCTGCCTGCCCAGAGAGAGCATGTCATGTAATCAGATTAAGAGAAGTGCTGTCACAGGACAGGATGGCTAACAGCTGGCCCATAAGCACCCTGATTTACTTTACGCTGCTTACTGCATACTCCTAAAGGCATTGGACTTTAGTGGAAGCAATCTGTTTTATCAGTCCCAAATTTCCCGAGTCGTTTATCCTCACCTATCACCGTTATGGGTTTTGGTTTGTAGCATTCCACCAAGGCACATAAATATGACAGGTTTTTGTGTCTTTGAATTGAATGCGCTTAATACCTTAGAAATTGCATGTCCATTGCAATCTCATCAACTGCTCATTTCAGCTGAATTGAAAATCAAAATTCCAAGAATGCACTGTTTTTTTTTTTGTCTAATAGTAAAGAGTTTGGACTGAGATTCTTGGCGTCAAGAGCTCTTACTGTTATTAAGAGCTCAAAGATGGAAAGGCGATCTTGTCAGATCTCATCTAAATCCAGGTATGACATTCCTCTAATGCTGTCCTATCATATATCTGCAGTCATTAATTCCACACCAGTCACTCCATCATAAGCCTCTCGTTGATAAATGATGGAATTATATGATTTATAGGTCAATGATGTGGTGTTCGTTTTATTTGTCTGGATGTACTCATTTATTCAAAAATGCATCACAATGCAGTACATACTGGCAGTGACTTGAATGTGGCTCTTCTGTGATGAATATGTTAATAAGTCCAAAATGTCACGGTGGTACAACTCAAAGATATATTAATAACAGGATGCAGCTTCTGTACATACATCAATGGTGTTGCCATCTTGAAACAGTCAGCATGATCTGTTTACTGTTAACTGAACCGTGGAAGATGCCTCAGTGATATAGTAATATATACATATAGTAAATATAGATATATAAACATATATCTATGTAGATTATATAAATGTACATATAGTAATATATACTAAAATAGATTGCTATACAAATCTTTACTCTCCAACGTGTTCTTAAGATCAGCAGTGTTTTACCAATACTAATCATCTGAAAAATGCAGAATTGTCAATCTTGTAAAAACTCGTCACTCGTATTGTTTTGAATGGGAGAAAGTGTAATAAGTCCTGCATTCTAAATAAGAGCCATCGCCGATTGGTAAAGGCATCGCGTCACTGCAGCGGCCGTTAGAAGCTCCGGTTCCTATAGAAACAGTCAGACATGCGCACGTTTCTGAAATGAAACGCATTTAGGATTGCGCATGCGCTTTAAATTGATCCATCCTGAAAAATACCGGTTTTTGTTATGATTCAAGCGTTTAGAAACAAAATTTATGAGACAGTTGTTGTTAGATTTCATTGGTGATTTCCAATATGAAATTTAATCAAAACTTGGCAAACAGCTTTGGAGAATTTGATGTTTCCCTATTCAAAGTGATAGGAGCTGCACTTGAATGCCCGAGAGGCTTTTCAAAAATGTCCGCCGAGTGAAATGGCTTGTCTTAAAGGGACTTTGGGTGGAACCAACATAAAGGAAGCCATTTTGCTGTCATGTGACAAGAATGCCATAAAATGGGTGACAGATATTTTTACTTTTTTTGTTACATGGCGAGGTTCCAATTTTCCAATGGCAAATGGTATAATGTTTTTAAAAATGCACATTTGAAAGATTTGTACATTTGTGTATTCAAGATGTAAGGAAAATATTTTGTTTATTATATCGCTTGGCATTATCATTAAATCAAAAGTCATTAAATTCATTAAAAAGTCATTAAAACACCACAAAATATTCAAAACAGGAATACACAATAGAATGAGTGATTTGCAGGTTTTTTTAATGAAATTCTGACGAAGTGGACTTGTATGAAAACCATCCCAGTAATTCAGAGAAAAACAAGCCTCACCCCATACTTTCTTGGATGCCATTCATTGCATGCTGGAAGCACATCTATTTCACTCGTTGTGGCCTCTTCTTTTCCGCCCCTCCATCAGAGAGCAAGCAGAAATGAGACATGAATGGACCCTAGTGTTCAGAGAGCCGTAAAAACAGCTCTCTTGTTCTAGCCTTCCCCCGACTTCTCAGACACATCATTGAAGCGGCCAGCGAGTGTCTTTGAAGAGAGAGGACTGTACAGTGATACAAATGGCAATCCCGCTCTTTCAGGGATGTGCTCTCCGCCCCTGCCTAGCCCTTTTTCCTTTCAAATCCCATATTTTCCGGAATTCAATGGCCTGACAGGGACCGGCATATTGGGGGTTGAGGTCTGGGAAGAAGGAATTGCTTCCCTGGAGTGAGGGGTGGGGGAATCGAAAATCCTTGAGGGAAGCAGGAACACATTGCCTCTTTATGTTTTTTTGAGGGTGGCTTTCCCTTTCCTTCGTCATCCTCACCCCAGAGCCTCTCTATTCAGCCCTGGGGAGAGAATCGAGGGGGGGTTATGAGACTGTCAAGGCAGTGATTGTGTAGCTGAGGTTGGGCAGGCGGGGTTGGGAGATAGTTCAGACACACAGACAGCCTTGTTAGCTGGCATCCATAGTGAAGGAAAGAGAGAAAGACAGACTGGCTGATGTCAAAAGCTACTACTCCATTGCATCATCCTCATCCTCCCTTCCTTATTGTCTTCCTCTATTAATAACAAAGCCTCTATCTAAAGCTCTGTAACGAATATTTTGTATTCTCCATTCTTTTTGCTTCAGCTTATGTGAGATTAGAAGGATAGTTTACCCCAAAATGAAAATTTGATAATAATTTACTCACTCTCAAGATTTTTGTTGATCTTCTAAAAGAAATGAAGATATTTTTGATATTCTCTCATCGTTTTTGTCCATCTTTTAAAAAGTAACCACTAATAATGTATTCAACATTTATAAGCTTCTAAAAGTACATAAATCAGGAGTATTTAATTTAAGTTCCAAGAGGTCCGGTCTCTATATTTCCTTCCCAGCAGAGGTCCAGACAATACTTTTTTGAAACAGTTATACATTTCCATTTCCACTGTAGTACTTTGTAAAAGAAAAGAAAAAAATCCTACACACTCAAAATAGTCATTGAAGATGAGAATCTTGGGCCCCAAGAGCCAAAGCAGCGATGTCTATGAATTTTTATTAATATTTACCAAAAAAGTAAATATTTCTCCCAACTGAATATGAATATAAAAATGTAAGATTAGATGTTTTATCAGGTTATTATTAGTAGTATCATTATTATTATTATTTTTACATTTAGACACCTACGTGTATGGCACATAAAAGTAGCAGGACTGGGCCTCTTGTTGGCGCTATGAAATTTGCTCCAACTATAGAACTGTTGGTCCAATTGACCTCAAAATTGGCATGTAGTGTCTTCGTCTGAGTTGCCATCATTGCCCATGATGAAAGTTGTGTATCTTGAGAATCATGGCTGCCATTCTGATGGCAACGTGCCGTGAAGGATCTAATGACTGTTAAAGGTGCCATCGAATGTTTTTTTACAAGATGTAATATAAGCCTAAGGTGTCCCCTGAATGTGTCTGTGAAGTTGCAGCTCAAAATACCCCATAGATTTTTTTAATAAATTTTTTTAACTGCCTATTTTGAGGCATAATTAGAAATGCACTGATTCAGGCTGCGGCCCCTTTAAATGCTCACGCTCTCCGCCCCCTCCCGAGCTCTCGACTCTATCACTGCATAAACAAAGTTCACACAGCTAATATAACCCTCAAAATGGATCTTTACACAGTGTTCATCATGCAGCATGTCTAATCGCGTAAGTATGGTATTTATTTGGATGTTTACATTTGATTCTGAATGAGTTTGATGGTGCTCCATGGCTAACGGCTAATGCTACACTGTTGGAGAGATTTATAAAGAATGAAGTTGTGTTTGTGCATTATACAGACTGCAAGTGTTTAAAAATGAAAATAGCGACGGCTCTTGTCTCCGTGAATACAGTAAGAAACGATGGTAACTTTAACCACATTTAACAGTACATTAGCAACATGCTAACGAAACATTTAGAAAGACAATTTACAAATAGCACTAAAAATATCATGATATCATGGATCATGTCAGTTATTATTGCTCCATCTGCCATTTTTCGCTGTTGTCCTTGCTTGCTTACCTAGTCTGATGATTCAGCTGTGCACATCCAGACGTCCTGCCCTTGTCTAATGAGCTGGCATATGCAAATATTGGGGGCGTACACCCCGACTGTTACGTAAAAGTCGGTGTTATGTTGAGATTCGCCTGTTCTTCGGAGGTCTTTTAAACAAATGAGATTTATATAAGAAGGAGGAAACAATGGAGTTTGAGACTCACTGTATGTCATTTCCATGTACTGAACTCTTGTTATTCAACTATGCTGAGGTAAATTCAATTTTCAATTCGATGGCACCTTTAATCTTCAGTGCTTTTCCGTATTGAGATGAAACATATGTACTATTGTAACCATCCCCTGACAGTGTCATATCAGTTTCATCTCCACAATGATATGCTCAATCAACATTTTTACAGATAGTGTGCTTGGCCCCAATACTTGCAGCTATAATTATTACTGTATTTAATTTAGTTGTATCATTTTTAACTGGGAAACAAGACAAGCATATATTTGCAGTGTCTGCAGTGGCATCCTAATATACAGTTTACTCTTTAAAAAAATCTGTAAAAATAGGGCACAATGTACTGTATTAATTTGACAGAATTTTCCATACTTATTTTTTACAGGTGTGTTACCTGTATTCTGAATTTTGAACTTGATTGCGTTGTGTTTTAGGGTTAACGGAAATGTCCGTAAAATTTGGATAGTGTCTGGGTAATAATCTGCTAGTACTTTTTCTGTTATTGTACGGATTTTTTATTTTTTTTACAGTGTACATGACTCTTAAAATGATAAGCATATGATGTATAAAGCCCTTGGGAATGTATGAAATGCGAAAGCGAGTGGAAATGTTTTAATATTCAAAGCATGCACAGAGCGAGGCTGTCTGATGAGCTGTCCAGGTGACAGGGTAGATGAACGGAGGGCAAAGCATTGAATGGACAGCAGTGAGTAATCCGCCCGACGGCTTTAGTGATGAAAGAAGGTGAGGAAATCTCCAGTGGGTTTGCTGTATATTTAATGTGGTCATATTCCAGCGTCAGCTCCTGCTCAACTCCCACCAGCTCAATGTCATGTCATTGTTGCCGCATCGATCGATATCTGTGTGTGCGATTGAGCCAAAATGTTTTACAATGGTGGAATGTGAACATGCAGGATTGACAGGACTGAGACAGAGCTTTCATCTTCTTTCAGTCTCCTTCAGGAACAAGAGCTATTGTTAAAAGCGCTATGTAGATAAAGCCCAAAACTCTTATAGGAGAGTCTGTGTTTCATCACCTTCTGATGTTAAGCACTACTGATATTGTAAGTCACCTTATGAGCTTTTTTCTGCCCGTGGAAAGCATTCTGTTCCCCTTGGGGATAATAATATTGTTATGTATTGCATTATCATCGAATTAACAAGTACCATCATCCCAAGAGCCCATATGATGCTGAAATTGTGCGGATAGCAGATTGCAGACTACAATTACAGTATTGCTGTGTTTTTTTTTTTGTTTTTTTGTTTTTTTTTTTGTCGTTTTTTTCTGGCAGGCTCCTACACAACATAAACATACTGAAGTGATGTACAGTAACAGGCAATAACAGGTTGAAGCGAAAGCGTATATATAATGGCTTAGTTCAACCTCAGTGCTTTGTAAATTCTATAACAGCCCTGTGTATAAAACCATAATGTGTAAAAACATCTTTAAAAAAATCTTTATTGCTTTCCAAAGAAAACATTTGCTACCACATTTCCAATTAAAATGCATTCACAAACCATGGAGAATAAATTTTTAAATGTAGCCAGTGGGTTGGTTTCATTGTCTTCTGTAATAGTTCTGCATCTTGTTTTCAAATTATTATGAATATCCCTAATTTAAATAGAATCATTTGAGTCCAAGCCATTTCTGCTTGTTGTTGTTGTTGTTGTTTTTAGGTAAAATGTAAAGAATAAATAAATTATTAATAACAATAAAATGAAAAAAAATATATTATAAAAATTATTAAATTTATTTACCATTACTGTCACTGCAGTGAGATCAAGTACAATGCTAATATTAGTATTATTACTGTATTATTGTATAATCTGTTGTGAAATTCTGTAACTGATGCTTTTAATTTGCTCTCCGAGTTGTGTGTTGGCGTGAGCTCTGACTCCCGGTGAATAACAGCATGTTTGGTTGTGCTCATTACGAGTATTTGAGAAGAATAATGCAGCAATGTGTTTTGCATGAAAATAAGTGATTTAACTCGCATTTGATTCGGCGTGCGGCTCTACGTCAATATAAAGTGACATAATGAAGTGTAGAATGTCTGCCAATGCCCTTGAGATGTTCAGAAAAGCTGCTCTCTATAAACCTATTTCCTATCTTTGCACGCTCCTCTGTACAGGAAGCAGCGTTTCAAAAAAAACATGCTTTATTTGATATGCTAATATATTACATGCTGTTTAATTGATTTGTTCCTGATGAAAGCGCAATAAAAATGCATTTGGGGAACAAGATGGTGAACCTTCCTTTCCGTCCATAGAGGAATAGCACTTCCTTCACATTACAATCGGTTGCTGTCATAAACAAAACGTGTTTAATCACTGTCTATTCCACATGCTAACAAGTTAAAGCTGCTGTCCATAAATTTTTAAGGTTAAAAATTATCCAAAATGAATTATTGAGCAAGTGCAGTGGTGGTCGGAATTATTGGCACCCTTGGTAAATATGATCAAAGATGACTATAAAAATAAATCTGCATTGTTTATCCTTCTGATCTTTAATTCATAAAATTAGCAAAAATCTAACCTTTCATTGAAGGAAAAGAATTGAAAGTGGGGGGGAAATCACATTATGAAATAAATGTTTTTCTCCAAAACACATTGGCTACAATTATTGGCACCCCTAGAATTTTTTATGAGTAAAATATCTCTGAACTATATTCCCATTCATATTTACATTTTTAGCACATCAGGGCGACTAGGAGCATGAAATTGTCCAGCCATGATTTCCTGTTCCACAGGAGTACAAATATGTGTGAACACAAAGGCCAAATTCCCTTAATCATTCATCACAATGAGTAAAACCAAAGAATATAGTTCTGATGTGCAGCAAAAGATTGAGCTTCACAAAATAGAAAATGGCTACAAGACAAAAGCTAACACATTGAAAATCCCCATTTCCACTATCAGGGCAATATTTAAGAAGTTCCAATCAACTAAAGATGTTACAAATCTGCCTGGAAGAGGATGTGTGTCTAAATCGTCCTAATGTGCGGTGAGGAGGAAAGTTTGAGTGGCCAAAGACTCTCCAAGGATCACAGCTGGAGAATTACAGAGATTAGTTGAGTGTTGAGTCTCAGAAAGCCTAAAAAAATTATCAAACAGCACCTACATCCCCACAAGTTGTTCGGGAAGGTTTCAAGAAAAATACTCTGCTCTCATCCAGAAACAATCTCCAGTATATTCAGTTGTCAGACAAGACTGGAACTTCAAACGGGACCGGCTTCTATGGTCAGATGAAACTAAAAAAAGAGTGTTTTGGCAGCAAACCCACCAGATGGGTTTGGTGCACACATGGATAAAAAGTACCCCATGCCCACGGTTAAATATATTGCTGGATCTTTAATGCTGTGGGCCTATTTTTCTGCTGGAGGTCCTGGACATCTTGTTCAGATACATGGCATCAAGGATTCTAGCAAATACTAACAGATAAAAATCAAAACCTGACTGCTTCTGCTAGAAATCTTATAATGGGCTGTGATTGGATCTTCCATCAGGACAGTTATCCAAAACAAACATCAAAATCAAAGCAAAAATGTGTCACTGAGCACAAAATGAAGCTTCTGCCATGGACGTCCCAGTCCCCTGACCTGAACCCTAAAGAAAATGAGTGGAGTGAACTGAAGAGAAGAAGCATCAACATGGATCTGGGAATCTGAAGGATCTGGAGAGATTCTGTATGAAGGAATGATCTCTGATCTCTTGTCAGGTGTTCTCCAAACTCATCAGGCATTATAGGTGAAAACTCAGAGCTGTTATCTTGGCAAAATGAGGTTGCAAAAAGTTTTGAATAAAAGGGTGCCAATAATTGTGGCCAACGTGTTTTGGAGAAAAACATTTATTTCATAATGTTAGTTTCCCCCACTTTCAATTCTTTTCCTTCAATGAAAGGTTAGAATTTTGCTAATTTTATGAATGAAAGATCAAAAGGATAAACAATGCAGATTTATTTTTACAGTCATCTTTGATCATATTTATTAAGGGTACCAATAATTCTGACCACCACTGTACATAACCAGCCAGTGTTCAAAACTATCTCCTTATCTTAGCCCGATTCACAAGTGTAAGCTTGTAATAATGTTTTATAATTCAGGTGGTTCTGGTGGGTTTTCGCGGGAAATTTGAGCATGTCGCTGTTTGTCTTTGCGTCATTGCCTCACGTTTGTTTACATAAAGAACCCAGCTAACTAGGCTATATTGCATGTAAGGCGGATCATTTATAGCCTTTTCTCACAGCAGCTGCAATAATTGAACTTATCATTTGGATGGCGGATTGTATAGTATGGCAAATTAACATTTGAGATTAGACTGTACAGAAATTGAAATCTACAGGTAACGCTAATACACACTAAATGCACATAGTCACGCAATGCTGATGTTATTAATATTAACAATTTGAGAACAAAGTATAACAATAATAATAATTTGCAGTTTGATGTGATCCAAGCTAAGCGATCGTTAGATTTAATTACCACTGGCAGCATGATTTATTGTAATGCTTTTTTTTCCTCTCAGTTGGTCAGAACAAAAGTGGCAGACTTGTTCAGATGACATTTTCTGGTGAAAATTCTTACTTTGGTCATACTTAAAGACTACAATCTGAGATTCTGAAGTACAGTATCCACACCGGTGCGGTGACTGACAGCAAACATTAGATTCCTCCACACTGAGGAGCCGATGTACAACCCACATAAAGATGATAATTCCGCAAATAACTGCAATTGCAGGTTTCAAGCAGAGATGGCGACAAAGAGGCAAAACGTACAGACTGCAGTTTTAAGCTGTGTCCAAACCACCTAGTCAGTCAGTCTGTGTTTTTGTATAAAGTTTCCTCCCAAGAAAATTCAAGTGTGATTTGGACATATTTAAGCATATATTAAGCAAGTACAACCATTTTTTTTCTCAAGGGAAATGGAATCAGATGTTATGAATTCATGGTAACACATTACAATAAGGTCTCATTCGTTAACATTAGTTAATGTATTAACTAACATGAACTAACAATGAGCAATACATTTGTTACAGTATTTATTAATCTTTTTTGTTAGTTAATAAAAAAATAAAAGTTTTTTCATTGTTTGTTCATGTTAGTGCATTAACTAATGTTAACAAATACAACTTTTGATTTTAATAATTTATTAGTAAATGTTGAAATTAATAACTAAGATTAATAGATGCTGTAGAAGTATTGTTCAATCTTAGTTCATGTTAACTAAAGTGGTTAACTAATGTTAACTCATGAAACATTATTGTAAAGTGTGTTCAACCACTTCATACACTATAAAACTGGTAACCTGCAAGAGTTAACTTAAGCTATTTCTACCTGATTTAGCCCATAAAATATGAATAATAATTATATTGATTTAATTAAAACCAGTAATGTAGATCTTACTATTTTTATGTTACATATTTGTCAGTGTAAAATGGCATTTTTATTGTTTCCACCAACCACAGACTTGCACGCACAGGATTGTGGGATATCATATTAGGCAGTTAAGGATGCATTATGCTGCCTTCAAAAACTGAGCAGATGAAGGCAGCTTAGCAGACACGAGGTTATGCAAATATTGGATTTGGACAAGCCTTCCTACTTTCTGTAGATTTCAGACATGGCTATCAAATTGAGATCGCATGCAATTGATCTGTGAATATGACTGATATTACCCATTCATTGACTCCTTGATTGTAGAGACAAACACTCTCTGGAGGGGAATTCCCTTCAATTGTAATGCTCTTTTGGATTATTTGATCACCACGTTGCTCATCTGCCATGATCAATATAGCACATTCTATAAAAAATTACTTAATTTAAATACACATGGAGTGGAACTATTACAGTGCATTTTCTGCCTGCTTAAACTGAATTCCAGGTGGTAAGTGAATAAGGCGGAGGTTTGCACCGAAATGCTACATGCTAATGTCGCACAGCTGTTTAGTGAATCCCCTCTTATCTCTCTCGCCCACTCTCCCCTTCTCTATTTCAGTCTCTCGTTTTCTCTCGCATACGCTCAAACACACAGTGGCACACATGTTAACATCAGCCCTGCAGTTTGAGGCTTCCCCTCTAGAGATGTCAGGTTGTCAAAGCTAACCATCCAGTGTTGGAGTGAAGACAGGAAGCAATCCAGATAAAACATTTAACCTCTGTGTATCAGAAAATTCATTTCCACTTCACCAGCGCTAATAATAGCTCTTCTGGGAGGCAACATGTAGATTAACATTGTTTCAGTGTTGTTGCTCTATTCCCTGCTAGCAAATCTCTGTCTTGTGTGTACATTTGTAAAGAATTTCTGATGTTTATATTAGAGACATACCAATTTCTCTGCCAATACTGATACCGTGTTCACTGGCTGATTTATCAGTGCATACCTAGTTTATATAGAGGGTATGCATTGATGTCACTTTCCCGCCGGAATGCACCCCCTCTGCCGGACTGTTTGGTAAAAGAGCCTGCTGCATGACTGGATTTAATAGGGAAAACTGCAAAAACGCAAGTATAACACAAGAAAAACAAACGAGTGAACTACGTGTGCGTTTACACAACAACGATATGCTTAAAACTGAGAAGTTTTTCCTTTGAGTTTTCCGCGTTGTCAAAACGATCCCCATTCATACAAATCCGTGAAAATGACTAAAAATGCTGTAATCTGCTGGCAGGCCATTAGATGGCGATGAAACACTTTAGACTGAATAAGTAATACGCTTGTGCATGACGTAATCCTTTTCACAGTTTCGCGTCTGTGGCTGCGTTCCACTCCAGTTTTAGACATGCACTCGCAAACTTCCCTAAGCACTTCCCCTCGAGGAATCCCTGCCACCATTTTGAAGTGCGTTCCACTTCGTGAAGTGGATAAGGGAAGTTTATAAGGACAGACCCTCGCTCCCTCGATTTTGACAGAGGGAGCGAGTCTACTTCATATGTACACTTCAGGCAGCTCCATAACCCACAATGTAACACAATCGTGACGTCACCGCATATCGCGTTTAATTTACCCACCACAAACAACTCTATGATATATTAATTATTTTTTTTAAATATTTAAAACACACATATATACATATAGAATACTGCATTAAACAATTTTGTTAGGGGAAAAAATAAATAATAAATCAGCTGCATTTTGGATTCCAAGTGATCAAGGGCTTAGGATGTTCCAATTCAGCCCATTGCAAAGGTTCCGCCAGTAGTGGGCACTCATGCAACGTAAGCAATGACGTACATCCGAGTCAACGAGACTGAGGGAAGTTAGCGAGGGAAGGGCATTTTAAAAACGAACCCAAGAGAACAGGAATCAAAAACGATTCCACACTCTTCTTCGACGACTGCACATTGTGCTCAGTATTGTGCGTATTGTAGACTCTTCTGTCCTGCTTGCGCATGCGCTGTTGCACACGCACCATCTGCGCGGTCTTGAAATTTGGGCTGTACGCGGACGGGGTGTGCGGCCAAAATATACCCTGGGCTTCAACACTGTTTTCAAAGACTTGCACTTTGAAACCCGTTTTCAAAAGTTTGCATTTTCAGGCCTCCAAAACGCTGTTGTCGTGTAAATGAACGTTGTGTAAACAGCCCCTAAAGGTTGGACTTGATAGTGTCCCTGTTACAAAGATCCATTAATCCATGGATATTGACATGCAGCTAGGAATCGTGTTTCCAGACATTTATGTGCATAAAGCAAATTTGCCTGTGAACGTTTTATATAAATACAAAATAAGTAGGTCTAAATTTGTATCAGTGTTTATTTAAAAAGAGTGTAAGATGGTCAATATTTAATTGATGAGTTGTCAATACAATATATAACAATACAATATATATGGTATGATTTTACCCCAAAATTCAACAATATTGACAAAATGATAACTGCAAATCCACTTGTGATCTTTGCTTCTCTTTTCTTTAGCTTTCAGCAGTCTGTAAAAATATACCTCAGATTTCTTGTCAAATCTATTTGTACAGTCAATCACAAAGCTCTTTCCCATTTTGAATGTGTTTTGTGTGTTTTCTGCGGCATACATGCTGAAAACCAATGCTGTCACTCAGTCTGTTTGCCACTCAGTGGGCGTAACAGCAGTCATTCCGACCGATGGTGAAGTCACATGCAGACCCTATATACATAAATAGAGGTTGAGTGCAATTATTGGTCTACACTCTATCAAAACAGCATTCTACATTTGTCTTTATTAGTCACCTTTTCAAGTCAAGTCACCTTTATTTATATAGCGCTTTTTACAATGCAGATTGTGTCAAAGCAGCTTTACAGTGATAACTTGTATATAATTTTGGCTGCACAGCAGCTCTTTAAGAAAATGGTGTCAGTATCCATCTTAAGTAAATTCAGTATCATTCCAATGTAAGAATCAATAGATATTAATTTAGTTAATTTATCTATATCAGCACTGGAGTAAACAGTGATGTCATCATCCAGCTCAGTTCAGTTCGCATACAGTGGTGTCAAAGAAGGCAGATCAAAACACTGTTGAATATCAAATGTCAAGTGTCCCCAACTAAGCAAGCCAAAGGCGACAGCGGCAAGGAACCCAAACAGCAACGGGTGACATCAGGTGGCAAACAGGTGTTAAAATGGAGAAAAAAACCTTGGGAGAAACCAGGCTTAGTCAGGGGGCCAGTTCTCCTCTGGCGAGCAGTGCTTTATTATGATTCAGGCAGCTATCATACGTCCGATGGGATCGCAACAGTCAAAGTATTTATTCCAGTTCCATCCAGTTGAGGATTGTATTAGGCTATTATAATGGTGCATCTTTAGTTGTCCCTCACAAACAGAACACTATAATTTATTTATTTATTTATTTTAATTGATTTATGATTATATTTATGTTTATGCAAATGACAATACAATAACAAGATTTTCGATTTTATGAAGAAAAAGTGGCTGTGGTTACAAGGCAGTGCTATGCGTTTGCCAAGATATTCTGAGTATTTTAGTACATTTCTGTGCTGTTGCTGAGGTTTTAAAGTCAAAAGAGCCCATTCCTCTATGGAGTCTCTATGATATTCTGGTTTCAAGATATGCCTAGTGTCATTTTATCATCTACCATGCAAAAAGTCAGATTTCTTGAAAAAGTAACACTATACCTGCCCTCAACTATAGCCACACAATGTGAAATATCATTCAAATCCATTGCAAAAATGATGTGAAACAAATTCAAATCCAGGTTTATGAGTATCCCTCAGATATTGCAAGTTTCTCAATGCTATGTGTGCTCACTGTGTCACAGGGTTCCTCAGCACAGGAGACCAGGCTGCTAAAGGGAATTATGGACTTCTGGATCAGATCCAGGCTCTGCGTTGGATAAGCGAGAACATTGGCTATTTCGGCGGCGATTCCAATCGCATCACTGTTTTTGGATCAGGAATTGGTGCCTCTTGTGTGAGCCTTCTGACCCTGTCCCATCATTCTGAAGGTAAGAGAACATTTCATTCCACAGAAGAATAAGTGAATTAAAATCCCCTTAATATTCAACTTTGCTGAATGATCTTTGCGTTATAATGCAAAGGATCTGAAAAGTAATATTGCAAGTTAAATAGGTAAACTGTGGATAACTGTCAATTAGCATGGAAAAGCATGATGACTCATCACTTAGTTTGTAAAAATGAACAAAAAGTGCATTAACATTAATAAATTTTGTTACATAAAATAAATTTAGTCATTATTTATTGTAAATTGTTATCAATTATAATATATAAAAGAAAGGATTTACAAAAGACATTCATAAATCAACTATATGTAATTAAAGAATAACTATGACACTTGTCAACCAATGTCAAGCACATCATAACCAAGTAAATCCAGGAAACCTAGTTACTTGTGCACAAGGAAACCAGAAAGGGACAAGGACGTCCACAGGATCGCCTGGGATTTACATAGAACTAACTGTACCCACAGAACTTACAACAGCATCCAGAAGTTCCTCCACTAAAAAAACTGCCTTTTTTTTCCATTTTGAAAACTGGGCGAAGAGTCAAAATTATACCTTGTTTTCAACAGCCTGCCACAGGTGCTGTTGAAAAGTTATATTTAACTCCTATGATTGCTATTAGTGATTCCACACAATAGATACAGACAAAAAAATGTGGTCTTTACTTATTTATGGTTGACTAAACTGTTAAACATGTGTCCTATAAATTCATGTTGGACAATATAAATGATAGATGTGTTGCAGATGTGCTATTTTTCTGTTGACAGCCTGTTTGAGATTTTGCATAAAACACCAAAGTGCTTTTAATTGATGCCAGCAATACTGGACATTCATCCGACAGTAAATTGCAAACAAAGTGTGTGAATTAACATGCATAGTTATGTATTTATGCAGCCATAAAGAGGCGGCAGTTTTTCACAGGACTTACCAAGGTTACATTTATCATCTTAGCAGCTGTAGCATATCATCGTAGCCGACTCTAGATGTAAATCTAAAACACATTCCCAAGAGGCTTTTCTGAGATGTGAGACACAATGATAGGAAAGTCAATTGATTTTGTGGGTTTCCAATTGACAGTTGAACTTGGATATGTTGAATCATAAAACATGAAAACAAATGTTAACTGTAACTATCAATTCCTTTGAGATAAATATGTATATACTTTGCAAGCAACACATATATTATAAAGATAAGCCTTTTGTTTATATTGTTGTAAGAGAGAATTAGAATGGAGCTTTCAAAAATACTAGATAAATTGAAGCTGTGATGTTGTACATGTTTAGATACAAGCAACTGATGTTGTATCAAGCTGTCTGTCAGAGGCTATTGTAAAGATAGACACTGTAATTCTTTCACTCTCTCTCTTTCTATATAGATTGAAAGTCGTGTCTGGGTTTCTCTATTAAGCGATCATTGAAGTTTCAGATAAGGTCTTGGGTTGTTTTAACGCTTCGCTTCCTGCTATGAATAATTTTGTGTGATTGTTTGTACTCTGCAGATTGCATCAAAGCGTTATTAATTGCTTTGATTTACTTTGGATTTAGATTGATTTCTTTTACTATAAATGGATTTTCTATTCACATATTCATTATTGCCAAGCTTCATGTAGCATGCTATTATATGGTCACGTCAACCGCCTCGTTCCTTTCTCAGTAAATTGGATATTACTGATGCTGATGTTTCCCCTGAATAGAAGTATATTCCCTACTTGGTTTGATGAGATAAAAAAACAGACTTTGGGGGAGCTGGGTTTTACTGACAGCCTCTATAAACTATTAGGATCCTTGAAAATTGAAACAGGAATCCTGCCATTGCAAAAAGGGATACTCGCAGCAATTGCTACCAATATCAATCTGCTAGCTCTGCAATAGTTCTCAAAGCTGTGATTTTAGCCATCACAGCAAGGGAAAGCCTACCGAACTCTAATGACAAGGCTTAGAGGAATGCTGTACTAAAGAATCCATCTACTCTTTTTATAAAAAGTAAACATCACCACAACTTGAAAAAGACTGAGAAATATAGATGCCTTGGTTATAGTTATATAGTGCTTATTAGAAGAAATGATGACAGTTTGAACATAATATCTGGGAGACAAATAAAGAAACATGTTCAACAAATTGCTTGCGTGGATGTCCAGGTTGTTAAGAATTTAATCATGATGTTGAGAAAGATTTCGACTTACTTTTGTTTGATATCCCATTAAGCAAATGTATGTTATCGAGCGTATATCTACAAATTAACACATCATTGCATCCTGTTTCAAGGAACGTCTCATCAGTGTTCTCACAGATGTGCAAATGCCAAAGAAAAATATAAATATCTTGGCAAGGTATGTGTTCAATCTGGGAATTGACTGTTCTGCTTAATTGGCTAAATATATAGTTGCCCTTTGAGTAGACCAATAAACATCTTCTGATGAAACAGATTTCATGCACTGTCCAGCAGTTGGACAGGACAAATCTGAGGCTGAAATCCCTCTGCAGGTGAATCCCACCCACAGTGCAAGAGCTATTCACATTTCCCCTGACCCTGATCCCCAGGAAAACACAATTACCCGAGTCCCATCATTGGAAATACCAAAGGCCCGGATCAAAAAACACTTCAGCTCAATCCTCGCAGTGCAGTGCAGTGTGTGAGATTGAGTGTGATGCTTGTTTGGCAAGTGTGTGTATTTGTGGTGGTGTTAATGAGGCCACTGTGACCTGTCTCCTCCTTGCAGTCTGGCTCATCATCTTATGGGGCCTGCTGCTCCCACATGGAGCTTGCCCTGTCTGGGCGTGTGGCAGGCCAGGAAAGAGGGCTTCATCTATCAGCCCACTCCACCGCAGGAGTTAGCCTGCCCGCCAGGCCCCTACTGTGGGATGGATTGCAGATGCATCCCACTGTCCTCCTCCATCATCAAGTTTACGGGCAATCACCTGCCTCGCTTCTTTGATGGAAATGGGGACCTTATGTAAAGGGAGAGGACAGGGGTGGCTTGGTTTTTCGTTTCTGTGTATGGAGTTTTTGTAGGATGGGGCTTGGAGTTTTTTGTGGGATGGGGCATGTTTTTGTTTCAACATCCTTTATTCATCCTGGAACAACACTTATATTGTCCGTCATTGTCCTTTGATCTTCTGGTAAGTTTAGGACATCCTGGAAGGCCACCTTCCTTCAGAGGTCTAGCTCCAACCTTAATTAAACACACTTGAACCAACTAATTAAGATCCTCAAGAGCAACAGGTTTGATGGAGCAGAACAGAGCTAAACTCTCCAGGAGCAGGATTGGACATCCCTGGTTTAGAGTTTTTACTATAGCCTGCAAAACTCTAATCAACCAGGCTACACCTTCTGGATTTAGAGTTATAGGGACAGGTCCTGCAATAACATTCCTATTCACCAGTCATTGCTGTCCAATTTTAGGGGTAGGGGTGTGGCAGGGATGTCCAATTCTGCTCCTAGAGGCCAGATTTCAGCTCCAACCCCAATCAGAACAAATTTTGAACCAACTAATCAAGATCTTCAGGACTTACAGGTGCCATGGAGCCGACTGGAGCTACACCTCGTAAGAGGCCACTCTGTAGGAAGTTGATTCTCCAGGAGCATGATTGGACATCCCTGGATTAAAATTATTGCTAGGGCCTGAAACAACACCCTTATCAACCAGTTTGTGCCTTCTGATTTTAGGCTTAAGGTCTGGGATTGGAACAACATTCTTTTCAACCAACTAGTGCCCTCTAACATCAAGGGTGGTTTAGGGTCAGGGCTAGGGAAGGACTATGATTGTTAATATTTTTGGAGGACCAACAAAGTGTGTTGATTCAGGAACATGTCCTACTGCATCTTGGCAAATCACATTGTTCACAAGCATCCAGTCAAGAATCCAGATGTTCTTTCTTAAGTTGTGCTCTTAACCATTCCGGGCCACTGCATCTCCTGCAAATGCAGATCATCTTCCTCTTCGCCGGTCTTTCTAGTGTCAGTGCTCAGGGAGGGAGAGCAAATAAGAGGGAAGGAGAATGATGGAGAGAATAAGGAGTTCTAAATCAAGGACATTACCCAATCTCATGTGTTATTATCTATTTGGCATAAGGCTGGCTCTAATTGAACATGCAGATTTGCCTTATTCTTTCTCTCTCCTAATAATAATTATGATGTCAAATGAGAGATGGCTCCACAGGCTGCTGCTGGAATATTAAACAACTAGAGCTTTGGCTGTGTGTGTGTTGGAAGGATGTTGGAGACCTACCAGCAGTGTTACTGAAGGTCATTGGGAGTCCTTTTTTTTCTATTCCTGTAACTAATCAGCCTAAAAGCTCTGCTCACGAGGACATGCTCCCCTTTTAATGGAACGTCTCATACATTAAAGGGGACTCGCGAGGGGCTACACTGGAGGATTCCTTCTACACATGTCAGCTCTCATTTTTTATGAAGACTTTTGGGTTATTGAGGACCATAAATATGCACAATTAAATTGTGTTAGTTTTATTAGGGGGATGGTATTCATGGTGGTATAGCTTTGTGATGTGATGCACGACTTTCAAGTGTGAACACTTTGAGCTACAAAACTGTGCATGAAAAAGAGGCACTTGAGTCTAATGAACTAAATGAGATGATGGTTTAAACAAAGTCTGTGATGAACAGATATGCCAGAATTAGTGTTAGAACATCTTAAGAAACTAAGAGATATTCGCTGTGACATTTCGGTTCAAATAATGCACCAATAAGTCCTAGCCAGTCGACACATCAAGTCATTGCTTTTCTTTATGACTGATTATGGTCTGGTTTTAATTGAAGCCATAATGTGACTATACTTAAAGTGACAGTGTCTCATATAGTGAATAAGAGCTCTGAAAAGGAATCAATCTACTTTATGACTTTAATATCATACACATTCAAGTTTAGCAAGTCCATTTGCTTTTAGTGTACTGAAAGCACTTAGTTTAACTGAACATCATTCTCTGGCTGTCCTCAGTCACTCCACACAATGTTTTTACACGCCACAACAGTTATTCACACCTACGCTCTTCTGCTGGAACTGAGTTGATGCCTAACTTAAATAATTACACTTGTCTTTCAGACAGCTGTGTTGATTTGACTAATTGCCATTCTTTAATTTTTTTTAAGGTTTTTATAAGCAGTGACTTAAAAATACTGGGTATCGTGGAGATGTTCCTGAGTTTGTACATAATAAGTTGTGAATAAATTTATTTCTTTTGGAGAATTAATATTTCATGACCTAATAACTGATGCTCAGAGAAATTTGATGCATCATAGTTTGACTTTAATCTGACTAAAGTCTTTGCAGGAGGGGATTATAAAAAGACTTAGCAAACAATCATGTGCTAGCATTAGCTTTATATTTTGACAGTTGGCTGTTTATTCAGCTTGTACATTAGAGGTACCAGAGTGAATAAATGTTACTGTATTTGACAAATGCGCATCTCAGAAGCATTGTGTATTTCTTCTCAAATTATTCATTCAAATGCAAAGTATACATGTGGATCATGAGTAGCATGTGCTAGCACAGTAAGTAAATGTGACGTGTGTCTATGAATTTTTATTTATAACCAAGTTATTCTATAGTTTAGGGTATATTTCATGTCCATTGATGATATTTTTAACATTTTTTTTTACAAGAGAAGGGCATGTATATTATAACCGCAAACCGCAAAATTGCCTTGATGTCCCTTGAAAGGTTCAAAATAATAAATAAAAAATGTTAATCTATATCCTAATACTTCAGAAAAATGAAAAACAAGGTTTTTAAAAAAGTTTAAATATAATTTTCATTTAAATTAAGAAAATATGTTGTTGTTTTTTTATGTCCGCAAACGTTCTCTCATCTAAGTTACCAACCAAAAGTGGTTAATCACAAAACCATGCAACCAGCATCATATAATATTTTTCAGTGGTGAATATTTCAACAAAATATTGTGTTCGAATACTCATATTTTTAAAATATTTTATCAAAAAATAATAAACCTAGTGTGAAGAAGTATATTAACTCTCCATCAACTATGTTAGGTACATTGTTATGGTTAACTAAGTTACTTTGTAGAGACAGTTCTTGGATAACATAGTTGTCATGACCCTACTGTATGACCTTTTCCATTGATGATAATGATTGGTTGCCATAGAATTAGTGCTGGGCAGTACACCTGTTCATCCGGTATACTGATGTCAATTTCGCTTACGATATGTATTTTTCAAATACCGCCATATACGGGGACGTAGCTGAAACAACTGCTGTATCTGTTCAAAGACGACAAAGAGCGCTATGTAGAGTGTATTGAGAGGAGACCACTATTAACTGCATATCATTCTTACTAATGGCTATAACTTTATAACACAACAATAAATAACCCACAGAACTAACCCTCATTAACATGGCAAATACCATGTGGAGCCCTATGATCTATGTGGAAACACGGACAGAATCACGGAATTCAGTCACAAATGGAACTTACCGTCTAAAGCAGAATTTGGCCATTTTTGGATTAATAAATCAAAAGTAGGGCTGTACAATGAATCAAATGCAATATTGACTAGTGTCTGTGTATATTAAAGTTCAAAAAGACTGCTATTGAATATGAAGTCTGCTACACACACACACACACACTGAAGTCGTGTAACGCTCGTGGTGTGTTCAGCGTTTCACCATTTCATTTGAGCAAAACTATCAGCATATATACAGTATATACACACAGAAACTCAAAGGTCTTCATGACAACCTGTCAAAATAAAAGTTCAGTTTAACTTGAAGAAATTATAAAATATATTACTTTTGCACTGTAGAGTGTTTCATAAATTGATTTGATTACCACCATTTTTGAAAGTAAATTTGTATTTGAAACTACAATGTTTTTATGTTCTTTGTACTCATGACAGTATAATAAGCCACTATGAACCTTTACAAAGGAAAAATACAGTGAAATTACCAAAATGATAAGGCAGATTTATGATTAAATAAAAATCCCTGTACACGTGGAAATCTGCAAAAAAAAAAAAAAAAAATCTAATCAAATCAGAGTGTGTAGCGGCATACAGTTTGTGTAATATAGCTGAACAAATTCACCAAGAACAACATGTAATATCAAAACGTTGTTTAATGATTAAACATGGCAACGGTCAGATATGTTTCACTAATGAATACTGAAACCAATAGTAATTTTATTGAGAAGCATATTCTTTTTTCTTAATGTGAAATATATAACCAACTGCTGTTCAGGTATTATTAGCAGTAATAGTCTCCTTCTTTTTTGGAACATTATTCAGAAAATTCTTTATAAACCCTACAGGTGTCATAAAGGTCACTGGCAATTAGGTGCATTTTTAATTTAACCATTTTTAATTTTGTAATTATTCTGTCCATTCACACCATTTTGACCCACTGAGACTGACTGCAAACATGAGGGGTGAGCCTTATCACACTGACAGGATAACCAACAAATCACAGTTGTGTTGACACACCAGCTCCTCTTATATGACTTTTCACCCCATATTAACCTGTTCTTCCTTCACATTCAAAACAATGCTACAGGTTCTCGATGAGACAACAATAAGAAACGTTTGCTTCCCTCTAAAACGTTGTCCTTTGGGCTTGCTGTTAGACAGTTTTTGTTGTTGTTGTTTTTACTATTTGATCACCTATTTTGTTTTGTTTGTTTGTTTATTTTCTCATCCAAGCTAAATTCATCCATTTTTTGCACTATCTCTGTAAGAATACATTAGCATTTAGGTGTGAAAGTGAAACATGTCTTCAGGCTTAAAATACATATGAACACAAATATAAACAGACATGCACACTGGTGTGATGTTCCTTACACAGTGGTCAAGCTCATTTTGAAGGAGGAATGGTTTTTCTGTATCCTGCGTTTGTGTGACCCCATTTTAAGTACTTGGTGAGCACAACCTCATTCTGCAAAATGTCAGAAAAACAGGCTAAAACATGTACATCAAGAGCCTCTCTGTAAATTCACTGATCACATTTGACCTTTAGAAATGACAGAAATCTGGCAGTATCCGTTGTGTTGCGTTCCCTCTGAAATCAAACCTACAGAGCCAGTTTTATAGACGGCAGTAGGAGATGTTATTGTTGAATGTGGAACATCATAACAGCTTCCATTCGCTGGCCATCATAGCTGCCGTGCACCAGCAGGTAAATGTCAGACCTGAGATCTGAGAATGGAAATGTGACTCTTTAATATCTTCACTGATTTCTGTGTAGAAAGAGCCACTGCCGAATGCAGATGTAGTTTTAACAGAGCATGGCCGAATACGCTCTGACAGCTGAATGGAGCTCTTTCAGAAGCTTTTAAAGCTGTGGTGTCTTTGTCTCTCTTCAAAGTAACCAGTGATATTTTTCATCAATGCTTTATCCTAAGCATTTCATCATCTGATCACAAGAAGCACTAAAAACCCTCAGAAACTCCAAGTGTGTTGTCTTCCTGCTCCAACAGACAGTTTGCTAAAACAGGTTCTCTCTGGTTAAATCTCTCACAAAAGAAAGCCAAACTACTTCCGTATAGACCTTACAATACAGAGGTGTAAGGGACAGAGGTCAATTTAGCTCAAAGGGAATTATTAATTAATTTATAGGGAATTTTAAAAGAGTCACATATTTTACGACTGAGCAACTGAATCGTCCAGCGTTTATTTGAATGGGCCGTAACTATAAGCTCTGTAGCGGATATGAATATCCAAACTATCGTGAAAAGACTATTTATTAGTGTAACACAGTTCATAGATACGGGAAGGAGGAGGCGGGAACCGGCGAACATTCAAACAGATTTAATATATAAAATAAACAAATAACAAAATGAAAGTAAAATGCCGGCAGACCCTCATGGACGTCTGCCGGCCACACAAACATAATAAAACCATAAAATAAGTCCAGGTCTGGTCCTCTCTCGTCCTTCACTGTCGTCGCTCCGCTCCCCTTCCGGAGCTCTTCCATGAGAGATTCGAGACCGGTGCAACGCGCAGCTGACTCTCGTTAACACTCGCGCCACTGGCCTCGCGCCTTTCCCTCACGGCTCTCGCCCTCCCTGCTCGTCACATACCCCCATCGCCCCTCGCAGGCCGGGGGTACCCACGAGACTGCGCTCTACTCCCCCCGGGTCCAGTCTCAGTGACTGCAGAACCTGGGGGTAAGGACAGACAAGACGAGAGAAAAGGAGACGGAAGCACAGGGAGCGAAAGACGAAAGAGGGAAGAGAGGAAAAAAAATTCTTGGTCCCGTTCCCGGACATACTGCCGCTCGGCCCTCAGCCAGCTTACAGGCTGGATGTTCGGTGGACGGTTCGATCCTCCTCCGCCGGGTGAGGGCAGCCGGCAGCGAGTCCCACGTTCCCTGCTCCTCCCCTTCATGGCGGACGGCAGCAGGCTCCAGCCCACGGCGAACGGTGGCGACTCCTCCGCTCCCTCTCAGATGGCAGCCAACCCACCTCGACCCAGGAGCACGACAGCGAGCTCTCCGTCCCACTTGTTGATCAGTCGCTCCAGCACCACCGCCTCGGGCAGCCACTCGCGGTCTTCACACTCCCACGCTGCCCGACCTCCTCAGCACCACGATCCCCCTCAGCAGTGAGGGCTCTCCGACAGCATGTCCCTCCTTCCTCCTGGATTTCGGCACCAATATAACACAGTTCGTAGATACGGGAAGAAGGAGGCGGGAACCGGTGAACGTTCAAACTGATTTAATATATAAAATAAACAAATAACAAAACGAAAGTAAAATGCCGGCAGACCCTCACAAACATAATAAAACCATAAAATAAGCCCAGGCCTGGTCCTCTCTCGTCCTTCACTATCATTGCTTCCCTTTTATGCTTCCGGAGCTCCTCCGTGAGAGATTCAAGACCAGCACAATGCTTTCCCTCGCGGCTCTCGCCCGCCCTGCTCGTCACAATTAGCAAGGTAACATAGATCATCAGTTTAAGACAGGGGTCTCAAACTCGCGGGATGATATTTTGTGGCCCCCCACATGACATCAAAGTTTAGTGTTAGTGCGGCCCGCGAGTTATTCTGAAACGCACCTTTTTGATGAGTCGTTGCATATGCCGCGCTCGCCACACTTTTGCTTTATTTTGTTATCACTTATGGGCTACCGTAGATCTCGTGACAGCTTTCGGCGGCGTTTGTTGTCAACGGTTGTCAAGCCAACCGCGAAGTACTTGGACATTCCGGCTCTTTTTCGTGAGCCGGCTCGTTTGACTCAGCTCGCTGAAAAGACCCGGCTCTTTTAGCTCACAAATGGCTCTTTAAAAAATAAATGTTTTAACTATGACTTTGACTATGACAGGTGTGAAAACAATTCTAATTAAATTATTAAATGAACTCATACTCACAATGTCTCACAATATCTTTAAAAATGCATTGATTTGTTATGAAAAAATGTTTGCAAGAAACGTTAATGTTGAAGAACTGTTAATAATAAAGATTGAGATGATTGGATCAGTTGTGCTCCTTTTTTGTGGAATACTTGATGCGGCCCAGCCTGACCCAGACTCTACCTCCAGCGGCCCCCAGGTAAATTGAGTTTGAGACCCCTGGTTTAAGACATTAAATTCATAAGCACATAACACAAGACTCTTTAAAAATGTAAATGAGACTTTATTGATTATTCTGACACATAAACTAAAATCTAACAAATTCACAGAAACACATTCACACGAGTTGCAGAAAGAAAGGAAGTGAGGAAAGAATGAATTTTAAGAGAGTGAAATGATGAAATCCCAAGTTTCTAGCAATATATGCACTTCATATGACCTGATCTGAACGAACCATCAATCATTAATGTAACCCTTCTATCGCTTCTTAGGTGGGGTTATTAGACTTATTAGACATCTAGAATCTGGAGGTATACTTGGGTTCGACATTTGTGTCTTTAAATGGGGATTCCCTTGTCGGCGTCTTTGGCTTGGAGAAGGGTGTTTCCCAGGTTCTTTTGATTTGCTGCAGGTCTTTTCATGTCCGGATTGATGTTGTGGGAAGCCAATCACGTTCTGGTGTGCTGGCAGAGGAGTGGAGTCTCCTTCGTGGCTGAATTTTGAAGTTTTGAAGTGGGCAAAGTCGTTGATTCAACTTTGCGGCAAAACTTAACTTAGAACACAAGACTCTCAGTGGAAAAGAAAAGAAACTAAATAAAAGAAAGGAAAGTAAGTGAGACACGAGTAGTTAGATGGCTTGAATGAAGCTGTTTTCATCTGATCTTAATCTGCCTTGATCTTTGACTCATCTTTTTCATCTTCTTGTCTGATTCTTTGTTCGTGTACTGAATTTTTAAACTGAGGTGTTTGAGGAGTTCTGACCAATATCGTCTTTGTTTCAGATGTGGCTTTTCTCCTCCTCTTATCATAAATTAAACAGTTTAGACATGATTTCTCTAAAAATAATGATACATTTTACACAGATTTCATTAATGCCATCATTTGAGTTATTAGAAGTCAGTCACGCACATAGTAAACAACACGCTTTTTCAATCAACCATTCAAAAGTTTTTACAATTACATGAATTGTGAGTTATCTAAGCATAACTTGTCACATGTATAGGTTGCAAACATGATATAAATTATGCAGTTGAATGATGTTTGATTACAAGTTACATTTAGATTACATTTAGAATTGTTTTGGATGATTTTATGCAGTTTATATGCAGTTAAAATAGTCTCTGTGGGTTTTTCCTGTGGATTTCAATTCTGTGTCACTCAGAGGTCACTCAGAAGAAGAAGGTCTGATTTGTATCTATGTTTTGGGGATCAAACAACATCTGTTGTTATCTTCATGGGGCTCAAGCTGTGAGTCACAATGTGTTGTCTTTTCGATCATTAGTCTTTGGTTTACTGCCCAAAGTTGACAACGTTCTTCCTTAGCTAGGAAGCATGCATGGCCATAAAGTACTTAGCTTGGGGGTTCCCACACTGAACGGCATCCTGAGTGTTGATTCAGAATAATATGAAATATTTTGTTTGAATGAATCATCTGCAAGATTAATTTGTGTCTGGTTCACCCTCAAATCTTACAGAGGTCATAAGGAATCAAAATTTCCTTGAAAAAAAGAAAAGAATACCTTGATGAAGACATGGGTAAATTTTAAAGAATGTAGAAATGACTTTTGGTTCCTACTTTAGACACTTTATAGTGTCTTTAACTACTATTTATTTTAGATGAGTCATTTGCAGGGTTTTTCCTGGGTCAAAAATGGTCTTCGGTGGTGGCGGAAGAACAAAGTACAAAGTACCCTACCCATGTGAAATACAAGCCCAGTACTGACAATAGATCTAAAATAAATGCAAAGAAACAGTTGGTAATATTAACTTATCCTATTTATTTATAATATATAATAAAAAAAAATAAATAAATAATAATAATAATATATATAAATTTATATTTAAAAGGTCACTGAGTGACTGAGTGAAAAGTTACACATTACACATTACTGTAAAAAAATGTTGCATTTACACAGATCATTTTACATACAGTATATGTTTTGTTCCGTGCATTGCTATGGTTATCACTGTCAATCGGATTCAATCGTGCATTTAAATATGGCAGTCAATCCAGAAACTTTGCAATGTGTCTGTCTATGCTGTGCAATGAATCTCTTATTGACATTGTGTATTGACATTGTGACATATGCTTTGTTGGTTATAATGGAAGGATTTGCGAATGCACCGAACTTGCACTGAACTAAATTGTTCCACCGTTTTGAGTGGATTCTGACTAACTTAAACACATCTGATTGGCCATTACCTTCACATGCTCAACAGAGATGTCAACAATTGGCTACAAAGCTCAACACTGCAAAAACATGTTGCAAATCGAAACCTTTGATGCTCTTCACAGATCGCTTCACACTCACATGTGTGCTTTAAAGCTTTTTACGCCGGCTATCAGCAGGTACCGGTACTGGAGAACTGCAGGTATCTTCACATTAAAGGTGCCCTAGAACTTTTTTTAAAAAGATGTAATATAAGTCTAAGGTGTCCCCTGAATGTGTCTGTGAAGTTTCAGCTCAAAATACCCCATAGATTTTTTTTAATTCATTTTTTTAACTGCCTATTTTGGGGCATCATTATAAATGAGCCGATTCAGGGCTACTGGCCCTTTAATTCTCGTGCTCCACGCCCTCGGAGCTCGCGCTTGCCTTGAACAGTGCATAAACAAAGTTTACACAGCTAATATAACCCTCAAATGGATCTTTACAAAGTGTTCGTCATGCATACTGCATGCATGCATCGGATTATGTGAGTATTGTATAATGTTATATTGTTTACATTGATTCTGAATGAGTTTGAGGCTGTGCTCCGTGGCTAACGGCTAATGCTACACTGTTGGAGAGATTTATAAAGAATGAAGTTGTGTTTATGCATTATACAGACTGCAAGTGTTTAAAAATGGAAGTGAATTCCAGTGAATTCCAGTGAATACAGTAAGAAACGATGGTAACTTTAACCACATTTAACAGTACATTAGCAACATGCTAACAAAACATTTAGAAAGACAATTTACAAATATCACTGAAAATATCATGTTATCATGGATCATGTCAGATATTATTGCTCCATCTGCCATTTTTCGCTATTGTTCTTGCTTGCTTACCTAGTCTGTTGATTCACCTGTGCAGATCCAGACGTTAATACTGGCTGCCCTTGTCTAATCCCTTTCATAATGTTGGGAACATGGGCTGGCATATGCAAATATTGGGGGCGTACACCCCGACTGTTACATAACAGTCGGTGTTATGTTGAGATTCGCCTGTTCTTCAGAGGTCTTTTAAACAAATGAGATTTACATAAGAAGGAGGAAACAATGGAGTTTGAGACTCACTGTATGTCATTTCCATGTACTGAACTCTTGTTATTTGACTATGCCAAGATAAATTCAATTTTTCATTCGAGGGCACCTTTAAATTAAATCTTTAGCGGGACAAAGATTCATTTTGGTGGACGTCAAAATATTTTCAATGCAGGAAAAACCCTGATTTGATGGAATGTACTTATTGTATACATCCATGTTTTTACATTCTACTTGTATTTAAAAAAAATACCTGCATGTAATTACAGCTGTAATTAATTTCTGTAATTACATCTATGAATACACTGTTGACTCTTAACCTGCCCTTAAACCTACCCATACCACCAAACCTGTCCTAACCTTATCTGTATCCACCTCAATAGTAGCAAAAGTGTTTTACAATACAACATCAGCACAATAAGTACACTGACCCTAACAATTATTATTATTATTATTATTATTATTATTATTATTATTATTATTATTATTTTATGTAAGTACTTAGTAGATTACAGACCAAATATAAAGCCTTTTGATGCCATTCTTGGTGTCTTTAATGTAAAATACTAAAATCAGCTATTCTGTTTAAAATTGTGTTTTGACAATTAGGTTGAATAATTGAATAACTGATGACAAACAAAGCAGAATCCCAGAGATTCATCTGAAAGGTAAATTTATTCTATGACTTCTATACAGGCACATGAATACATACATATTTAATTGCCCATATTTTAATTGAAAATATGTCATAATAGCTATCCTAAGAATACAAATTGAATGATTTCACTCTATTAGCCTATGGGTTTTAATGAATAGAAAAGATGCACATTCAACTCAAGGAAATTCTGAAGAATAACCTCATGAATTATAATAAATATTAAAATTGAAAAATAATAACAGCAGCCACGCGGGGTCTTCTGTGCCAATTTCGGGGGGCCCGAAATTAATTATCTTTTTACTTCAAAATAGTGAAAAGTTTCAAGTTTCAAGTTTACTTTATTTATATAGCACATTTAACCCTTATAGGGTCTTTGGGGTCTGCACAGACCCCAAACGACGTTTGCTCAAATAAAAAAAAATATTCTCTTTGTCCAAATGACATGAAACTTTGTACCGTTGTTAACACTTTCTAGATCTACAAAGAAAAAAAAAAATCGGAGTGATATCTTGTTTTTATGTTAGTGTAAAAAAAAGGGTCACACTCAGGGTCTTCGGGGTCTCCACAGACCCCAGGCAATAAAATTTAATTTTGTTATAAAATAACTGCTTTTTAAAAAACAAATGTAATTTTACTCTGTTTATTAATGTTTTTACTTCATATTTGTGCAGTTTTTGGAGGATTTCTCGTATCTTTTAAATTTATATAAATAAATAAATAAATTAATATTTTTACAAAAACAGCTTTTTATGTAAAATTCCCTTTATATAAGACCCACATTTCTAACTTTCATTCATGGGGATAACATGGATAATTTGACATGGTTAGTGTAAGATTTTTGCCCATCTTTTGAAAAATGCAGTTTTAAAAGTAAAAAAAAATCACTTTTACCAGTAGATGGCTGCAGAGCTCCACTATTTGTTATGTGCTATCTGACTGACTGAAAGACATCTTTTCATAAGTTTTTTTTTGTTGGATTCATATCTAAATGTTATGAAATCACAATTATAACAATAAAAAATACTTTTTGTCAAAGTTTAGCATTTTTTGTACTGAAAAAAATTAATTTTTCCAAAATGTTGATTTTGAGGATGAATTTTGTCCATTTTCACAGTGGAGTCTCATCATAATGTAACAATATTGAAAAACTATTTTTTTTCATTACAAAAAATGCTAAACTTTGACAAAAAGTACCCTTTATTGTTATAATTGTGATTTCATAATATTTAGATATGAATCCAACTGAAAAAAACTTATGAAAAGATGTCTTTCAGTCAGTCAGATAGCACATAGCATATAGTGGAGCTCTGCAGCCATCTACTGGTAAAAATGATAGTTTTTTACTTTTAAAACTGCATTTTCCAAAAGATGGGCAAAAATCTTACACTAAACCATGTCAAATTATCCATGTTATCCCCATGAATGAAATTTAGAAATGTGGGTCTTTTATAAAGTGAATTTTACATAAAAAGCTGTTTTTGTATAAAAACCTATTTTAAAAAAATATTTTTTAATTTATTTATATAAATTTAAAAAATATGATAAATCCTCCAAAAACTGTACAAACATGGAGTAAAAACATTAATAAACAGAGTAAAATTAAATGTTTTTTTAAAAAAACAAGTATTTTGTTACAAAATTGCATTTTGTTGCCTGGGGTCTGTGGAGACCCCGAAGACCCTGAGTGTACTTCCCAAACGAAGACCGCATAAGGGTTAAAACAGCTGCAAGACTGGCCAAAGTGCTTCACAAGAGAAACAGCATCATAAGAGTAGTAAGATCACATAAAACATACTATAACAAAATAACCAGAAAAAAGAAATAAAACACAAATAGAAATTATAATAGGCAGGAATATAAAACCTAGTAGGCCAATGAAAAGAGATGGGTTTTTAGAAGAGACTTAAAAATGGGCAGGTCATTCGGATCTCCACTGGCAAGTAGTGATGCAGCAATTCAGATGGGTAGCCGGGTGCTTGATTGTGTAATGATTTAAAGACAAACAATAAGATTTATTGTATTCTAAATTGAACAGGCAACCAATGAAGAGCCTTTAAAAGTGGAGTGGCGTGATCCCTTTTTTTCTTTTTTAGAAGAAATCTAGAGGCAGCATTTTGGACCAGTTCAAGACGGGCAATTTGAGCTTTAGAAATGCCACAGCATAATGAGTTACAATAATCGAGACATGACGTAATAAAAGCATGCACCGCCATCTCCAGAGTCTTATCAGTGAGGAAATGATTAATTTTTGCAAGTATACGGAGCTGATAAAAACTGGACCCGATCACAGTGGAAATTTGTTTATCGAATTTTAGTGAGTCATCTAAAATAACACCCAGATTACGTACCTGTGAAGACCTAAAATCCGATAGGGATCCAAGGTCAAAATTTAATGCTTTTATATTTTCTGAAGGGCCAAAAACAATTACTTCTGTTTTCTCCTCATTTAAGGATAAAAAATTTTGAGTAGCCAGGATTTAATAAAAGAGCAGTCATGGCCAGTGGATCATTTTTCCTAAAAGGTAAATAGATTTCATTGGCACAAAAGTGAAATGACACTCCATCCAAAACATTCATGTGTCCACAAACCCCTCATTAACAAACAGACACAAAAACTATCAATGTCTTGGATCACTATTTGCCAGAAACACCAAATTCATTTAATTGCCCTCAAATTTTTTTTACTAAATCTTACAAATTTTAATAGTCAGATGAAAATGGCCAAATTAATAAGAGTATAGCCATTAATTAAATGTGGTGAGATGAGATTTTGTGGCTTATATGATCAAGAGGAAAACTTGTGGCATCTTAGTTACCATCTTAATTGTAAAGAGCTTAAAAGCAGCAATTAAAGGTAGTGCAGCAAAAAAGAAAAAAGATGGAAAAGGGCTGTGAAAAAATGAAAATCGCAACATTTTTGATTCACTAACATTATAGAAGTATCAAAGGGGATATAATCAAACTCTCTCATTAATATTTAGTTTAACCAGTAGACTGAAGCGTTTTGAAAGAGACGACTATTTCAGGTCAATGAAGTTTAAAATCCCAACCCAAACCAGAGGACCCAGTGCGGATGCAGCAGAGCATAAAGTATTCTCAGTTGCTGCAATATGTCAGACCCCCAACTACCGACCGCATGTTGAATAACTCTGAGAAATGATCGATAGGTCTTAAAGCCGCTGCCCGTGGCCACATGTAGATGCTACTTACATCTAGCGCAGTGAAAGCAACACCGAAAGTGGGAATGGATGAACGGGTAGTGTATAAAGTATAAAAAATAGCATTTGTCCCAGAGGGAGTGCATATCCAGCTCTCCTTCAAGAAAAATGGAGAAGTTACAAATTGCCGCCCATATGAGTGTAGTTCATTCTGGGACTGGAGGCATCAGTCGGACACCTGAAGCAGCGAGATAGGTCTATAAAGTATAATGCGTGGTGATTTGAGCACTGACAAGAGGGTGAGATCAAGAGAAAAACTAAAAACCTTAGGAAATGTGAAAGAGGATAAAAATCGTGTAATACATAATGCAAAGCCATCAAACTATAAACATTCTTTCTCCTCTTGTTCATTTCTCTGTACCACCAGAGAATGTCATAAACATAGATTTTAATTTTTAATTTTTTGGTAATGAGCACATGTAACTCAACCAGCATTCAGCAGATAACATCAACCGTATTTTGAAAGTGGTAAAGGTAAAATGCTGTTGTATGAAATTCAAAGCATTTATTATTGAAATGCCAAAGCAGTTAAAAACAGCTAGTAGTTAAAAAGGTGTTTATTCTTCCTTGAACACCAAATGAGCCCTCAAAAAACATCACTGTGAGGCATGTTAAGCCAGTAGAAATATTCCCCAAAGTACCTCTGTGGATCGGCAGCCACTTTTCTGGGCTTTTTCTCTGGCCGTGTTCTGTGTTTTTTTTGCCTAAAGTAAGTGACCTTTCGCTAGAGGAAGTGCGCTGGTTCAACGTGCTGATAATATGTCCTCAAAAACATTTCAGAAGCATGAAATACAATCCCGCATCCCAAACTAATGTCAAAATTGATAGTATACTGCAATGTTATGTTTATCAGACAGTTAATTATACTCCATCTTAAAGCTAATACCTGCCACTTAGAATTATTATGGTTATGCTTGCTTTGTCCATATGCCATAGAATGCTATTGGCCAGTAAAATTTGTGGATCAGAACTAACTGTTGCATCATCTTTATTAACAGTGTGAAATCTAAATAGATGAGCCACATTAGCCGTTTGACTGATATATTCGGGTGCTTTCACACTTTGATTGCTCAGATTGTTTTCACACTATCTTTTGATTCCGAACAGCAGAACGTTTGCATTATTAAATTGCCAGCTGTTTTGCACTGTTTCTAAGCAACGACTGAAGAGAAAGTGGCAAAATGCATAACATTGCTCATCTCATTTTTATACTTTGTTTTTAAAGCATCAACACACAATGAACTGTACATGAACACATGAAGCAAACCCCAAATCTCTTTTTTAACCTTATAAAGCCTACTGCATTATATTTGATATGCACATTTCTAAGGCTTCTGAATTACTAACAAGATCAGAACTTTGCTGGATAACCTGTTGTGCACAATATACTATAATATACTTTTTTAGCAAGTAAAAGGCCTTTTAGAATAAAAAAACGTCCACCTTCAGCTTGTGGTGTCTTTTTGCTGTGAGATCTTTACTGATTTTTATTAAGAGGAATACCTTTGATATTGTTAGTAATATTTCAAAATGAACACTTACTGGAGTAAAGAAACTTTGGTTTACTTGATTATCCATACATCATTTTTAGAAAAATCATGAATATCAAATATGATCCATCAGGCTTTATTTGAGGAAGGTTTATTTGTTGATCTTTCAATCATCATTGTATTGCATTGTATTATATGTTTTAAAACTACAGAGATCATAAAACAAAACATTTAAATATCATCTTAATACTAAGACAAATTAATGGCAGATATAGAGTGAGTACTGATATTTATATGCATTTTATGCATTTCATCTGCTATACTGTTATAAAAATATCATTGATTTGCATTACAAGCGGAATCAGAATTTCATCTTACTTTTTGTCCATATAAATATCAGCATCTGTAGCAAATTGCATATTTGCTCAGTTTAGGCCTCTGAATAAAATTGAGGTATTTTATTTTTCCTCCTTGAGTGTGAGCCTCATATTCTCACTATATCAGACTATATGATTCATAAAAGCCTGATGTATCAAATATGATACTCAACAAACACACATACTGTATGCAAACTTTTTTTGTGTTGACAAGATTACAGTTTATGTCAAGTTTAAGCTTACAATCAGGGTTAGGTGCTTCTACATCAGTGTTATTTACCTATCATTTCCCTCTGATTTTATAGGTAAGTTATGGGTAGGGTTGGGTTTAGGGGTAGGGATGGGGTTAGGACTAAATATTTCAATGGGAATGTTGTTCCAGGATCAGTCTTGCTCGGCAAAATCACGGTGACCGTTGCAACTCCACATCATGCCAAAGAATACCGCTCAACCATGGTAAAATCACAGTACCTCAGAAACACTGGCTTACTGCCTTATTTATTGCCACAGGATCACTTTCTCACAACATACACTACCCTAGACTTGCTGCAGGAACAATCCCCCTGGAGAAGCAATCTAGCTAATCAATACTTTGCAGGTTACACCATCACGAGAGGGTGTATTTGAATGGTTCTCTCCCTGTCATTTCTCCATTTTTTTTACTCGTACTGCAAATTCACTGCCGTCTTAGTTCTGAGAGCTGCACTGCATGGTTTTCTTTCTTCCTCTTAGGCGATACCTACCCTTTCCTCCATCATTTCGCAGCCTCCTCCCTCGCACTCACACTCCTTCGCTCTTTTTTTCTTGGTCCGTTGAGACCGTGCCTCTCTCTGGCCCTGTGAAAAGCAGCCATTATAGTTGGATGCATGGCCGTCTGAGTTGGCACTCCTCAGCGCCCACCTGCACAGGAAGCCTAACACAAAGACCATGACAGCTGAGCGCTCTATCCCCCCTCACTCCCACCACACCCCCCACCGGCCTCCTCTGCATCGGCCCTCATGTCAACCAGCTCTTTGTCTCCACATCTGATAACATCAAACATGATCGAAATAAAACTCCTGTTTCAACATGCTGCCTGAGAATCGGTGCCAATCAGCCTCCGAAATGACCGTCTCACTCCTCCGCACAGTCTCTCTCTCTCTTTAACAGCTCCAGGTCTTTGGTGCGAGCTTAACACCTCTCCTGCACCTTGTGAATGCTGCTCACATAATGCTTTGCTTATTTAAGACTTCATTAACAGCCGAGGTACATGCAGTTAGCAATAGCAACTCTCTGCAGATCCGGACAGTTATTCAAATCACATCACTATTCAATATCTGCTGCGCTGATCGTTTCCTGGTTGCCTCTTTTGCTGATAGCAACTGCTAAGATGTATGATGTGCATATTATGCACATTTTCTGTATGCATGGAATTCCTGGATTCCAAAATGTGAGGCGCACAACCAGAGCACACTGCGCTGGGTAATGTATCCCACAATGACCCTTCATTTCCATAGTGACAAATAAATTGGAAGTAATGTCAGCCATGATTTTTAACATCACTTCTTTTCACTTATCAGACTGTAGAAAGTTATTTTCACATAAAAAGCTATATACACTGCGTTCCAAATTATTATGCAAGTGACATATCAGTAAGATTTCAATAAACATTCAGATTTTAGTTTTTCTAAGAAAATGTTTGTTTGTTTGTTTATTTATCCATGTCTTTTTAGATAACTGGTATCAATCTCAGACAAAATAATTTGCCAGGTCTATGGAAACCCTACTTTTGTTTCCAGGTCTATGGAAACCCTACTTTTGGTTTACGTTTGGCTGAAATGCATCTTTACGCACAACTGCCAGCCTGCATGGAGAGCTTCTTGAGACTCCAGAGACACCAGCAGCTTCAAATACCTGTTTGCTGCTCAACACTGGCTTTTTATAGCTGCCCTTTTAATGCAAATAAGTTTTTTGACAGGAACTTTCATTAATAAGCCTTTATCTGACCGAGTTCTGCTGTGCTCTAAATCACTCACAAATCTTTTGATAATTCGATAATCTCCATTTAGTTTCACACAATATTAGTTGTTTTCATGCCTTTTGCACAACATTGCACCATTTCATGCTTTTCATCTTCAGAAAGATCTTTCTTCCTCCTATATTGCATGAGAACTGTGACTTGCTTAATAATGTGGAACAACCTCTAGGGTTTCCATAGATCTGGCAAATTATTTTGTCTGAGATTGATACCTAAATCTAAAAAGACATGGATAAATAAACAAACAAACATTTTCTTAGAAAAACTAATATTTGAATGTTTATTGTACTGAAATCTTACTGATATGTCACTTGCATAATAATTTGGAATGCAGTGTAAAAATGCAAAATAAACATATTTATTTCCAAAGTGATAACTGAACACCACTCACATGCAATGCAGAGAGGTCATGTGATAACAGTGTAGCGTACTACTCTTTGAAATGTTTATTGTTGCATAAACTTACTGTTTTATTTCACTTTATAGTAGTCACAATATAGTAGTCAGTATCCACCTTATTTTGCAACATGAAAGACTTCAGATTCATTAGCCGCTATTGGCAACTACAATAACTAAGTGCAGTGTTTTTGCTACAAACCATTGTGCTTATAATTACAGTGATAAATTAAAAGCATGGGTTACACTTTATTTCGATGGTCCAATTTAGACATTCTACTAACTATAAATAGCTTTGCAACTATATGTCAACTAGGGGTTGAACGACTTCAGATTTTTTAAAGTCGACATCTATGTGATTAAAGTCAAGTCGACTAGTCGATGATGTCATTAATGAACAAATATGGGGCCGTTCACACGTTTTTCCATTCCAATGCACTTCTTTTCCATTGTTTTTCTATGTAAATATGCTCTAGGCATACGTGTATATGACCATTGAGCTTGCGTTGACAGTGTAGACAATATCATTATAATGGGTTCTGTTATCTTTTGTAGTATTGCCTCGCACCGCTCGCGTCCAGTGTCTGTGTTATATTCTTTGAAAACAGCGACAACTTCGTTGCAGATAAGACACACCGGCTTTGCATTCACAAAACGTTAGCGCTCCGAACCATTGATTTGAATCGAAAGATTCGTAAAGCTCCGAAGCAGTGTTTTGAAATCAGCCATCACTAGATATTGTTGAAAAGTCATTATTTTGTTATTTGGTGCACAAAAAGTATTCTTGTCGCTTTATAATACTAAGGTAGAACCACTGTAGTCACATGAACTGTTTTAAATATGTTTTTAGTACCTTTATGGATCTTGAGAGGTTCAGTGACATTGCTGTCAATAGAGGCCTCACTGAGCCATCAGATTTCATCAAAAAATATCTTAATTTGTGTTCCGAAGATGAACGAAGGTATTACAGGTGTGGAATGACATGAGGGTGAGTAATTAATGACATTATTTTCATTTTTGGGTGAACTAACCCTTTAAAGTCGACTAGTCGATTAGTCGGTGCAACCCCTAATAACTCTTATTGGAGTATTAGTTGACTGGTAGGTTTGGGTTAGTAGTATAAGTTGATATGTAGATGTATAGTTACTTATAGTCAGTAGAATGCATCAAAATAAAGTGTTTGAAGATATTAAGCAGACAGTCTACTAATACTCAAATGACTAGTTGATATGTAGTTGAAAAGTTACTTATAGTTAGTAGAATGTCTACAGTTGACTATCAAAATAAAGTGTTACCAAATAATATAATTACAGATACCAGTTTGCAATAGCAAGCTATCTTTTTTTCAGCTAAAATAACTGACACAGAAAGCCTTATACATTCAAGTTACAAATGCTGCATTCACTCTTACATTTAAAATAAGGTGGATACAGAGTTACAGTAAATGGTAAACTAGTATTCCATTCAGGACATACTAGCATACTACTCTTAGTATGTACTCTGTGCAGAGTATACATATTGTCTGTATGCACAAAATACTTGGATGAGTTTGTTTACCAAAATGTGCAGTATACAACCAGATCACACTGCAGGGGATACTGCATCCCAAAATTCAATGCACTCAACTTGAACTTCCACTTTGATGAATGAACATGAAGCGATATTAACCATTTTAAAATGGTTATCTCTTTCTTGAAACTTTATTAATTGTACTGCACAAGACATTTTTACACAAAATTGCATTAAGATGACAAAATAAATGTATTCATGTCTGCAATGATAACTCAATTAAATATTCTCCATTATGATGTCTGTGTGAAACTACTGTTTGAAATGTGGCAAACTGCATAGAGCTTTACATACTATTTTCAAAAAGTCAGCAGCAAGTACAAACATTGCATGTCTTTCTCTTCTTTTTATATTGGATTTACAGTGTCTTAGAGTTGGTACCAATTTCAGTAATTTTAATTGCATTTGCAAATCATTCTGCCAAATATTCTAGATAGTTTTATCAGTTTTCATATTCAAATCATGCATTTTTCTCCCCGAACCACTAACTTTGCTTTACCTGAACTTTTGTACATTGGCATCAGGTAGCAAAATTTGCAAAAGATTGGTATCCTTTAAAGTTTTTTCTACCGCAGTACATTGTGTAACGCTACAATAGCTTCAATCATATTGTGTTGTAGAGATTGAACTCACGTCGGACTCTGTTGTTTGGCCTGCTCTCCAACTAGTGCTATTGAAATGACCTGTCCATGTTCCTTTCAGCCCATCTCACTCAAGAGCCCTTCAGGCCCCTCACCTGCTTAAGAAAGACCATTGTCTGCTTTTACAGTCATTGCCTTTGATTTCAAAATATATGATGAGCTGCTTGTTTCCCCTTACCATCTTGCAGCCTGACAAAAATAATTAGAGATGGAGAAAAGAAAAATCAGGGACCGCAGAGAGTTTTTCCTTCCGCTCTAGCCAAATCAAAACCAATCCAATTTATTGAGCTGTGGGTGTGTTTGGTGCACATGGTACACTAAATTGTGGCTCGGAGAGAAGCTCTCATATGCGGTGACATGGGGAGCGTATACCATCTGGAGCATTAGGCGTTGAGGAACATTGCCACTGGAGTGCACAGCGACGGACAGTTGCTTTCATAGCGTGCAGGCATCACTCAGCCTGAAACGACTGCCTTATCTGTTGAACAGGATGAGAAATGCACTGGTTAAATCCCAAATGGGAGGAACATTCTTGTTAAAGAGTGAAATCTGTTAAAAAAAAAAAAAAAAAAAAAAAGCCCAGCACTCAGCTTGTTTGAAAAAAAAAGAAGAAAAAAAACGGAAATCTTTAACCTTCACTCCTGCAGAGTTGCAGAGGATTTTGAGTTTCAGAGAACACAAATGTTTCATTTAAATATATGGATTGTTTCTGTGCAGTAGGCTTAGTGACAACCTTTTAGACTAAATAATGCTACAGAGACAAAAGTGTATGACATTTACTAACACTAGGTTTGTTCTGCTGGTGTTTTTTGTTTTTTGTGGCAACCTTTATATAAAATATGGGGGCATTCTTCATCACAGTGTGTCAAACCGCTTGGAAATAAACGTGCTAATCTAATCTTTTCCAGACTGTATTGCTCCATGGAGTTACGTGAATACTAGTCTCACAGGGCCAGACTTTTGACTATCAGCATAAAGGGTCCACATTCCACCTTATTCTGGCCAAGAACCACCCACTTAGACAGGAAAAGCCTATCTGAAAAACATGTAAATGTAAGAGAGGCCAGCTTGTAAGAGTTGTGCGAGTAAACCTCAATCCCCAGGCCTCAAATGGCGCACCAGAGGCTGCAGTCTTTAGCATCCTTGCTAGTGGCGTGCCTTCCATGCCAGAAACACTGGTTTGAATGCTGTCTGGAGTGGTGCGAGTAGAACCGGATGGGTTACATAAAGCAGTCATTATGGGATTTTTCTTTAGTAATTTTTGACTGTCAAAATGCCTTTCTTAAATGCTGTTTGATACTGGATGGATGGATGTTTACTGAAAGGTTTTTTGGGGAACTCAAATGATTCTTTTATGGCATCGCTGCAAAACACCATTTTGGAACCTTTAGTTTTAAGAGTTTTAGTTTTAATGGTGCTCTAATATGTTTATTTTAAAAAATTAAGTAGCATCTACTTAGTGATTTGAAGCATAACTACATTTTTCATATGGGTAGCTTCACTGTAGTTTAGCTCATCTGAATTTGTTACCAAGTGCCTCAAACAAGGATTTGGTGCCACCAACCTAACAAATTAGGTCTTCCTCAAAAGTGTTCATTGCAGCCACATGGCACCCTGACTCCCAAAAGTTGTGTAGCAGCTCTTGCCAGTTCTGCGTGCAACATACATCAGACAGTCAGGAAACGGGCTGTGGGCGGATTGTGGGCATGCCATGTGACTTTGTGAATGTTAATAGCAAACTGTGTTGCTTTAGCCTGAATTTCTCCTTCTTCTGATCAGAAAGAAGTGATGCAACTTACACAAGCCGCAGTCCCAACCAGACGCGATTGTTCTGTGGAGTGTCCCTGGACTCCAACAAACGTGTAAAGGCTTTATTAGCCGCAACCAGCTCCGGTGCCGAAAGAACATCTGTTTGCTAACTGGCAGCATTGTTACCCAGTGGTCTTTGTATGCCATACTGCCAACACGCTCCCCCGTCTGCTAATAGATTCCTCATTAGGCAGCAGGTTCTTGATGGGGAACAGCACAGCAATGCAGTACTTCCTCTCCCATCGGTGTCTATTAAACAGCATTGCAGAGTCACGGTCCTCTCCTCGGACCACCAAAATTATCTCACCTTGACCACGATGGGATGCAGAGGGAACAGCTATTGACCTCACCTCTGAGAGTTTTGTCATCTTGCTTCTACATGCCCCACTATCGATTGCCTTCTTTTATGTATTAGGTCACACGCTTGCTCTGACTCAAAGATAATGGACTCTGACCAGAAACAACACTTGCTCGGGCTGCCGCTCGGGCTCAGCGAGAAGGTCAAAGCTGTTGTTTTTCAGTTTAGTTTAGAGTGTGGATTCACTGGAGCGTTCAGAACGCACCTCTATAATTTGATGAGAGCCACTGCAAAGTCCATTTCTCTGTGTCAAAACCGATAAAGTTCCAATGTAAACTGAGCAAAGGGGGCACGAAATGAGGCTGCTCAGAATGCATGATCTCCGTAACACTTCATCAGCGGCATATGAAGCTGTTTAGCTGGAGACTGTTGAAAAAAACTGTTTGGGCAGAAATGTCACAAGGTCAAGTGGACCTCTGAAAGGCAATTAGGTTCTTACATAATGAAGCTGATAATCAGTAACTCTTTTTTCCCAGTTCTCTGCGGATGGTCGGGCCTGCAGGAGAATTATGTGGCAGCAGCATGGTTCTTTCTTTCATCAGCCTCATGGGAGGCTGGATGTTTGGATTTTCATAGAGGAAGCACACCTGCCCACACCTTCATGTAGCCCAGCCACAGATGTGTTAGATGTAATGAAGCTCCAATTCAGTCTCTTCTGTGAGGACGGACAAACAGAGAGACAGACAGATTTGGTTGTTATGGGCTTAAGAATGGTGAGCCATTTAACATATTTTACACAGCAAAGGCAGCTCAGCCAGCAGAAAGGCTTAAAGGGGTCCTATTATGCTTTTTCACTTTTTCAACTTTAATTAATGTGTAATGTTGCTATTTGAGCATTAAAAAGAACTGCAAGGTTACAAAGCTCAAAGTCCACTCCAAAAGGAGATATTCTCTTTATCAGAAAATACTTTTCAAGAATTACAACAAACGGCTTGTTGGGACTACAACGTGCTTCTTCCATAGACCTTGTGAAGTCACAAAGTCACTCATTTAAACTCATTTAAATAATACCCGCCCACGGAATAAGCAAAAAAAAGGGGTCGAAGACCTGCTTTAGTAGCGTGTTGTTACCCAGCTTTGATAATGGTGTAGTTGTTTACATTAATGTTCCTGAAGTCCTCCTGGCAACCTGAAGTTTCACTGCAATTTCCCTGCAGAGATCAGACATACAAAAGCAAAACACATTGAATTCCCAGAGCCAGAATAACATTGGAAATGTAGTTATTTATTATTTATTTGTTTGTTTGTTTGTTTATTTTTTGGCCAGTTTCCACAGCTGTGGCCCTAACACAGACTACATAACACTCCAAATGTGACATAATATCCGGAGGTAGCAAAGCTGTCACAGTACATTTGCATTCTCGTGCAAAATAAATAAATAAATAAATAAAAACGAAAATTTGTCAGCACACTAGATTCTTCTGCAGAAATAGTCAATAACTCTAAGTCTGTAATCTGTAATTTAGGCTCTTTTAAGATCAATATAGTCCATGATTACCATCACACTAATTACGTCCTAATACTTTAACGGAACTTGAAGTATGTGTCATCAGAAAACATGCTTGATTGATGACATCTATTGAATTTGTTTTAATTACAGATGCTTTCAGCATGGCAGTTCACACTAAAGAGATTCATTCACACCATTTGATTTGGAAATAAGCATACCTTGCTATTCTAGATGGACAGATCAACTAAAGGAAATCCTCCCAGACCACTGAGTGCCCTATCATGGAAATCAGATGAGCTAATGGCCTGAGAGACCTTTGCATGCATTATTAGCCCATGAGCTTCATGCACATGGTGTGTAAAAGCATTTCCACCTGAGGGCTTTGGTCCCTGTTACATGTTTGATTTATTGCCTTATTTTATTCAGCCAGTCAGTGCATTGCATATAGAAGCCCAGGCGTTATAGCGGCTCTCTGTGAGCCCTGAAATCTGGGGAAGTTATTTCTGGCGCCAGCTTGACTGCTAAAACTGCTGCAAAATGTAAGAGCTTGACATATGACCATTTCAGGGTAGTGAAACTGGATTTTACAGCTGAATATTCCTCCTGTTTCTCTCATTCAGTGATTATGCTAGAATACCTCGATATTTGAAAAAAGAAAAAAAAGGATGAAAATGCATAGACTTTATATTAAAGAGAAATCAAATAATGAACGCTGTTACGTTTAATGTACACATCGCATTTACAGTTAGTGGTGTTTGCTGTTGCTCAAACTCAGAGTTAGGTATTTGAACATTTGCATGTTAATGCAATGAATATTAAAGAACATTACAAGTATGATTTTTTTTTTTTTTTTAAATGATCAGATCAATTCTCACCATGTGAATAAAACAGACAGTGTAAAATCCCAAAAACTTACACTTAATGAGGGACCTCAACCATGTCTAGAGACCAGAATAATAGTGAGACTTAGAAATAGGCTATTTAAATTTGGTGAGCGACAAGCACAACTAACATTTCTTCATAAAATGTAAAAAGACTTGACATTAAAATTGCTTCATTCTGGTTGACTTGATTTTTATACACTCAGTGGAATAATTAGAACCTTTAAAAGAGCTCCATCACAGCTGTGCACACAACACTACTCAGTGTCTGCTCTTGTTTATCACTAAATGATAGAGAAAGATCTTATTTATGGCTAATTTATTTATTATCTAGATGGAACTTTTAACACAAAAAAATCTTTTGCACTCTTTGTGTGGTGGAATTACATTAAGGAGTATAACAGGGTCATGGGTGACCAAGGCTCATTGATGCACGTGGGGAGTGAAGGCTGGCCTGTGTGGTCTGATCCAACAGACGAGCTACTGTAGCTCAAATTGCTCAAGAAGTTAATGCTGGTTCTGATAGAAAGGTGTCAGAATACACAGTGCATATTAGGAAGGTGGTCATAATGTTATGCCTGATTGGTGTATATATATATATATATATATATATATATATATATATATATATATAGTAGTGGCCAAAAGTGATGTCTGGCCTAGGAAAATTGACTTCTTCACCCTTTATTAAAATATTAATATAATATTATATATCTATCTATATCTATATCTATATCTATATATATATATATATATATATATATATATATATGTGTGTGTGTGTGTGTGTGTGTGTATGTATGTATGTATTTCTAAAATATATCATATCTCTAAAACAAATAATTCCACTATTACAAAACAAGTGCCTAGACATATGGTACAAAATAGCAGTAATATTGTCTCAGAATTCAGCCCTCTTTTGACTCTTCCCAGATTGCGTTGTTTTTCTGATGCTTGGGGGTCTGGCTCCAAGGCACCGGGGCCAAGTTTCCACTCACTGCCGGACCCACATGCTACAAGTCAGGGGGTCAGAGTTCCTTAGAGGCCCTTCAGATTTGTGTCTCTGTGCCATATGCCTTGTAGAAAGACTACATATGGCTCTGTTTGTCAGGGGCCTAAGGCACGTGCTCGCCACAGGAGGTTTGCATCAGTGATGACAGGTAATATTAATAATAATTGGTAAAACTGTGACAGCAGTTACTAATCCAATTTTTGACTACTGCCACAGAGTATCTGTGCCATTTTTCATGAATGCTGCCAATGATGCATTTGATCAAAGGCAGACGATCTGTAGCAATAACTGGAATGAGTGCAAAACAACTTGGTTATGGCCTGGAGTTGCCTATAATGAAATACCGTGACTCACCAAAGACATTCGGATGCTCGAGTGTGTGCGCTGAAAGGAATGCAAAATCAATTTTGGCATTTGGGGCATTTTTTTTCCCAGCCCACAAGCAGCCTTGGCCTGTCAAGAGCTGGCTCACAGGACTGTGACTCGCCGGAAAGAATTCAAATAGCATTTCCTTCAGTGAACTGCCACAGTCCCTGGCAAAGAAAAATAATTGTATTGCAATCCATTTTATATTTCTAACATAGACTGCACTAGAAGAGTAAAATGGATGAAAATAGTATATTCTTGTGATCTGAACTGTGACTTCTTGTCAGGAGTTCAAACACTGTTTTTACTCATTTATCTGCAATAGAAATGCAATTCTGTTTCATTAGTATACCATAATTCTCTTTTGCTCACTACTCAGTCACTGGTAATAAAATAAACATGGCTGTGTGCAGAATGGAGTACCTGTTGACTGTATGCTACAATTTTTTTTTTTTTTTTTAATAGCGCGTTTTAAGCATTATTTAACTGAAAACATTTTTCAAACAGTGCTCTGCTACCAAGGGCTCTGTAATACTTAGTGGGAATTATCTGTTAGCATTATTGGGGGGTTTAAAAATTCATTAGAAAATATGGATGAATTAGAAATGAACACTTGGCAGTCCAATCTAATGTACTATGCTTTTGTATACTCTAATATTGTCAAATGTATAGTAGATCTTCCAGATATTCTATTCATACAGAGCATTATTACACTGTGCACAATATACATAATATAACACTCATAGTATGAGTAGAATCTATATTTTCAACATAGCTGAATTATAATTACAGTATATAAAACATTAGTGATGCACTGCAATGAGTTTTTTTTTTTTTTACCGAAACACTGAAACCAACTAATCAATTAATTAATTAACTTTATTTAAAAATCAACCCTCAAAAACTGAGTTTTATATAAAAATTTAAGCTGTAGCCCTACGATAGACAGTTTTTATATTATTTTTTAATGGTATGTTTCTACTCCAATTCATTGTTGAAATAAAAAAAAAAAAATGTAAACAGTGGCTGTAATAAATACTTGTCATTATTATAGATTTGTTCAAAAATTGCCTTCATTGTACCTTCATTACCTTTATTCACACTGTAAACCTAAATAAGTTGGCACAACTCAAAAAAATTGAGGCAAACTGTTACATCAAAATTTTTAAGTTACGAAATTCAATGTTTATGTAAGCAGAACTGGCATTTTTATTTCGTACCCAAACATTTTAATTGTTCTTAAATTGAAATATTTGATTAAATTAATTCATACATTTAACTTAAATTTGTCATGTAATCCCAACACAAACATTTTTTTTAGTGAAAACTTAACTATAACTAGATAATACAGAAAATGCTAACTTGCTAATTTGTTAATGTTAACAATAGCATGGTATAGCACTTGCTGAATGAGTACAGCAATAAAACACATTTAACATGCTTGCTCTCTAACTAAGCCACATTCACCACTTGTCAGCATGATGGTAACTCTCCAAAAACCATATTAACAGAAACTCTCCTAAATTAGCATAACACCCACTTAACATTAATCTTGCACAAAAAAAAAAAAAAAAATTATAAAACATTAATTTTTAGTATTTACTCTCCCTATCGAGTGCCATGGGCAAAGCATGCTGGGAAACAGAAATCCCAGCTCAGTTTCAGTTAAACTTTTTGTGTAAATTAAAATAAATAAGTTCATAAAACTCAAAACAATGAAACAGTTCAGTTTACTTAAAATATATCAGTTCAGTGAACTCGAAAGAAAAAGAAAGCACTAAATACTCATAAAAGTTAATATGACTGAACTAATTTGTTTAATTTAAGTTTGTCCTACTCAAACCAATTAATTATTTTGAGCACTAGGGTTTACAGTGCATGTTTATTTTGTGCTGTAACTAGTAGTAAAGCGGAAGAGATGATCGGTTCATGTGCCTTTTGAACTGATGTGCTACAGCGATCTGTCGCCTCACAACCCCAATTTTTTATTATTTTTTTTATATTTTTTTATTATTATTATTTTTTATTATTTTGTAATAAAGTGGACAAAATTTGAAAGCTGGGCTTTGTTTCATGTCAAAAGTAACAAAGCACAAAGCGTATTGCGATTTATTGGATGGGAGGCAGTGTTAATTTCATTGACGAATAATTTTCATCATGATTTTCATCAACAACATTTTTTTCACAGACGAAAATGAGACGATGACTAAATAAAACATTTGAAGTATAACGTGCTGATCTAACCACGGGAAACGCAGCGCTGTTGCGCGCTCTACAGGCTTTGCCCAGAAGCACTTCAGACTGCTTCGCAATTAATGAATAGCGCACATTTATGCCAAGCGATTGCTTATATGAGCTAATGTTGATGAATTATGACAATGTTTACTATACAATGTTTATTTGGTAATATGTTTTAGACGGTTGTAAGAATGCATATTTTATCTCCCTCATCTGAACTTAAATGAGCAGCCTGCTACAGTGCAGACTGTAGACATTTTCCAGTTCAATATTGTTATTTTGTTTACACAATAAACTGTATTGAATTAAATTTCTATTTCTTAGTAAATTACTGTACTTCTGTCACAGGAAAGAAAGACTAAGAACATTATTTGACACACTATTCAATATATTTTACAAGTATAAGGGTTATTATAGTTAACTAAACCTAAAACCATAAAAAAATGTCATTACTTGAAATAAACGTTAACTGAAATAAAAAAATATATATATATATATATAAAACCTGGGGCAGTATTCACAGAACATTTTATCTTACCATAAGAGTTCTCCTAAATAGCAGTAAAAGTTCTTAGCTAAGAGTTTTCTCTTAAAACATATTCACAAAGCTGCTGAGACAAACTTTAACTAAGGAATAGAGAAAAGTCTTAAGCTAAGAGTAAGGGCAGGGTTGACCTCGTTGCTATGGATGATGTCAACACACTTACTAACTATGCCCACAGTGATTGGCTGATGGGGAAAAAGTCTCTGTCAGCAATTTAATCATGGGGATATTGTAGAACGAGATAACATGTTTCCATATTCAAATAAAGGTTTTAAAATACAAATGTTGCAATATTCAAAGAAAATTTTTTTAATAAAAATGTTGCCATATTGAAATAAAGATTTTAAAATCACAATATATTCACAAAACATCTTAAGCCATGTTCATGCCATATTCACAAAACATCTTAAGGCTAAAAGTAGCTCCTAAATTGCCGATTTAGGAGAAACTCTTAGAAATAATGGGTGTGTCAGTCCTAATTTTAGGAGTCCTACATTTTTGCTATAAGAGTATTTCACAAAGCATTTTAGTGCTAAAACTAGCTCCTAAGTCTATGAAACATTAGGAGTAGTCAAGAGGACTCCTAAGTCACTAAGACAAAATCAAAAGACACTGTACACCATTGAGGCAATAGCGACAGAGCCTTAGGTGCTGAACTTTTTCTTCATAAATGCAATACATTTTGATTTATAGATCTGAATCTATGATAAGGCACCAAAAATAAATCTTTAACAAATAAATAAATATTGTCCGATTACCTGTGGCAGTGGTTTTCATGAGTTCACACTTATAAATTATTAAATAGAGTAAAAAAAATATATATATATATATAATAAGCGTATTTGGTGTGCTGTCCAAGGGCATAGAGGGCTCCAAGCTTGGAATTTAGCCCAAACCCAAAGTTCTCTCCATATCCCCAGCCGAGAGTGAGGAGCGGGGTGGCGGAGGGATGCAGAAAACTGTCAAAGTAACTATAGGCTCTTGTCTGTGTATATATTCCTCCTCTGGTGGTGATTAAATAGACCGTTTGAATGTGCTCCTCCCAAATTTTGTTTATAAAAAAGATGATGATTGAGATTCAGATGCAGACATCCAAGAGGCAGACAATTAACTGTATATACTAGTTTAATTAGTGACAGCCTACATTTTAAAACCTTTATTTGAATATGGAAACATGACACCTCATTCTACAATATTTCTATGATTAAATTGCTGACTCCTCCCCCATCAGCCAATCACTGTGTGTTTACTCCATAGCAACGAGGTCAACCCCGCCCTTACTCTTAGCTTAAGACTTCTGTCTATTCCTTAGTAAAAGGTTGTCTCAGCAGCTTTGTGAATAGGTTTTAAGAGAAAACTCTTAGCTAAGAACATTTACTGCTATTTAGGAGAACTCTTAGTGGTAAGATAAAATTTTTTGTGAATATGGCCCCAGATTTATATCTGTATATTGGATGTGAGAAATGCTAACTTAATGCATTACAAATCTATCATTTTATCTACCGATTTAGTCGACTAAAATCTTATGATATTTAGTCGACTAAAACTAAAACAATTTCCGATGACTAAAATATGACTAAAACTAAATGGCATTTTAGTCAAAAGACTATGACTAAAACTAAATCAAAATTTGCTGTCAGTATTAACACTGATGGGAGGTATGCTACAAATAATGTTTAGTGAAGTTTTGACCACACATCACCTGAAAACAAAATAGACTAAATGATTTTGGTTCATCAAAACGAACAATCAAGAAATGTATATTGTCAACCCAGCTAGCATCCACATGGATAGCACGTTTACCTGTTGTAGCTTATCCACGTTGTACACAAAATACACTGCCAGTGTCAAAACCCGCCATCGGAGAAGCGCTAATTAACTGTCACGTTCCGGGCAATAACTTTGGTCCTCCAAAACTGTTACGACCAAAACCGATAATTAATTTTTGTCCAAATATTTTTGGTTGCCTGAAATTATCCATCACTATAAAACATTGTACTGTTAATAGTGTGGGTGAAAATTGCTTCATACTGATCTGAAGTGCTAAATCAGTGTGAACTGAGAGCGCCTACATCACAAAAGGGTGATAAGGAGATTTCAGTGGCGACTACTGACAGACATACACACACTCATCTCTTCTTACAGCAGGTAATCTCTCTGAGAAGAGTAGAGATGAAAATACCAATCTCATCTTTGTGGTTCACTTTCAATCTTTAATGTGTGTGAATGAGTGAAAACAGAGAGGCTATTTTCAGTTGCGTGTTTACTGAGAGTGTCTGCTCGCATTAGCCAGAGCATGTGCACTGTCCTCCTGCAGGGCTTGTTATCGCTGTAGCTGGGGTCCGGTAAGTGGGCTGGGATGGATCCGTTTGTGCCCCAGATGGACACCATGGTAACAGCGAATCATAAGGGGGGGCAATGTTTGCGCCCTCAAGTCAAACATTTACCTGGCACTGCCTGTCCAGACATCACTGTAAAGTCAATGTTGATGCCCACATTCCCAAATTATGCACATGAAGTGCTGCTTTTTCTATTTTTAGCCTGTGCTTCAAGGCAAGGGGGAGTTTGACAGCTGTTTTGCATGACGTTCCGGGGATGTTTGAGCTTCTGTTATTTCCTAGAAACACAGAAACATGTTGCTTTTCTGCGTAGCGATGGAGGGAATGTTACGCATGCTGCATGCTCTGCATGTGGCACCTAATGAGGAAGAACAGTCAGAGAAGAGGAGGATTTGTGAGGAGGAAGACAGAGTGCGAGAGAGAGAGGAGCGAGAGGGGGCACATATCACAGTAATTGCCCAAAGGTATTTCATTGCATTTGCACAGCGCGTAAGTGGGCGCAGATCAGCCTGAGGAAGTGTTTGACATAAGATGTGAGTGTTTGTGTGTAAGTGTGAATTTGAGCTATTTTTCAAATATCCGCATTGTGTGGGATACACCTGCAAACTCTACAGAGAGTCTTTATATTAAAAAAAAAAGCTAAACAATTGAAAAAACCAAGATATGTCAGGGTTCTGTCACTTCTGTCTGTTTATTCTTGGTTTGGTGACAGAGCTCTGACACTCCTATGTCTTGTCACGGTGAGCGCGCAGTTTTGAGTTCGCTTGGGCCGTATGCTCTTCTGCCCATGTTAGTTGTTTTATGTACGGAGCGTGGTGTTCGGATCCCAGCACTCACGTTTAGTTTGGTTTCAGTTCCATGTCGGGGTTCGGACATTCATTCTCCATATCAGTGCTTCCCACAGGTTTGAAATATACTTGCGGTGGTAGCCAGGTAAAAAAATCCTCCTATTACCCACGGCACAAAAATAGTCTACTACATGTGACAAACAACAAATAATGTGTGATTTTTAACATTTACATAGGTTACTATTACATTTAATTACATACTAATATTATGCATTATTATGCATTGTAAACTATGCAAAATTACAGCATTTCTCCTTGCTTTGTCATATAGTGTTTCTCTCAGTGAACGGAACACAAATTCTACTAATACTACTGTAGTAAAGTCTATTTATTGAATAATATGTGTCAAATGTTCTTAATCTTTTCTTCCTGTGGGGGAGCCTCCCAGCCAGAGACTACAATAGTTTACTATGAATTAAATGGAAATCGAATTAAATAAATTTTTATTGTGTAACCAAAATACCAGTAATGCCCAGAAGGAAAAAAAAAACTTCAGTTCTCGCGCACACAGAACGAGCAGGTAAGAAACACGTAGGGCGAGGGGAGATTTTCCACTAGTTATTCGATTGCGGATGGTTTCATTATCTTGGGCGGATAAAAAGTAAAAGAGGATAAAAATAATAAAAGCAAAAATGTGTGCAAGAAATAGGTGCACAAAGCAATCAGTAACCATGACAGCAAATAATGAATAAGAACTAGGGCTGCACGATTTATCGCGATAAAATTGCATGCGATATGGCAAAGGCTGCGATTATTTAATGCGTGGCTTGTCAGAGCTATACGGCTCTGTGATCAGTAGTAAATGCTTCTCCATCTGAAAGCCAGAGGGCGCTCTTGCTCAGAAAATCAAAATATGCCCTGCAGCAGAAGAAGATAACACACATCATATCGCTGTAGCTGAATAAACAGAAGATTGAAACGCTTTGATTAATTAAACATGACTAATAAAAACACAACTGCCTTATTCTGTGTAAGAAGCCACATCATCTCACAGAAGAACGCTCAACTGTCATTATGAAGTGAGTTTGGAGTAAAAACATGTTATTAAATGTTGTCTTTTGTTGGACAAGATGTTAATAAATGCTTCTCGTGTTTCCGAAAAGAAGTTTGACGCGTGTTGCTTTTTCAAATGTACATTATAAACGACTCAAACTCGCAGTGCTTTCAGATGGATTAGCATTTGGAGCCATAGTTCATTGACAAGCTGTGCAAAAAAAAGAATACCAGCCTTTGCGATTTCATAATCGCACTAAGAATCGCGTTTAAGCTATAATCGCGTTCAAGTTCAATGTTATTTTTCGTATCATGCGATATATCGTGCCCTAATAAGAACTCAGGCAAACAGGAACAGGGAAAACCAAACTAAAGCACAATGAAACTAAATATAACCCTTACATTACACCCCCCTCCAGGAAGGCCCCCTCGCACAGTAATAATAAACTAAATCCAACACAGGAGGGAGGGTGGAGGTTTTGGAGGTGGGTGTAGAGCTGGAGACAGAACCTGGCAGAGGGAAACACCACAGAGAAGACAATGGAGAGAGGAGCCACATGAAGATCACAGTCAGCACGAAGGCCTACGGCAGAACCGAAGGTTAGAGGAACCAGGGTAACCTGACTGACAGCGGTGCATCTAGGAGAGCTGGAGACCCAGGCAGAGCCAAGGAGACGAAAGGACCGGGCGACACGGTATGACCTAGAAATCATGGCACGGTCGGGGTGGAGCCAGGGTGCTGGAGGCCTGAGGCAGAGCCTGTGGGACTGAGGACCAATGTGGAGCCGAAGGGAAGGAGGAGCCTGACAGAGCTGAAAGGGTGGAGGGATGAGACACAGCCAAAAGCCTGGAAGTCTGTGGTGTAGGCAGAGCAACAACTGACCAAAGCGGAGCCAGAGGGATGAGGGTGCCTGGTGGAGCCATAAGGTCAACTGTCCCAGGTGGAGCCGACTGGTCAATGGGCCGAGGTGGAGCCAGGGGATCCATGCTCCAAGGTGGAGCTGGAGACTAGAAGGCCCGAGGCAGATCCGAGCAGCAGAGTGGAGCCACCAGAGGAGGAGCCGAGGGACTGAAGGGAGAGGGAGGCCGGGTGGGACCATCAGCGATGAAGGAGAAATCCAAACACACACAATCCAAACATAATGAGTAGAACTGAAGTTGAGGGCTAAAATATAAGAGGAGAAAATTAATTGAGCAAGAAACAGGTGCACAAAGCAATCCGTAACCATGACAACAAATAATGAATGAGAACTCATACAAACAGGAACAAGGAAAACCAAACTAAAACAATGAAACTAAACATAACCCTTACAAAGGTCTTGCACCAACAATTATTTACAATATTTTATAATATTTACAACATTTTGGCTTTGTACTCAGAGTCACTCTCTGACAGCAGAGGGCGCTGATGGAACAGCAGAATGCAGCGGTTACCCCGGAAACCCCTTAAACAAAGCACCTATGGTACTGAACAGTACTTAAAATGCTTCAAATAGCCATTCATCTCAATGTTGTTCATCACAGCACCAAATACTTAATACTTAAAGACTTTATGGGCTATTTATTTTCAAATTTAAACATTTTTATATTTTAATCTGGACTACAACATACCCTAATGATTAGAAATGTTATGATTATTTGTTATTGTTCAGTAAAACTTTGAAACATACGGCTTCATTAGTTAACATGTTATTTCATTATTACCAAACTGACAATGAAAAATACTTATAAAGCATTAATTATTCTTAATTAATGCTTTATAGGTATTATAAGTGTTATTAAACAGTAACTTAATTTCTTAGTTACTGTTTAATAACATCACTAAAATCAAAAGAACTTATTTAATGGACCTGAGCTAAAACTAACAATGATCAATTGTATTTCTTAACTATCATTAACAAAAAATAATACTTTCTGTAACAAATGTAGCTATTGCTCAATCTTAGTTAATGCATTAAATAATGAGACCTTATTGTGAAGTGTTACCTGTTGTTCTTTATAGCTTAATTCTTTTGCACTTTAATCTGTTTGAAAATTTTACTTTATATATTTTTTGTGTATTGTATTATTGTATTTAAACATTCAGAGTTCTTTTTGTTATTACAAAGAGTTCTTAAACCAGTTATACTATGACAACACATTATTTTTGCAACTTATTTCATTATCGTGATAATACCGTATCACCATGATAAAAGCTTCAGTAATTAATCGCAACATGATAATTTGATACCATCACATGCCTAACTCAGAAAATAGAGCATTTTATAGTGCCTTCCCACTTTTTCTGCAGAGTATGTTTCAGGAGTATTTTTCCACTCAATTTTTCTATAGGGATTAAAAAAAAAAAAAAAAAACCAGCCAGCTATGATGTAAATCACAGCATAACAGTGATGAAGTATAAAACTATTGATTTTAAGACATATATTTACAAATATTTTTGTAGCTTGAGACCAAAAGGAGTCATTCCCAGTGCTTCATGGTAGTGGGTGGAAACTAAAGAGCTCTTTTGGAATTATTTATCAGTCAGGGGCCAAGTTATGTATGATTTTATTTCCTTTTCTAAGTCAATTTACAATGTTAGTCATGGTTTCTTGCACCAACAATTGTCATATTTTAGTATTAAATGATAATTTTTCACCCAAGGGCTCAAGGTTTTTGTGGATTTTAATTGTCATTTTAATGTCAATACAAAGTTCTCTAGATGGTGCAGGCTAATAGGTCCTTTAACTCAACCTGTTCGTAATCACATCATTATCTATAGGACACAGCTGAATGGTTCCTGCTGTATCAGTAGCCAATGAGCTCGCACGCTCAACCATCAAATACATATGGCCAGCATTTGCCTTAGCAGTGCAGCGAGCTTTCAGAAACCCTCCACCTTGCCCAGCTCCACCTGTATAGATCTGCTACGGGTAATTCATGTACGCTATATTGTACAGCAGCAGCATGTCTTACTTGCTCACAGCAGCATGTCGTGTATGTATTGACAGTAGCAAGTCACATACTTGCTCTGCAGCAGCCTCAGAAGCAATAAAAGCAGCAGCTGTATAGCAGATCTATTTCGCCAAGATCAAACATATCAACGTTGTCATACCAATTACCATGCCAAACACTCAGAGAGTTGTCATGACAGAACTGAAGTTCACACACACACACATCATATCACCCTATCACATTTGCTGGTGTCAACTGGCAAAATGCCAATGTGTTTGACATGATTTTTCCACTTGCAACACCTATAGCTATGTACGTAATGTGTAATATAGGGGTTGTGCAAAAAATAATTTTTATCACTTTGACCAACTCTGTTGTAAATTTTCTGACATTGTAATTTTGTCAGGTCTTGAGATCTGGTCACACGATTTAATGAACAATATCACATTAATTATTCCACTACTTCTGTCTTTTCTCATTTCTCCCCCAAACCCTTCCTCACTTCTCCCCTTTTCATCGTCTCTTATCGTCATCAGCATTCTTTACAGAGAAACACAATAGACTAGATACCTTGTTTTTATCTTGCAAAATAATGGAAAACATCTATCAGCTGCTTTTATAATTTGTTAAGTGACAATACGCTTTTGCTTAATGCATTCTTTCTGATGTAATATGTTTCATTTTTTCATGTTAGGTGAACACACTGCAAACTAAAAAGCATCCAGATACAATCCAGATATGTGTTTAATGCCAGGTGGAATGGGGGCCGTAGTATCTACTGTATTAATGTTCAGGGTGGATTGTGTCTGTGTACCTCCATTCATTTGTCTGTCACAGATTTAACTGCTCCATACGCCTGAGCTGTCCATAGTTTAAACTGTGAGTCTGTCGCCCCATCTGTCTGTGAGTCACGCTTCAGCACAGGCTTGAGCTATTCAATCCTTTCCTGCTTCACAGCTGAATGGCCTTATTTGTTTGCAACTTGCAATTCCCTCTTGCACTAGTTACATTAAAAAAAATGATTCATACATTGCGTACTACACAACAGTCCCACTGACGTTTCCTCCTCCTCGAGTCTGCTCTGCAAGAATTGCACATCTATTTTGAGGCTTCGTACAATTCTCCCAAAATAGACAGGAGGCCTCGTTGGTTGTCTGGTGTAGATGTACATTATGCATTGCATTGATTTTCCTCAAACATTCTGGTAAGGGTTTCTAAACCCCTGACCCTTCTATGATTTATTCGGCCAAACCACTTAAAATACAAACTGTTTTTTTTTTATAATATATATAATATATACAGTGGGTACGGAAAGTATTCAGACCCCCTTAAATTTTTCACTCTTTGTTATATTGCAGCCATTTGCTAAAATCATTTAAGTTATTTTTTTTTTCCTCATTAATGTACACACAGCACCCCATATTGACAGAAAAACACAGAATTGTTGACATTTTTGCAGATTTATTAAAAAAGAAAAACTGAAATATCACATGGTCCTAAGTATTCAGACTCTTTGCTGTGACACTCATATATTTAACTCAGGTGCTGTCCACTTCTTCTGATCATCCTTGAGATGGTTCTACACCTTCATTTTAGTCCAGCTGTGTTTGATTATACTGATTGGACTTGATTAGGAAAGCCACACACCTGTCTATATAAGACCTTACAGCTCACAGTGCATGACAAAGCAAATGAGAATCATGAGGTCAAAGGAACTGCCTGAAGAGCTCAGAGACAGAATTGTGGCAAGGCGCAGATCTGGCCAAGGTTACAAAAAAATTCTGCTGCACTTAAGGTTCCTAAGAGCACAGTGGCCTCCATAATCCTTAAATGGAAGACGTTTGGGACGACCAGAACCCTTCCTAGAGCTGGCCGTCCGGCCAAACTGAGCTATCGGGGGGGAAGAGCCTTGGTGAGAGAGGTAAAGAAGAACCCAAAGATCACTGTGGCTGAGCTCCAGAGATGCAGTCGGGAGATGGGAGAAAGTTGTAGAAAGTCAACCATCACTGCAGCCCTCCACCAGTCGGGGCTTTATGGCAGAGTGGCCCGACGGAAGCCTCTCCTCAGTGCAAGACACATGAAAGCCCGCATGGAGTTTGCCAAGATGGTGAGAAATAAGATTCTCTGGTCTGATGAGACCAAGATAGAACTTTTTGGCCTTAATTCTAAGCGGTATGTGTGGAGAAAACCAGGCATTGCTCATCACCTGTCCAATACAGTCCCAACAGTGAAGCATGGTGGTGGCAGCATCATGCTGTGGGGGTGTTTTTCAGCTGCAGGGACAGGACGACTGGTTGCAATTGAGGGAAAGATGAATGCGGCCAAGTACAGGGATATCCTGGACAAAAACCTTCTCCAGAGTGCTCAGGACCTCAGACTGGGCCGAAGGTTTACCTTCCAACAAGACAATGACCCTAAGCACACAGCTAAAATAACGAAGGAGTGGCTTCACAACAACTCCGTGACTGTTCTTGAATGGCCCAGCCAGAGCCCTGACTTAAACCCAATTGAGCATCTCTGGAGAGACCTAAAAATGGCTGTCCACCAACGTTTACCATCCAACCTGACAGAACTGGAGAGGATCTGCAAGGAGGAATGGCAGAGGATCCCCAAATCCAGGTGTGAAAAACTTGTTGCATCTTTCCCAAAAAGACTCATGGCTGTATTAGATCAAAAGGGTGCTTCTACTAAATACTGAGCATAGCGTCTGAATACTTAGGACCATGTGATATTTCAGTTTTTCTTTTTTAATAAATCTGCAAAAATGTCAACAATTCTGTGTTTTTCTGTAAATATGGGTGCTGTGTGTACATTAATGAGGGGAAAAAATGAACTTAAATGATTTTAGCAAATGGCTGCAATATAACAAAGAGTGAAAAATTTAAGGGAGTCTGAATACTTTCCGTACCCACTGTGTGTATATATATATATATATATATATATATATATATATATATATATATATATATATATATATATATATATACCCCCTGTTTTACAGACAAGGATTAAGTCTAGTCCTAGACTAAAATGTATGTCTGAGCTGTTTTAACTGAAACCAACTTGCACTGACATACCTTACCTTAAAAATATGTCAGTGACATAGTTTTGTCTCAAGATGCAGTAATGTTTTTTTCTAAGACACATTTATAAAAGCTACTTAAAGGGTTAGTTCACCCAAAAATGAAAATTATGTAATTAATTACTCACCCTCATGTCGTTCCACACCCATAAGACCTTCGTTCATCTTTGGAACGCAAATTAAGATATTTTTCATAAAATCCGATGGCTCAGTGAGGCCTGCATTGACAGCAAGCTAATTTACACTTTCAAATGCCCAGAAAGCTACTTAAAACCTCTTTAAAATAATTCATGTGACTACAGTGGTTCAACCTTAATGTTTTGAAGTGACGAGAATACTTTTTGTGCGCCAAAAAACAAAATAACGACTTTATTCAACAATGGGCGATTTCAAAACACTGCTTCATGAAGTTTCGAAGCTTTACGAATCTGTTGTTTCAAATCAGTGGTTCGGAGCGTGTATCAAACTGCCAAAGTCACATGAACCATTGAAATTCTGAAACACTTATGATGTAACGAAGCCACGTTTAATGAAATTACATGACTTTCACGCTCCGAACCACTGATTCGAAACAAAGATATTTTGTTTTTTGGCGAACAAAAAGTATTCTCGTCTCGTCATAGCATTAACTTTGAACCACTGTAGTCACATGAACTGTTTTAAATATGTTTTTAGGACCTTTCTGGGCATTTGAAAGTGTAAATTAACTAATTTTATCGGATTTTATCAAAAATATATAAAGGTCTTACGGGTGTGGAACGACATGAGGGTGAGTAATAAATGACAGAATTTTCATTTTTGGGTGAACTAACCCTTTAAACCCCAGTTTCACAGACAAGGCTTAAGCTAGTCCTAGACTAAAATGCATGTTTGAGCTGTTTTAACTGAAAGCAACTTGCACTGACATATCTTAAAATATGTCAGTGTCATTGTTTTGTCTCAAGATGCACACCAGTAATGTGTTTTTCTAGTGAAAGTTTATAAAAGCTTCTTAAATGTCTTAATTGAACTAAGGCCTGATCCTGGCTTAGGCTAAGCCCCATCTGTGAAACCGGGCCTAAATGTCCTAGTTCAGTGGTTCCCAAACTTTTTAGCGTGGAGTACCCCCTGAAGGGATTACCATCCTTCTGTGTACCCCCTCTCTTCCACTTAGACTGCAGTCACACCTTTACCATTAAGTATTACTATTAATATTTGCCCCCTAAATTGATTTTCCAGTGCATATTTTTACCTTTATGAATAACCTTATCAAATAAATATTTTAAATAAAAATAAAAATGTTCAATTGATTTTCCAGTGCATATTTTTTAACTTTATGAATAACTTTATAAAATAAATATTTTAAATAAAAATGTTCAATAGAGAACATAGTTTTTCCATCATTTGATTCAATGATGGTAAAACTAAGTAAAACTTTTAAATAAACCGTCACTGTTTTTATGAATGAGTCATCGAGTTATTCATTCAGTAACGAAGCAAGTGGCTGTGAATGAATCATTTACTCTCACGGTTCGCGAAACACAGACATGTTGTAGTTCTGCTGTGGTTTTCGTTATAACTATTATTTCATTGCAATGTAGAGTAAATACTGACAGTACTGTGTTTAAAATGTACGTTTGTTTTTTGACCTGTTGTATAAAAAATGTCATGATTGCAGTCATGTGGATATTTGGGAGCAATTGCATTCTTGCTCGTTATCATCATTAAATATAAGAACTCACACAAGGTATGTTTTTGTATCGGAGAAAGTTTGAGTCTTAAATCGAAATTAATCCACTATCTGTGTCTATCTTTTCTTCATGCGAGTAAGTGCTAAATCCTCACTTTTACAAAGCTGCATTGTCGAGAACGATACGAGCCCCTCTTGGGGTAAGAAGAGGCGTGTAACAAAAAAAACGTGGAGAGAATGAGAGAACTGCCGTCTCCAGGTCCCAGGGCAGATATAATAATGCTCAATACCACAAGATTCAAAACTAACAAAATTTATTAAACAAATAGTAGGAATTAACAAAAAGACTTCAGGAGGGGAAAGGCCAATATAACAAACAAAAGGACTCTTAAAGTTAAGGGATAACTTACCTACCAAAAGAAAAGAAAAGAAAAATACAAACACAATTCCCTAACTCCCTTTCTGCGTAAACACAAGAGAAAATATGGTTCAATAAAACAAAAGGCATCCACCTCCCTACAGAACTAAAAAGAAAAGACTTAGTAACAAGAAAATTAAGGCAACAAAATAGGATAACTGATGTTCACAAATAACTCTTAAAGGGTTAGTTCACCCAAAAATGAAAATTATGTCATTAATGACTCACCCTCATGTCGTTCCAAACCCATAAGACCCTTCTTTTATCTTCGGAACACAGTTTAAGATATTTTAGATTTAGTCTGAGAGCTTTCTGTCCCTCCATTGTAAATGCATGTACGGTAGCCTGTCCATGTCCAGAAAGGTAATAAAAACATCATCAAAGTAGTCCATGTGACATCAGTGGGCTAGTTAGAAGTTTTTGAAGCATCGAAAATACATTTTGGTCCAAAAATAACAAAAACTACGACTTTATTCAGCATTGTATTCTCTTCCAGAATCCTTTCCATTGAATTGATTCCATTGAATTGATTCCATTGAATCCTTTCATCTGTCAGCGTTGGTAATGCACTTTTACGTCATTGTTTTTGGCGATCAGGACATCCGCGACATGCACACTGACGCACCATTTTAAAAAATATAGCAATACCAAAATACAAACAATGTAGAATAGCTTGAATACAGCGTGCGTCTCCCTCAGATTGTAAACGAAGCTCGGGCGCACCAGATAACACGTCAGCAGCGTCTTACGTCAGCAGCGTCACTGCGGAGTCGTGAACCCGGATTGACAACAGACCCGGAAGAGAATACAATGCTGAATAAAGTCGTAGTTTTTGTTATTTTTGGACCAAAATGTATTTTTGATGCTTCAAAAACTTCTAACTGACCCACTGATGTCACATGGACTACTTTGATGATGTTTTTATTACCTTTCCGGACATGGACAGTATACCGTACAAACACTTTCAATGGAGGGACAGAAAGCTCTCAGACTAAATATAAAATATTTTAAACTGTGTTCCGAAGATGAACGGAGGTCTTACAGGTTTGGAACGACATGAGGGTGAGTCATTAATGACATAATTTTCATTTTTGGGTGAACTAACCCTTTAAATTAACTGGAAAACTCAGTACGGCTCAGATTGCATTCAAGTCTCAGGATTGCAGAAATTATCTGAAACGCTAGACAGCTCAGGTAAACCAGTCAACTGAAACCCACTTAGCTGTTGCAAAGTTTTAGATATACACCCAGTAGCTGAGACGCTTCACAGCTCTTTACCTGAACACTACAGGCAAAACAATATACACAAAAAAAACAACAGCACTGGGACCAGAAGATAGTAGTATCTCTCAGAGGAAAGCCTCAGTCTCTCTCACGGAATGGAAGTCTTCAGATTCATTTGTACTCCACCTAACGAGCTGCAACAGGATTCAGGTGGCACCCATGAGCCTGTCAAGCAGACAGTAGGAGCAAGAGCAGCACAGAAAAAATAGCACACAGAGAGAAAAACAAAAAAGATACACAAGTCATAATTCATAGAAAAAAATAAATAAGATAAATTCCTACATCCCTATGGACGTAACAAGAACGACAGTAATTTAGCGCGATTTAAGGCAGCATCATATGCATGCTGCTTGCGTGGAGACAGTCATTTTTGACTGCAAATGATGAAGCAATTTGGTTAAATGTACTGGATTTACGGCATTTTGGCAGTTAGAAAAACATGCTCGGTTTTAATATTATTTTAAGGTACTACTCAGCATTTTTTTCACGTTCCCCCTTTTGTCACCTCATGTACCCCCAGGGGTACGCGTACCCCAGTTTGGGAACCACTGTCCTAGTTGAACTAAGGCCTATATCTGGCTTAAGCTAAGCCCTGTCTGTGAAACCAGGCCATAATATATGGATAATTTCACAAATAATTTGAATTTATTGATCTGTAAAGAGTTACTTAATTCAAACATACACACCACTAACATATTTTAATGAGATTAGAAGAAACAACGAAATATGTCACTGAGATAAACAGTCATAACCCAATAATAATGAATGACCCGAATCATTTCCAGTAGCTGTAACAGTGAGAGTCTGGGCTTATGGCTTTGCAGGGTTCTGCTGTCATTACAGCAGCGCTGGACTGGACTGAAACATTGAGCAGTGCTGCACACTGGAGTCTATTAACACTTTATGTAAGCCAGAACAAAAGCAGAGCGAAAGAGAGAGTGAAAGGTGAGTGAAAGAGAAATGAATCAGAAAGGGGTGTGAGAAAGAGAGCGTTTGATAGAGAAGCAGAGTGTTCTGTGAGAGAAGCACAGATGGAGAATGAGTGAGGGGGAAGAAATGAGATTAACAGGACTGGTGATTAAAACAATGCTGCGTATGAATGTGAAGAGGTCTCGGAGGGCGGCAAAGGAGGCTACACTATTGACCGCCGATGTCACACCGTGATTAGTGGGAGGTATCAGCCGCAACAGGCAATACACATCGATCCCGTGAGCCAGACCCCGTCGATCGGGTCATTCTTAGCCAGACCTCTTTCGCTTTCATGAATCACTCCTTATCTGGACACAGCTCGCTCTCTTTCCTCGGCCCCAGGGCTGTTGCTCCACTTTCCCTCCGCCTCCCCCCCTTCTCTCTCTCCGGGCCTGTGCACACAGAACCTCTCTCACCGACTCTCACAGCTGTGGCTGGAAAGCACAAGCAAACGTGCAGTTACTTCAAATGGCCCCTGCATGCACTACCCTGAAAGCAATTAAAACCAAGGTCTATTTTAAGATGAACCACAGAGGAATCGTGGGTAGTTCACTGCACTCCTAATCTCCAAAGCTTATTTGAATTATAAAAGAAAACGCACATTTCACTCTGTAGGGAAATATATGCTGTGACTGTTGTTTATGCCATTATTAACAAAGAAGCGTATACATTTGTGTAATTTTATGTTTTATGATGCCTTTCCTCTGCTTCAGTTGTGATCATATATTCTGTTTGCATGTTTTGTAATTATTACACACAAAGCCTAAGGCTAAATCGATGGCAATAACAGACGCAAGGTTTGCCAAACTGCAGGGGGCTTGTGAGCTGATGAAAAGCTAATAATTAAATTGAATGTAATTAAATTAAAGAAGCATATAGTCTGTTGTGCTGCTTGTTTCAGAGTGAAGCGACACTGGCTGCATCCGAAAGGTACTGCCTTTTCAGGCAATGACTTTACAGGCAGCGTTTGAACAAGAATGTACCTTGAGAATGAGCCTTGGGAACGCATTGTGCGCTAGGTTCACTTCATTTGTTAACATTTACATCATTTCCAACATTCTTGTCGACCAAATTTGATAGCATTTCACCAATATTCTGCTAAAATAAAAGCCTGAGGATTTGAATGTTTGAAATTGAAGAATTTAAGACATAAATATCTGTATTGTATCTTGTAGAGTTAGTGAACCTAACAGTGAACACCCTTAAAAGTAACTATTTACATTATCAGAGGATCTTTGTTCTTTGTGTCTGCATGTCTCAGCAGCAACAATATGAAACATTTTTATATAAATGATTTTTTAATTAAAAAAGAAAAACATTTACTAAAAAAGACTCGGAATCACTTTATTTCTGATGTCTACTTTAGACATTCTGCTAACTTTAAAGGGTTAGTTCACCCAAAAATGAAAATTCTGTCATTTATTACTCACCCTCATGCTGTTCCACACCCGTAAGACCTTCGTTAATCTTCAGAACACAAATTAAGATATTTTAGTTGAAATCCGATAGCTCCGTGAGCCTCCATAGGGAGCAATGACATTTCCTCTCTCAAGATCCATAAAGGTACTAAAAACATATTTAAATCAGTTCATGTTCGTTCAGTGGTTCAATATTAATATTATAAAGCGACGAGAATATTTTTGGAGCGCCAAAAAAACTAAATAACGACTTATTTATTGATGGCTGATTTCAAAACACTGCTTCAGGAAGTATAGAAGCACAGATGAATCAGTGTGTCGAATCTGCTGTTCAGAGCGCCAAAGTCACGTGATTTCAGCCGTTGGCAGTTTGACACGCGATCTGAATCATGATTCGACACACTGATCTCTTCACCAGAGCATTTAACAATAGCATTCAAGTAAGAAATGTATTCTTATTAAAGCTACTCAAGTTATTCAATCAAGAGCAGTGAGTGATTTTCTGTTTTTCTTTTGTTGTTTGAGTCATATTAAAGGATTAGTTCACTTTCAAATAAAATTTTCATGATAATTTACTCACTCCCATGTCATCCAAGATGTCCATGTCCTTCTTTCTTCAGTCGAAAAGAAATTAAGGTTTTTGATGAAAACATTCCAGGATTATTCTCCTTATAGTGGACTTCAATGGCCTCCACTGTTGAAGGTCAAAATTACAGCTTCAGTGCAGCTTCAAAGGGCTTTAAACGACACCAGACGAGAAATAAGCGTCTTATCTAGCGAAACAATCAGTCATTTTCGGAAAAAAATGTAAATGTATATGCTTTTATAAACAAATGATTGCCTTCCAAGTGGTTCCGCCAAAACCGCACTTTCGTATTCTTCAAAAAGCTTACGCTGTATGTCCTACGCCTTCCCTATTCTACTTACGGAAAAAATGGAACTGCCGCTGCGTTCGTTCCGTAAGTTTCAATGACTAATATTCATACATACATTCCCATAGGAAAGAAAAATGACAAATGAGCTCTTAATGTTTATCCTAGACAGTTACAAGATTAAATGCAAGTAAGTCTCCTACTGAATTTCGCATTAGAGCTTTTGGTGAAGAGCTGAAGAGTTGGGTTTGTTTGATTTGATCCTTATTTAACAAGTTATAAAGTAAAATATATAGTTTCCATCAGGCCGCATTCCGTATTCAACTTAAAAAAGTGTAATGCCTCTCGTAGTTCAAAACACTTACGCTACGTCCTACACCTTCCATATTTAACTTAAGAAAAAAGCTTAACTGACATGATGTCAGGGATCGGGAAAGGTCCGCGAGACATGACTCAAACGCAATGCAGCGCTATATGTCTCTTCTAAATTGGGATAGCAAAGCAATAAACACTAAAAAATCCCCCACTTAACATTAATCTTGCAAAATAAATAAATAAATAAATAAATATTTTAGCACTTAATTTTAGCATTCATTCTCCCTTTCAGGTGTCATGGCAAAGCATGCTGGGAAATAGCCAGTTTCAGGTAATTTTTGTTAAGTTTGTCTAAATTAAAAGAAACCAGTTCATAAAACTCAAAACAATGAAACAATTCAGATGACTAAAATGTGGCAGTTGTGAACTAAAACGAAAAAGAAAGTTCTAAATACTCATAATAGTTAATTTGATTGAACTAGTTTGTTTAATTTGAGTTTGCCTACTCAAAGCTATTAATTATTTTGAGCGTTAGGGTTTACAGTGCATTTGACAGTACACTCAGACACCAATTAAAATAATTATGAAATTACATGAGACAAAGATGCATCTTTGCATCACAAAGATGCACTTGTCACTTATGTGATGCCCCTCCTTATATATATATATCATAATTTATGACTCTTACTTAAAAAATACTTATATATAATAATTAATAATTTTAAAAAATAATTTAGTAACACAGAAATCCTATTTTCTGTATCAAGCTTGTTACATACACTTTCAGTGTGAAACCATGAATCTGTGAGCTGTTACACTTAGGCATATTTTGGAAAACAAATCTTACTGTATGTTTATTTCTATTTAGCCTAGGGGTTTTTCCCTCTGGGTTCGCAGATGTTTGCTCTAATTAAATTTGGTGGTAAACACATGGGCCAGTCTGTGTTGGTATTGTTTTCACTCTCTGATCTCGCTGATGTGTAACAGGTACTACGCACCGAGTAAATGTCTGTGGCACGTGTGAGTTGATCCAGCAGTAGCGAGTGTTAAGCGACCCGTTTGAAGCATCTGATGTCATGTTCAATTGTTTATGATAAAGTCTGCTGATAGCACACGGCATCAGACGCTACATAATCCCTTGGCTCATTTCACACGCACACTGCAGCCCAGATCCCTGATGAGATTGTAATATTCTATAGAGCTGCCAATGTAAAAAAAAAAAAAAAAGTAAAATGCTATTTGGCCCTTGTGATTGCAATGGAATTGATTTGCAGCCAGCCAGCTCTCCTAATCTATATAACGTCTTGCTATCGTGAGGGAAAACAAGGACATTATGGTATTTCAGAAATCGGCCTGACCCTGGAGGCAATTTGTTGCATTATAGGCGTCACTTGACTGCCTCGGAAAATGAACTCCACAAAACCTCAGCTGCTACCTTTCACACGTTGTTGCCGCATGTGGTGTATCTATGGCGACGGATAATTCTGAGTCACAGAATAGAGAAGAAATAAAGAGGAACTGTCACTTGTAGGACTGGCCGCATCTCTTGCGTGTGGCGAGGTGACAGTAAACTGTGTTGATGAGTACGACTCTGCTCCTGTGGTCTGTTATGTAAAATCCATCAGAGCGCTGGAGTGGGGCGGCAAGAAAAGAAGAGAAGGGGGGGCGGTAATGACATACTGGGCATAACCAGAGGCTGTCCCACGGAGGGATCCCACTTTACAGAGGCTATAGAGAGACGAGAGGGATTTGACGGCTGGGAGGGAGTTTTAGCTGTGCTGGAGAGACGGCTAAGGAGAATGAGCCCAGAGCACAGACGGGCTAAAACACATAATCTGTGTGTGTGTGTGTGTGTGTGTAACAGCCAATGGATATGAAATTGGGGCTTGTGATGACTGCAGTTCTGAGAAAGAGCAATATCCATCCATCTATCCATCCATCCATCCATCATCAAACTACACATGCAACAGCATGCAACAGTAAAAATACAAATAAAATAAACTGTGCTTTTCAGGTTTTTTTAGGTATCTAACAGTAGTTTTCAGGTACAGAAATTGAATAATGTAAAATAACATTGCATATAATTTCCTTGTCACTTTAAGAATACTGATACTGATACACATTGTCTTTCTCGACTATTTATGTTCACTTAAAGGGTTAGTTCACCCAAAAATGAAAAATTCTGTCATTTATTACTCATGTCGTTCCACAGCCGTGAGACCTTCGTTCATCTTCAAAACACAGATTAGCCAATAAGATATTTTTTGATGAAATCCAAGAGGTATATGACTCATCCATAGACAGCAATTTAACCACCAAGGTCCAGAAAGGTACTAAAGACATCATTAACACTAGAACCGCCAGGGGTCACTGTATACCTAAAACCGCCATGCGGGTAAATTTTACCCGTGCACATTACACCTGTTTTTACATGGCTAAAGAACATATTATTTCACTGTATTATGTCACTGTCTTCACAAAGAAGTGTCTAGAGTCATAAAATGATTATGTCTACACTGTGTGCAGAATTATTAGGCAAGTTGATTTTCTGATCATATTTTTTTTCCAAGCACATTTTACCAATTCCAATCCACATCAATCTTAATAACTACTATTAATATTGTTTTTAATCATTTATAAGTGATATATAATTGTTCATGAAGGCTGGAAATGAAAAATGCCTTATATTCAGGTGTGCAGAATTATTAGGCAGGTTTTCTTTTACAGGCAAAATGAGCCAAAAAAGAGATTTAACTCAGACTGAAAAGTCAAAAATTATTAAATACTCATGAGAAGGACGCAATACTAATGTAATACTAGAAATTGCAAAGTTAAAGCATGACCAAGGAACAGCAAAATGCTCATTGGGTCACCGGGGTCATACAAAAACAGGTGGAAAAGAAAATACATGTTAACTGCAAAAGAATTAAGAATTGAGGTGAAGAATTAAGTGTGAAACCATCAGGAACCCTTTAGTCTCCAGCGCCACCATGTTCCAGAACTGCAACCTACCAGGAGTCTCCAGAAGTGCAAGGTGTCAGGGTCTCAGAGACTTAGGTTAGCTAAAGAATCCTAAAAAATGACCCACATTTATTAAGAATCACAAGCTGAAGTGTTATAAAATACATGAAGACTGGGTTTTTATAGGCCTTATAGACAGACAGCTTGAGAGTGACTCCTGAAGGACCAGCACCACATCCTCTTGTACCACTGTTGCACCACTTCAGCTTGTGATTCTTATTAAGAGTGGGTAATTTTTTAGGATTCTTTAGCTAACCTAAGTCTCTGAGATCCTGACACCTTGCACTTCTGGAAACTCCAGGTAGGTTGCAGTTCTGGAAGATGGTGGCGCTGGAGACTAAAGGGTTCCTGATGGTTTCACACTTAATTCTTCACCTTAATTCTTAATTATTTTGCAGTTAACATGTCTTTTCTTTTCCACCTGTTTTTGTATGACCCCGCTGACCCAATGAGCATTTTGCTGTTCCATGGTCATGCTTTAACTTTGTAATTTCTAGTATTGCATTAGTATTGCATCCTTCTCATGAGTATTTCATAATTTTTGACTTTTCAGTCTGAGTTAAATCTCTTTTTTGGCTCATTTTGCCTGTAAAAGAAAACCTGCCTAATAATTCTGCACACCTGAATATAAGGCATTTTTCATTTCCAGCCTTCATGAACAATTATATATCACTTATAAATGATTAAAAACAATATTAATAGTAGTTATTAAGATTGATGTGGATTGGAATTGGTAAAATGTGCTTGGAAAAAAAATATGATCAGAAAATCAACTTGCCTAATAATTCTGCACACAGTGTAGTCATCAACTATATTTTTGTCCTGTTGTTTTATGTTCAAGGCTTTTTTATGCAGGCTACACTAATCACTTTTCATAACGGTCAAGCTAAACAAGTCTGCACTGACAACGAGAATTAAAAGGAAGTAAATACATATTTGGGTGGTGTAATATTATAATTATTCATATATTAAGATAACCCATGTTATTTAAATTACTAAAATAGCCTATAGACAATAATGAACAATAATAATTCCCCACACTGCATAGGCTGTATGATGCGATGACAAATTCAAGCGCACAGCTTCACCTTAATTATTTACATCCAAAGTTTATTGATGCTCACTCTCTGTAACTATTGTAGAAATCCTGTCCTGAAGAACAGTCAGTCTAATTTTTCTCGGAGGCTCTGGATCGCTGTCAGATGAGCCGTCAGATGCTGAGCCGACCCAGGACGCGTCACCGATCTCACCACCATCAGACTCTCCATTACTCATGGCATTTAGGGCTTCTACCTCTTTGGCATCCATAAATCGCCGGCTTTTACTCATTGTGACTTTATTTATGAAACCGATGACCGTTGCCTAGCAATGTACAATGTTTAAACATAAGGGGACATGAAAATGACAGCGCTAAAAATACAGGCAATGGGTTTCATTCATGAAACACGAGCAGAACGAATTTTTGTGTAAATCATGTGTAAAGTGGTTCTGGCGTAAATTTTCGTATTCATTAAAATATTAGTATTTTCCAAATGTTAGTTGGTATGAAAGAAATCTACACCTGCTCCCAGCCACGCGTAAATAGTGCGTTTAACATCCGAACGTTTTGCTCATTAATAAGGCTGCATTTTAATTCACCTTAATAGAGTGCCCCAGGGATGACGCGTTTTTGTAGGCCAACCCAGAAGTTAGCGGCGCACGGGTTCCCTCGATCGAAAGCCTATGCATTTTTCCCATAGACTTTTGGAAAATCGCAGAAAATAAGCTCTGTGTTTAACAAAGGGTTATGACACTTACACGTTTTGTCTATCAAGATAATCTTTACAAGTTAACACAACATTTATAGATTTTGAAGCCTAAATAAAGTCGTCAGATATAAAAGACTAACAGTAGGCTATAAACGGACTACAGCACACCAAGTTCGCGGATCAACGTCGTCACCACCAAGCGTCCTCAAACTGTATTTAAAAAACAACTTTATTTACAAACATGCTCGCTAATTATGATCTGTGCTGTTATGAATACTTATCCACTTTTTCATGAGAAACGATGTCCAAATGTCCCGTTTTTAATGATGACGTCTAAAGTCCCCGCCAAAGGAAGTAGTCCCTTTTAGCAATTTGTTAGCAACCGCCGATTTTAAGACACAGTAAAAGTTTAAAAAAAATCACAAATGGGTTATAACTGGTGTGTTTTATATCATAGATCAAAACGTTAAAGTATTTAGAGGCTTTGTTAACCACAGACCTTATTTCAGCCGATTTAGCAAAAACCCATTCAAAAAACCCATAGACTTTACGGCGTTGGAACCGGAAGTCCAAAAATGCTAACTCGCTTCCGGGTTTTGCCTACAAAAACGCATCATCCCTGGGGCACTCTATAAGGTACATATTTACACAGCATTTTGAAAAAATATTATATATAGTAATTACATACGTTTTTTCTTTTTACTTTTATTGTGAGAGCCAGTAATAGCATCTGCAAACGGAGCACTTTAATCAAATAATTAATTGATTTCAATAGGGCTGGGCAAACTAATGGCCCCTTAATTGTTATGGAAATTGTTTCCTATAAAATGGCCAAAATCCTTCGCTTGGTGTCATAATATGATGCCCATATATAGTTGTCAGTCGGATTTAATGGGCGGGATTTATGGTAATTGAGAATGAGCGTGCACGCGCGTCCCATTTACGACTGATTGGAATTCAGTACACACACACATTTCACTATCACCTCTGACGTTTACGAAGTATTTGTGAATCAGGAGAAGAGTTTTCGGGAAGGTCTCTTTACGCGCAAATCACTCACATATTTACTCGTATATTAACCAATGTTTCATGAATGAGACCCAATATATAGCGGGTACATTTTTACCCATGCAGCGCTTATAGGTATAAATGCCCCGTTTTTTGATCTGGTTTTATCTAAACTATTTTTAACAGCAAGGGATTGTAAATTACATAATTTTAGTAAAAGTCAATGACTGGGAGACTTAAATGTTTTATTGAAAACCTGTTATATACAATTGAAAAATGGCCACGGGTAAAATTTACCCCGTGGCGGTTCTAGTGTTAGACTGCAGTGCTTCAACCTTAATGTTATGAAGCGTCAAGAATACTTTTTGTGAGCATAAACAATACAAAAATAACAATATCTTCTCTTCTGTGTCATTCTCGTATGCTGTTTACATTCAGCGTTTCCAGGTTCTACGACAAAACGGCGGTTCAGTATTGGCTGACGCTGTTCTCGTGAGCAGCACGATGCATGCATGTGATGCTGACACAGGAGCCGGCCAATACTGAGCCGCAGTTCTGACGTAGAAGCCAGTGTGCATATCCATCGACAGAAACATACATTAGCCAAACTATGTCTGTCTGTTTTATGCGTTATTTTTAACAAACCATATTATAGATGCATCGTCAGATTTAAGATCAACCGCGATGCAAGTGTGTGCTGAACCGTGGGCGGAGAACGGTACCAAGAACGGTTACACCCCTAATTTACACATATATTCAATGCATTATAGTAATTACAGATACCAAATAAAGTGCTTAAAAAAGAGGCAAGGTTATACGGTGCCCTTAAAGGGACATGGTGATGGGAAAATGTGAGATGGGAGGGAAAAAAATAAGTTATAATTTTTTTTTAAGTCTTGTCAGTTTAAACGTCTCAGTGATTTTAAGCCATTCAAGTGCAAGACGCTGGAAAAGAGAACTCAGTGCAGTACTGACACGCTGCGATAGATAGTTTTTTGTGCGCGCACACAGAAAGCCGCCTCTCAGCACACGAGTACAAAACTGAGTTATCTTTCACGTCTTCTCGAGCAAATACACACAAAATTAATGTCAAAATGCCTGTTTTGACGAATATCCATGTGTAAACAGTCTTATGTGAACATAGACAGTTAAGAAAATATCGGATGTGTGTCAATATAAGGTGACATCATTAGGTGTTATGGTGACAGCAGAATCATATACTGTCCCTTCAATAATGTTAAACAACAAGAGATAATTGCTCACTGCTCTTAACTAGACATCTGTAGCTTTAATATTATGTGTTTATTTACTTTATACAGTAATACAGATTTCACAAGTAGGCCTACTGTAAAGTGTTTAATTTGTATCTTTGTTCTCTTGTATTTATTTGTGCTATTGCTTGAAATTTGTTTATTCTTGCTTATTTTATTATTGACTGTTTACTTGTATTTAATGTTTGAACTTTATATTAGTTAGGCTAGTATTTGTTTTTGCTGTTGATCATAAACTAGAATCGAGAATTGTGAAATGTCACTGGTATCTAAAATGTTGGCATCGTAAGGTTACATACTGTAGGTCAAAAACAACGAAAGCAATAACTTTATTTTTTTTATTTAGGCAAGGCCAGCGAATGTTTTGGCAGGGCAAATAAATATTATATCATTTAAAAAAAAAATTTGTATTGACTTAGTACCAATTTAAGCACAGTATGCAACTTTTGACTTACTATATAGTAATATAGTGGTGTCGATTTAAAGATGCACCACTTAAGATGCACCACACGTCTGTTGAGGTCATAATGTTATGAACTGTGTAATATAAAATTTTCCCTCAACCTTTTTGCTTATGAATTGGAAGTAGTTCATGCTGAAAATATATTGAATTCTGAGTGACCTGTCTCATAAGTGCAGTAATTATTCTTTGAGGGTTGGTTGTTATCATTGATGCTAAGAAATGTTGGAAAAGAGCAGGCGCTCGTCACTCCGCAAGGTCAGTGGTCACGAGTTTGTACCTGAAGTGAATAATCCCCAGCTCGCAACAGCCGAGGCATGTTCTGTGCTGCCGTTTCGCCAGTGTCTTGAGGACGGTGGCAGCTGAGGTCGAAAGCACAGCAAAGCAGCGTGTTTTAGCGAGGCCAAATGAGTGATTACCTCCAACTCCTGTCATAATTCACCATGACCTGAATCTGCCACCGGAGCCTCTCCCTGACTGATCGTAGTTCAGGTGCTCTGCTCTGATGTTAAGTGTAGTTAGCCTGTACAGGGCTTACAAATATGATGTGCAATGCTCACGCTTCAGGTCGGCACTAGGGAGACCTAATTATGCCTGTAATCAGCTTGCTAATGTGTTGAGTTGCCGATCTGCACCAAATTGTATACTTGTTGGAAAAGGAAATAAATTCCACAGCTGTGACAATAAAAAATTATGTCTAAGTATAAAATGTTAGCACAAAATGATTAGCACAATTAGCAAGAACCCAACAATCTTTTTGTCAGCACATAAATCTAGAATACAATGGTGACCTTAACCTGAAATAATTTCTTGAATCCAGCGTATGAATCACTGAGGCACTGTGTTGACCCTTGTGCTGATCTAGGATCAGCCACTGGGACAGAATTGTACTACATATTTATTAGCACTCTGACAGCATTTGTGGCCCAGATTGCAATGCTAACAATAGTAAATACATGCTCGTGTTACTCATGTTTCCCTCCTCGCCCTGGAACGAATGCAACGCGTCAGCAGTGCAATCAAACATCAGATATTGTTTGCTGTTTTTAGCCTTCCACCATCTGGCTGATTAGAGGGTGTGCAAAAGGAGGGGTGATATAAAGTTCAGCGAATGTTGGGCGGGGCTTGTTTTTGTCCATGTGGAATTGATTGGCTGGTTGGATGGTTGTGGTTTGCTATTGGTGGATCTCATGTAAGTGACAGGTTGCCCGTCCTCATCATCAGAGATGAGAAGAGATGTTGCTGCAAGAGGGAGGGGAGGTTATTTTGATTAAAGATTGCAAGGAACATGAATAAAAAAGAAAATATGCACACTGATAAATCATTTATAATAAACAGTGCAATAGGCCTATTCCATAAAAAAACAAGAACTGTCCATTTTGATTTCATGGTGATTAAGAGATTGAAGAATATGAAGTATATAAATGTGTTTACACAGCAAGAAGCAAATATCTTGCTATATCAGAGCAAGTTAAGTTAAAGGTCCAGTGTGTAATATTTAGTAGGATCTAATGACTTAAATGCAATATAATATACATAACTATGTTTTCAGTGGTGTATACAGACCTTATAATGAACCGTTATGTTTTTATTACCTTAGAATGAGCCATTTCTATCTACGTACACCACGGGTCCCCTTACATGGAAGTCGCCATTTTGCGCCGCCATGTTTCTACAGTAGCCCTAAAGGGACAAACTGCTCTACAGAGACTGGCTACACTCTTCTGTCTCAGACGACGAGATCTTTGTCCTGTGTCGGCCACCGTAGCTTCTCTATGTGCTTCAAAAGGGAGGGGTGAGCAGTGGACTGAGCCGTTGGTTGCAATTCGCAACCTCACCGCTAGATGATGCTAAAATTTACACACTGAACCTTTAATATAGTTGATAATATATTGGTATACAGAAATTTGAACTTGTAAGCATACATGTAGTCATTTTTAAAGCTTTATTTATTGATTCTGAAACATATTTTTTATATTTATATATACACATTATCTGTATATATTTATATACATTTAAATTAAATACTTAATTATTCAACTATGTGTAAGGGATTAAGGGTATAATTATATAATATATATTTAAAATAAAAAAAATGATGATGATAATAATAATAATAATAATAATAATAATAATCGCTAAAAGCCAGGTGATTTTGTCTTTAATGACCTTTAATTTTAAGCAAGAGATACTGGGAGAGTGAATTTATTGTGTCAGACATGTGTCTCTTTGCTCACAACTGATTGGTCCAGTTTCAGTTTGAGATCCCCTGGAGCAGGTAAGCCATGGTGTGTAAGTTACTATGGCAGTGAACACTGCTAAAAGCCAAACCACTTTCATGGTGCCTAAAACCCATGGTTGGCACAAACTAAACTGAAACATACTTGGCTATCCACCTAAACTGGCTTCATGGTATGAAAGTGAAAGTGACATGTGAGGGCCAAATTTGGTAACCCATACTCAGAATTTGTCCTCTGCATTTAACCCATCCAAGTTAGTGCACACACATTAGAAGCAGCGAGTAGTGAACACACACACACACACACTGCAAACTGTCGACACGCACACCCGGAGCAGTGGGTAGCCATTTTGCTGTGGCGCTCGGGGAGCGACTGGGGGTTAGGTGGCTTGTTCAAGGGTACCTCATTCATTGAGAATTGAACCAGCAACCTTCAGGTTATCAGCCTGACTCTCTAACCATTAGGCCATGACTTCCCAGAATAGGTGGCAGGATAAAAACAGACATTTGAAAGAAACTTTAACTAGCTGATTCAATAAATGCTAACTTGTTAATTGCTAACACAATGCTTTGATAGCATTAGCAAAGCAATTACTGAATGAGTACATCAATATAGAGCAGGGGTACTCAACAGGCGGCCCACGGGCCGCATCCGGCCCATCAGCATTTAATTTCTGGTCCGCATCATGCTACATATAAATGTATTTTTATTATAATTTGCGTCCAAAATTAGCGTGAATATTACTTCGTTTTTTTACATGTACACTAGGGCGTACAATGCACATGATGCTGTAATCATCAGCAGAGAACGCGTATAGTGTACGCGTGCAGCACAGTTTTTCTAACCGCAAAGAACAATATAAACTGAAGGCACATAGTTTTTGCACTAATTTAGTTTGTCCACAAGGTGTCAGCACTGAAACTGGCTGTTGTTTCAGTCTGAAAAGAAACGGATAAGACAGAACAAGAGTAACAACAAACACAATAGCCGACCGAGAGCGCTCGTTTGAGGGGATTAAAAGATACCAGCAACTCTAATTTTAAAGGTCCCGTTTTTCGTGGTTTTTTGAAGCTTTGATTGTGATAATAGTGTGCAATATAACATGTGTTCATGTTTCGCGTGTAAAAAAACACAGTATTTTTCACATAATTTACTTATCTGTATACCGCTGTTTCCACTGTCATAAAAACGGGCTGATGACTTCCTTGTTCTATGAAGTCCCTCCTTCAGAAATACGTAACGAGTTCTGATTGTGCCAGCGGTTCCTGTGTTGTGATTCGACAGCAGCTTAGCGAACCTTGCCCGGAAAGGTCACACCTCTTACCATAACGTGGAGATGCACACGCTCAGTGTTACTGTAAACATGTCTTTAATTTTACCCTATCAATTTGAGCCGGAATCAGACCCGGTGATTGGACTGCGGGATGAAAATAACAGCGTTTCGACGACATGGCGACAAACACACTCTACAAACGCAACTCTTGTGTATTCCTGTGGGCGGAGGTTAGTCAAAAAACTGTTTTAGTGACGTCATTAAAGAAGGAAGTAGAGGGATGTAGTCCAAACTGGCCGTTCGATGTAGGCGACTTCTGTTAAATAAAATATCTCGCTTGGCATTGAACTTTGAGCTTTAAAATTTTACAGATTTTATTTATACTCTAACAACAACATTACACACTAACTAAAGTTTGAAACATGGGATCACGAAGAATGGGACCTTTAAACAAGTACAAAGACATTTTATTGTAACTATTTGAGCGAAAAAGACTAGACAAGCATGAATCTCTCTAGTGCGCATGTGTCGAGCACTTGTGTTCGTGAACGCCATCAAAGGCTCGAGACTGTGCGCGCAAGTAAAAAACAAAGTAACCTTATTTTTCCATGATGAAATGCAGTTGACATTCCTCAGACTTTGCAGTGTGTAAGTTGCCGAGCATCATGAAAAACAAACATTTTATTCTTAATGTCAATGTGTTATAAACAGAAAGCAAGCAGCGCTCCCATTACAGATCTGTCATCACATTATTGAGCTCACGGAGAATATCTTATTTATCATGTTTACAACGTTGGTTATAGTTAGATAATTCATGAGATTGTGATTGAACATTATAAAAAAAAAGAGAAAAAAAAAGATTTTTGGATTCTGACCAAATTAAAAGGTCGGTAATAATAATACAAATAATAAAACGCTTATTCTCTGAGTATAAATAGGTGCTATAAAAAGTGTTAAAAAGGTGCAATTGAGTATAAAAAGACTATAAAAAAGTGCAATGTTTTCGTCTTACGGACAAACTCTCATCAGCCAGTGAACAACAGCCAGACCTTAAATTTCTTGTGAAAACAATGCAGACATTTCAAATGAATAAGGATTTCTTTTCATCAGTTCTTGTTTTTCTTTATGCATTTGTACATTACAGAATACAGCAAGAAGCTATTAATCATTTTTTTAAATGCCATTTATCATGTTAAGTGACACTTTAAAAAGGACACCATACTATTAAGACTTAGCTAGATAATAAACTGCACTTTTAGTAAATAAACAGTAAAACTACAAATATTGTCTTAAGTAGGCCTAAATAAAAGTCTTACAATCCAAGTTATAATTTGTGGCCCTTTGCGTTTCATTTGGTTAAAATGCAGCCCTCTTGGCCTCTGAACTTGAGTACCCCTGATATAGAGCATTCAAATCATATCAGTTCTCAAACCAAGCTCATGCTCCATTTGTCACTATGATGGTAAACCCCAACCCCAATGTGTACATTTTAAGAGGATCTATTGACAGAGATGCAATATAATACACATAACTATGTTTTCAGTGGTGTATAAAGACCTTACAAAATGAACTGTTATGTTTTTATTACCTTAGAATGAGTCATTTCTATCTACATACACCGCGTGTCCTATGTTAAGTTGCAATTTTGAGCCGACATGTTTCTACAGTAGCCTTAAATGGACCAACTGCTCTAAAGAGCGCGTTTGCTTGCCTGGCTACTCTCTTATGTCTCAGAAGACGACATTTTTGTCCTGTGTTGGCCACTGTAGCTTCTCTATATTGCAATTCGCAATCTCACCACTAGATGCTGCTAAAATTTACACACTGCACCTTTAAACACTACTAAATCTCCCACTTAAAGGATTAGTCCACTTTTAAAAAGACTTTTCCTGATAATTTACTCACCCCCATGTCATCCAAGATGTCCATGTCTTTCTTTCTTCAGTCGAAAAGAAATTAAAGTTTTTGATGAAAACATTTCCATATAATGGACTTCAATGGGCACCAAACAGTTGAAGGTCAAGATTAGTTTCACTGCAGCTTCAAATTGTTCCAAACCATCACTGAACCATTGAAACCATCACTCATTTTCTGAACAAAATTGAAAATTATATAAGTTTTAACCATAAATGCTCATCTTGAACTAGCTCTCTTCTTCTTCTTCTCTGTTAGAATTCTGGCAGTGTAGACACTGCTAAGTCTATTACTGCCCTCCTCAGGTCAAAGTTTTGAACTAATTTTTATATGCAATATGCTAGTATATAACAATTAGTTCAAACTTTGACCTGTGGAGGGCAGTAATACACTTAGTAGTGTCTACACTGCCAGAATTCTAACAGAGAAGAAGAAGAGAGCTAGTTCAAGATGAGCATTTATGGTTAAAACTTATATAATTTTCAATTTTGTTCAGAAAATGAGTGATGGTTTCACTAGATAAAACCCTTATTTCTCATCTGGGATCGTGTAGAACAATTTGAAGCTGCAGTGAAACTAATCTTGACCTTCAACTGTTTGGTGCCCATTGAAGTCCACTATATGGAGAAAAATCCTGGAATGTTTTCATCAAAAACCTTAATTTCTTTTCGACTGAAGAAAGAAAGACATGGACATCTTGGATGACATGGGGGTGAGTAAATTATCAGGAAAAGTTTATTTAAAAGTGGACTAATCCTTTAACATTAATCACACAAAAAAAAAACATTATATAACACTTAATTTTACCATTTACTCTCCCTTTCGAGTGTCATGGCAAAGCATGCTGGGAAATAGAAATCCCAGCCCAGTTTCAGTTAAATTTAAGTTTGTCTAAATTAAAAGAAACAAGTTCATAAAACTCAAAACAATGAAACAATTCAGATTACTTAAAATGTGTCAGTTTTTTAACTCAAAAGAAAAAGAAGGTTCTAAATACTCATAAAAGTTCACCCTACTTAAACCAATTAATTATTTTGAGCATTAGGGTTTACAGAACACATTAAAAGGATAGTTCACCCAAAAATAAAAATTCTGTCATCATTTGCTCACCCTCATGTAATTCCAGACTGTGTATGACTGTGTATTTCATGTAATGAAAGTCACTGGGGTCCAGTGTGGTTTAGATATCTACTTTCTTCTTAAAAATATCTTCTGTTGCATAATTAACATCAGAATACGTATACTGTATTTATATGTTTCTGGCCTAACACCGTACTGCGTATTGAGAGCTCAGAAAAGCGTTTGGGACGAGTAAAAGTGCACAGATAGAGTCTTGGCTTCCTGAGCCCCAGGTGGCCATCTTTCATCCCACAAGCCACACTGTGAATGCTGTGAAGAGAGAGAGTCGATATCCTTGACATCTGCTCCCTCGCCCAGGGAGTCTGGCCACTGTCCTGTCCTGAGCCCCTGCAGCGGAGCGAAGAGCTCTGCTATTCACAGCCGCACACACAAATACACATGTGTCAGGTGCTGCTAACAGTATACCAGCATTGCATCTGACAGCACACCACCAGCACATTTCCCCACCCTCTTCAACTGAAGAGCAATTGCAAAAAAATTAAAGGTTACGCAGGTTAGTTGGGTTGGAAATATCACAGCCGCCCATCTGCAAGGTGCGAGTCCTGGTTATTTGAACTGCCTTGGACTATCTTCATCGCTTGGCCTCCAGAAAGTTATCTTTGGGGAAATGAAGAAAGCCTAAGTAGTGGGTAAATTTCCTTAGTGTGCAGTGGGCCAACAAAAGAAAAGCCTCGCTGCGGATCAATTTGTGCAGTCAGGTAAGAAAGTGCCCAGAGCAGGGTGAAGCAGAGAAATAAACAAAATAAAAAAAATAACTTTTTTAGGCCATGAATTCGCACTAGCCCGGATATATCTCCTGATCGTTTTCAAGGCATTCGTGATCATTGAACAGTAGTATGTGCATGCTAGCTCACTTGAGTCTCTAGCTGTGATGTGTACCACTGCAGAGGAGTGGTAATAGTAATATTGAGCGGTCATTAAGGTGGGAGTGAGGCCAAAACAGTTCTCGCTGCTGGGATGTGTGGTACGTTATGCTACCTACGCACTGCTGAGCCCAGGCTTCTTTGTTGTTGATAAAGAAGGAGTAGGAGTGTAAGTGTAGTTGAAGAATTAGATGCCGTTAGCATGTGCTTATCGCTGATCTAAGCTTTAGAGAGTAGAGGATGCATTGAAAGGTTCGGGTATCGACATGTGCGTGTTAAAAAGCGAGTCGTGAATCTCAGCACATTCAGATACACATCTAGACACAAACGTGGGTGTAGATTATAGCTGTGAATGTTTCAGGCGAGTGGATGAAATTGTGTTGCATTCCTCGGCCCATGGCCATCTGTGCCCATGTTTGTGTAATGATTAGGTTTAATCATATTCTGCATTCTGTGTTGCTTTGGCAGATGTGATTATCTGAGATCAATGCAAACAAACTCTGGAAAAATATTTAGACCTAAACAGGTTACGCTGGTTATTAAAGTATTTTAATTAAAGGGTCACATTCTCCAGATAATAACACAAGGCTTCTCATCTTTTTAAATGTGACTTTATAATAAGGTTGTCAATCGATTGCATTATATTGAATGACATACATGGGATACTGATTAATTAATCACAAATAACTCATATATCAATATTTGCTTAGAAAAGCACCTAAATTAATATAATTCAAAGACATTGTTTTGGCAGACAAGTAAATCATTAAAAAAAGACAAAAGGTGTCTTTAGAATTCAATATGTTGTTTTTTCACTGGCACACAGTCCACAACAATCCATTTAAAAAGAAATGTAGTTAGGTCCCATTCGTACAAAACACATTTTTTCATCTGCAGTATTTTTTTAATTAATGGTCTTTGTCAGTGGCGTGCAGTGGTGGTCTGAAATGAGGAGGCACATTTTTTATTTATTTATGAATCAATGTAAATTCATGCATTACTCTTAACGTTGACACATCTTCCTTGTTAAATGAACATTACTTTACATTACATCAAAAAAGAAACCAAATACAATTCCATTTTGTAATTTTACATGAACAACGTATTTATCAAAACCAAGTCAATCTCATCAAGTTAGTGTTTTAAGCATTTCTACATTCATTCCAAAATAATAACTAAAGGCTGTAACAATTTAAAATATATATTTTATTTGTGTATTGATGTTTTTCTTTTTGATTGTCAACTTAGGCTATTTTGGATCATCAGTCATCCTCCGTAAACACCGTCTGTCACAGACACGAAGATGTATTTTTAATTTCACCAAGCTGATTGCACTAAAAAAAAATGCAGTCATCGTGCTTTCAGTCCATTTCAAGTTTGATTTTGATGTGACATAAAGCTGTGATAACTAACTGGGTGAGCTGTTTACTTACTTTTCAATTAGTCTTCCTATTGACGGCATCATTTGTTCAGTCAAACTCACGTGCACGTCAACAAGAGGTCGGGATTTATCGCATAAACCAATCATATCCAATCATAACCAATTACATCCAATCATAGCGCGATGAAGACATTGCCTCCTCTCATGTGACTTTACCCCATTCATTCTCAATTACCCCCCACAAAACCCACCGCACACCGGGCAAAGGGAGGCATGACTCCTGGTGTAACTTTACCTGCAGGTGTCGCTGTTGGACAGTCTTCCTTTAGAAATACGCGTGACTTGCGCTCTTTTTAATGTCATCATTTGTAATATTTGTGTTGTTTTATATGTAATATGCATTATTTTCTCATCCTATTTTTTTTTTTTTTTTTTTTTTTTGAGGAGGCACTGCCCTCCCTCGCCCCTGGTCTTTGTATATGAGAGTCAGACTCATGTCTGACAATGTGTTGCATCTTGCTGTTTTTTCAGTGTCTCACTCCATAAGCATTGAATTTTAAGACAGAATGCCAAGTTTAAATATGTTCTCAGGACCTGTGCTTTGTGTTTTCTTCTGTTCAGCTCTGTTTAGCTGTTTTTGACTGCAAGAACGCATCATATATGAACAGCAAAAGTTCAATAATTTTGCTGTGTTAACCATGAATATAACTGAGCATAATTAAATCTGATTGGTGGACAGATTTTAGCTGTATCTAAAATCACTCACTCATTCGCTGATTTCTTATAGGGAATACTGTGCACTATATAAAGAAAACAGGGAGTGATTTTGAAAACTGAAGAAAATAAAAAGTCATGCTGTTTGGTTGTGGAAAAAAATGGTTCGTCCACTGTTGTGCAAAGATTGAGTCACCCTGGGGGGTAGCAGGGGGTAGCTTTTTGTCATGCCTAATCAAAAGTCCATCAGGGTATCTTGTTCTTGCTAATCAAAATAGCCTTTCACCTTTCCAGTTATTCTTTTGTAGCAGTTGAATAGAGCCGTTTGATTGTGGATTAATTGAGAGTCATACAGTGGCCGAGAGAGCTCAACGAGCTGCAACTGAAGAAAACATGCAAATAGAGAGAAATTGCCAGTAAATTAAGAAAACATATTCATCAGTTTGACAAAACATGCTGCAAATACTCACAACGCACATAAGATTAAGATGTTGCATGTGTTTTCTTCAGTTGCAGCGTGTTGAACTGAACTCTCTCGGTCACCATAGAATCACGATTTTTTTTGTTTTGTTTCAAACAGAGATCACAATTCTCCCAACATTCTGAACAGACAGCTTAACAAAATAACATGTAATTTATTAGAAGTTCTGACAAAATGTTAATTGCTGCAATCTATTTAATATGTTGAATTAATCTGATTTCAGAAAAACTCATAAATACTTGTTTCATTACTGGACGAATCAGCGTTTTTGAACATATCTCTTGAATGAATGATTCAATGACAAATAATTTTTTATTAACAGTCTCTTGTCACCACCTGGTGGCGTAACAATGTAATCGATACAATCGTTATTTGAAGCGCCAAGTTACTTTCAAAAGGTGATTTGCTCTATTTTGATCACTACCATAGACAGCAGTGTTTATATCCAAACTATAATCTTTTATCCCAGTAGTTCTGTGATAATATGAATATTTGTAACACAGAAATAACAATATTGTGTGCTTTTTCATACTGATACATGACAGCTGCTCTCTCTGGGCAGCAGCAGTGCCAATGCAGATTTGAATGTTTGCTATATGATTTTGTCAAAGGTTTAATAGACAGTCGAATCATTGTCATTTAGGAATGAGATTGCGTGGGTGTTTGAATCAAGATCTTTTAACAATTAATCGTGCAGCTCTACAGTGGTAGCTTGTTGTAGCTGTACTTTATCTTGTTACGCACTGTTTGCTGTGTCATGCTAACATCACAGTTTGGAGACCAGGATACCCTGCTGGAAAAAGAAAACCAGCTAAACCGGCATAAGCTGGTTGACTGTTCTTAGCTGCTCCCAGTCTTGTCAGGTTGTACTGTTGGCTGCTTTTAGAGGGGTTTTGGGCACTTTTCAGATGGTCAGACTGGGAGACCAGTCACTGTAAGACCAGCCAACCAGCTTAGGCTGATTTTCAGCAAGGTAATCAGTAAGCACTAAGCTAGCAGACAAGCTTAGTGTTAGCTAACACAAAAAAGGGAAGTGTTTAATTTGGCCATGTATAGATTCTGATTACGTGGTTTATTTCTAAGACATTAATGTGTAATGAGTACAAATAGAAAGTTCTTTCAACAACTACTCCTTTACTCATATTCAATTTAAAACATTAACCCCTGGTTTAGTCCCAGACTAAAATGCATGATTGAGCTGTTTTAACTGAAAGCAACTTGTACTGACATATCTCAAAATATGTCAGTGCCATTGTTTTATATCAAGATGCACACCAGTAATGTTTTTTTCTACTGAATGTCTATAAAAGATATTTAAATATCCTAATTGAACTAAGGCCTAATTCTGGTTTAGGCTAAGCCTTGTCTCTGAAACCGGGCCTAAATTTACCAGTCCTTATTTATAATCATTTATTCCTGATGTTAAAGTTTGTCTAAAATAATTTTTTCTTCTCTTGCTGCAGGACTGTTTCATCGTGCCATAATCCAGAGTGGCTCAGCATTGTCCAGCTGGGCTGTCAACTACCAGCCGGTTAAGTACACAAGGCTGCTGGCAGAGAAAGTGGGATGTAATGTGCTGGACACTTTGGACATGGTAGATTGCCTGAGAAAGAAGAGCGCTCGTGAACTGGTGGAACAAGACATCCAGCCGGCGAGATACCACGTAGCCTTCGGCCCAGTCATTGACGGTGATGTCATTCCCGATGACCCTGAGATCCTGATGGAGCAGGGCGAGTTTCTCAACTATGACATCATGCTGGGTGTCAACCAGGGTGAGGGTCTGCGCTTTGTGGAGAACGTTGTGGATTCTGAAGATGGTGTCTCGGGCAATGATTTTGACTTTTCGGTCTCAGACTTTGTGGACAGTCTGTACGGTTACCCAGAGGGAAAGGATACACTACGAGAAACCATTAAGTTCATGTACACGGACTGGGCAGATAGAGACAACCCTGAGACGCGGCGTAAGACTCTGGTGGCGCTTTTTACTGATCATCAGTGGGTGGAGCCCTCAGTGGTGACGGCAGATCTTCATGCCCGGTATGGGTCACCCACCTACTTCTACGCCTTCTACCACCACTGCCAGAGCCTGATGAAGCCTGCTTGGTCAGACGCGGCCCACGGAGACGAGGTGCCCTACGTCTTTGGTATTCCCATGATTGGTCCGACCGACCTCTTCCCCTGCAACTTCTCCAAAAATGATGTCATGCTCAGTGCTGTTGTCATGACCTACTGGACAAACTTTGCCAAAACTGGGTAAGTGCATACATTACAAAATTAGTCTGGGGCAAACTCTCGTGCCCATATTTTGCTCATTTACAAATTCATACTTTTATTTTTGGGGTGTGCTCCAGTTTGTTGTGATTGGTTAACCGCTTAGAGTAGAATAAACAATTCTGATATTTATGTACCACTAATGTGCAATTGAAAAAAACATACATTGTAAGTACCACTCATTGAGTATGTCTGTTGCTGTTTGCCTTGAGGAAAATCTGTTACTGAGTAGCATTGTTTACAACATACTGTATGAATGGGACTTGAGACCCCATGCAGAGAGAATTATCTGTGAACTTATCGCATTTCTGCCCCTCAGCAATATCGATCAAAACCCCTCTCTTCAGTTGATCACTGTCACCCCAGGTGACCGCATCCCCAACAACACCTCCTCCCTCGCTCCCCCCTCTCCTTCCTGCTCAATCCTGCCCAGAGCACAAAGCATTATAGATCTGTATGAGGAGTGCTTGTAATCAGCTCTAACAACACAAATCTAATTTGACAACTGCTGTTACTGACAAAAATTGATTGGTCTTGCTGCTGCTTCTCCACTTTTACCAGTCACAATAAAAATGACACCCCTTGACTTTTAGATATCATTCTTAACTGTTAAGGGCACACAAGGTGTAGCTAAAAATAACATAAAATGGAAATGCTAATGGCGAACAGGTACCGCAGGCTATTTTTTTTACACTGAATGCTCAATGCAACATTCCGCAAGCATATCAGAGAACTTTTCAGAACAACATCTGTCCAGAAAATGTCAAATTAGCTCAAGGGCATTTGGACATTTGTACGCTAAACTCTGATTTCCCCCCCATAGGGTAATAACTTTCTCAGTAAGACTGCCAGATTTTCTCTGAAATTGTTTGACTAGTGCAGTTTGTTATTTCTGCGTTGATATATTTCCAATGTATGTCACATAATGTTATATTTACCTCAGAAAAGCCATTCAACGCCCAAAGCTTGTTAGTTAGCTAGGTAAATAACTCTATATTGGAGCATTTTGCTAAATAAATGCACTATATTACACTCTATTTATATTTGTACTGTTAGTGATATATGTCTATGATAGATATGACAGCCACCATTTAAATGTTTGTTTTTCAACAACTAATTGGTGTACAAACATAATTATAGGCCTATCATTAAATATGAAAAAATGTTTAAATGTTTATATACTTTCAGTGTTGATTATATCTAAAAATAAATAGATAGTGGATTTAACCTTTAATATAATAGTAATGTGATGATGGGATTCCCTATATAGTTTAGAGCTTTAGTTTTTGTTTCCTCTGGCATGTATTATACCTGATATATTGCAATCGAATTGAATCATAAAATCTTTGCAAAACCCTGTATTATGTCTTATACTAAAACAGGAAACAGGCTCATTTCTTTATAAAATAGCCAAGAGTTTATGCCATGGCCTGATCAAATCACACTTGACTTGTACCATTGATGAAAACAAAGATACATTCGAAACAAACTCTTTTTTTGCAGCCACTTGATGGTTAGAAATGGAAATAAAGCAGAAAGGAAATAAATCACTAGCTACTTTCTTCTGATTGTCAAAGACAGATGGTGTTTTCAATTTACGGGACGAGAACATTCTCATTCTTTTGGATGAAAAAAAAACACAAGCCTGCAAGATGAGCCATCAATATTTTGGTCCATTTTGTCATAAGAGAAAGACTAATTCGTAAATTTCTATATCTGTTTATGTGTAGTATTAGTGTACATTGTTTATTTTAATCCATTATCATATCGATGACCTCAAAGGTAATTTCCAATTTGCAAAATTTCCAAATTCTAATTTCAATTTTATAGTGTCTTGAACATATTTTAATGTAAAGACAAACCCATCCCCTATATCTAGCTTTAAAAACACACTGTCCATAAAATAATCAGCCAGCACATTTTAAAAGCATCCTCTCAGAAATACTATTTTGTAAAGATTATTTATTACATGACAAAGAGTGTATCCTCTTGCAGTCATTCATCTAATGGCTTTCAATAGAACTGGCATTATAGAATCAGTTTCAGGCACTACTGGTGTGCTGAGTTTCGGATATTACAGCCCATAGAGTTGCTGTATTGTGAGGAGCGGATTATATAGGATACTGCTTAGCAGTCGGCTTGTACAGAACAAAGGATTAGATGCAAGGATAATGAACCTCTCAATCACATAAAATATACACAAATCATCATTTCCATCTTAAGTAGCAAATTCTCTGGTTTAGTCCTGATGCATGCTGGGATACAGCCAGAAATGCGCACTACAGCATGTGAAGTGTGCTTACAGCTTCTGCGTGTGATGACCTAGATAGCGTTCCCTGGTATCTCTCTAAATTGGACACTTGTACCTGAGCCGGATACATACGTAAATATGGAACCTAGAGTGGACTAGGTGAACATTACATTAAGCTTGTGCCACTTAATGTCAACAGCATGTATCATTCCCCAAAGCTAAAGTCTTGTTTCCGCTTCATGGTGCTTACAAGCAGTGTTTTTCCCCCTGCAGTTGGAATACAACATAAAAACAACCATTAACTGTGAAATCTGGGTAGAAAGGCATGTTTGACAAAAGACTAGGGTAAGTGAAGTGACAAAGTAACAAATGTTCCCTTATTGGATGCCAAGCCTGAGTATGAGTCCCACATATAGGCTAATAGATACAGTATATATTCTCCAAAAATATGTGTTGATTGACTATTTCGGTCAATCTGCAGTAAGTACTGCAGCCCAAGCAATGTTATAAATAAAGTAATAGACTATAACAATACATAATAAAAACTGAATTATATTATATTATATTATATTATATTATATTATATTATATTATATTATATTATATTATATATATACAAATATTAAAATCACTGTATTAAAGGATATATATTATATTAAAGTGTTATAAATCTGACATTAAAACCTGTGCCAATTAAATATGTGGATGATGGTGGCGACCCCTAATAGGAGCAGCTGGAAGTGTGGGAGATATTAAAATTTTATATAAATTATCATCAAAACTAAAAAAAATAAAAAAAAAATTAAAATACAATTTTAAAAACTTCAGTAGATCCTGAAAAAACTGCATGTCCACAGCCACACTTTTTATATTTGATAACATAATTTCAAATTTCACAGGAAAGAAAAATTATCCTGAGTTTTATGAATAATATTTGTTCAGGAATTCAAAGTCTATGTCAATGTTTATGTCTCTTTTAAAACCTAAACAGTAATAAGTTTCTGAATTGTCTTCTATATGAAGGTGGTTTTATTATGGTGAATATTCCTGTTCCAAAAAGGAATTTTCTATAGAACCTTTTAGTGAAAAGTTCTTAAAAGAACCATTTTGGAAGAACATGGTTAACCCTTTTGTAGAAAGGAAATGTTCCATGGATGTTAAAGTGCCCCAATTATGCCTTTTTAAGGTTCCTAATATTGTTTTGGGAGTCTCCTACAAAAGGTTTACATGAATGCAAGGTCAAAAACACTTTCATTTTCTCATAATATACATTTAATTTCACCTCAGTTAACCAAAGATTGGTAAACGATTAGTTTGAAGCAGTTCAATGAATCAGTCTCTTTAAAACCCTCCTTTCCATGAGCCTACACTGCTCTGATTGGTCAGATGGCCCAATCCTTTGTGATTGGTCTACTGCACGCACCGCACGCCCATTGCCATAACTGAATAACAGCTATCAATTTGCAAGACATTGTATACAATGTACGGACAGAAAAGATAGCATCGATTTTACCATATCAATCCGAGCCCGAGTCCGACAATGAAACGTCTGAAGTAGTCGATCAACCAGAAACTGATTCTCAATCACGACTGGAGTACGACATTTCTATATTGTAAGTGTCACCTTATTTATTTATAAGATGTGATAGCAGCGTCACTGTTATACTTTATGTAGGTGCACCTGTGGGAACTGTATCAGAATGCCAAGCAAAGCTGAAAACCTCTAACATAAGATAAACATTTAGGCCAGATGTGATCACAGACTTTTTCATCATAACTATTAACAAAGTAAAAAATGGCTATATATCATTGTTTGACATTACAATGAGTGTTTACTGTTTACAGAGAGAATACTTCAACTAGTTAGTGCGGACTAGCATCTTAACATCGTATCACAATACAGATAAAGCTCCACTCTACTGCAATAATAAAAACGCAGAGGAAAAAACAGTTTGTTTTACAGTTATGTAAGCGAACCGAGCCCACAGCTATGTTGTAAACTCCCACGTTAGCCAAACGCAAACGTGAATAGCTGCTAATGCATTACACTTTGTAAACAAAAGTCGTGCTCCATCCTTGATCATTACTCCAAGTAATACGACTGCATTAATCGACACATTTTTAGATAATATTAGACCCACATCTGAATAGCAGAACTACAAAAATGTGAGTTAGCTGGTTAGCACGAGACAGACTAAGGTGTACGTTACACAACATAACATACAAAACTACGAATCTTGAAGGATCGCTAGAAAATATAAACATTGATTATTAATCATACTCAGTCGTCAGTAAAATGACGGGAAAACAACAAAAGATTGTACTGCTGTGGTATTGTTGAAAAAATGAATTTTCCCTAGCGTCTGTGGGCGCAATAAGAGGGCGGGCAATATGCTAATGTTTCATCGTGACGTCACAACGAAACAGCTTGGGATTAGTTTTACAAAAGACTTGTTTAATTGACTCAGAGTTAGGGCTGACAGATATATTGCATGCAATTGTCACGCGCATTTCGTCAGTAAAGCCGGTTCCCTGATTACCGCTAAACCGCCATCACCTGCTTTCAAATGGAGCGGCATTTAATAGACAGAGCCGTAGATCACTGATAAGCCACGCAATATCGCGTTCATTATCGAAGGCGATTCATCTGCGATATGAACGCGATATTGCGTGGCTCGTCAGTGATCTACGGCTCTGTCTATTAAATGCCGCTCCATTTGAAAGCAGGTGATGGCGATTTAGCGGTAATCAGGGAACCGGCTTTACTGACGAAATGCGCGTGACAGTCGCATGCGATATATCGGTCAGCCCTACTCCGAGTCCACTCTTACTTTTGAGAGACAATAACTTTATATACGGTGCACTTTCAGATTTAAAACTTTGCAGGATGTTTTCATTCACTTAGAGCTATGTTACACAATACATGAAAGGAAATTTTCCAAAATTCATAATAGGGGCACTTTTAAAGGTAATTCATAGAAACCATAGAAGCTATAGTTCAAGAACCTTTATTTTTAAGACTGTGAGTCTGACAGCTCTAAGGTGTACATATTTCACAATTCAACAAGTCTTTTTGAATATAAGACATTCGATCTATCTTTGGGACAATTAATAAAAATCATTAGGCTCTGAAATAAATGGAAGAACAGTGGTAAAATGCTGCCAAATGTAGTACCATTAAATTGAATTTGAATCTCAGAGGCTTTTTAGACATTTTCTCAGCTGGTTTTTAACAGTAAAAGTGTAATAAATTAGCACCTTAATTAATTTCTCAAATGTTAACCAGTGGCCATTGGTCCTGCAGAAGAACAAAAGCATCCAAGAACCTTCTTCACACTTGATAACTGAATTGTTGGTGCATATCGCCTTTGTTCAGGCTACAAATGGACCTCAAATGCTGCCGTCTGCATTTCTATAGAGATTGTAGCGTTAGCATTTGATGGACAGGGGCTGTTTCCTCTGTATTCTTCTACTGTGTCATTCAGCCTCCAGTCAAACAGCCCATGCTGTGCTGAGCCAGAGACATCGCTGAGCAGAATACTGTTGTGCTTTTCCTTTTGCCCTCCTCTTTTTTTCTGCATCTCCCTTCATGCTTTCTTGTAACAAGAACACAAACCACTCTCAGAAATGCTAAGGCCTGCTGGGATGAATCCAGATATTTCTGTTTGAAAAGCCCATGTTTTTTTATGATGCTGTCCCTTGCGGAGGCATTCGCTATTCCACCCCAAGAATAAAACATGATTAATCAATAATCAATAAGCCATGATTAATAAATAAGATTTAGCTGCGCACATGCCAGCTCGACTGTAATCGCTCAATGATTTGACACAGCCTGCATTTCGTGTTTTATCGACGTATTTACATTGACGTCTGTCTTATTGAAATTCTGTTGCCTGTACCTCATCTGAATGGCAAACAGATGCTCATTAACTCATACTGTCTTGTCGTATCTGCTTCGTGATTGTGAAAACAAAAATAATAATTTCAATGCTGCATGTTAATGAGCAGTTTCCCTTACCGCTACACCCAGACGGAAATGGAGTCTCTTGAACATTGGTTGACCCTGCACCCAATCTCTTTCTGTGGCTTTTGAGCTAAATTGCTTCCCGCATCCGTTTGTTTTGTCTTTCCTTAGACTACTGCGAATCCACTCGGGAATTAAAAGGGATTGTGTTCGGTTTGTGTAACAGTCTCACAGCCCTCTCAATTAAGTCTAGCACTTGATATCACATAGGACAGGGGTTTTCAGCTCTGGCCCTTGAGATCCACTTTCCTGCAGAGTTTACCTCCAACCCTGATTAAACTCTAAATGCAACTTTCTAGTAATCCTGAAGACCCTGATTAGCTTGTTCAGGTGTGTTTGATTGGGGTTGGAGCTAAACTCTGCAGGAAAGTGGACCTTGAGGGCCAGAGTTGAGAACCCCTGCTGTATATCTCACAGATATGCAGATTTGCTTTAGAAAAGGTAAGGATGCTGCATAGGATCTTGAGGGGCCCTGGACGCCCATGATGAAGAGGCCGTGCTGCATGTCGAATGTAATGAGCACCATCAGAGGAGAGCCGAGAGATCAGAGCCAGACAGCAGTCAGGACACATGTTGACCATCACCCACCCGATCAATAGCAGTCAAAATGAAGAGTGCACAGGGGCCTGTGTCCTCCAGCTACCCATATTACTTCAAAATCATTGCCTTCTTTTTGGGTTACTGAGGGAAAATCTCCCTGACAGTGATGTAGAGGTGCTAATACATTTCAAACCTGTTTTATTTTATGTGCGCGCGTGTGTGTGTGTGTTATGGTTCAGTATTTGAGCCTAATTTTAAAAATAAATATATAAACGAATATACACTTTTTAAAAAAAAAAAAGTGTTGATTGGTAGGGGTGTGCGATAATGACAAAAAAATATTTTACCTATTCTGGGATATTGTAGATGATCAGAAGTTATTTTGCTGTGTGTGTGTTATTGTGCTGGTATCTTGGCAAGTTTAGAACTGCCGTGGACAGCTGACTCCTAAAGTTTTTATTGTTCTTCATATTCTGTGCAGTAGTTAGTTCGCAGCAGAAATTACATTTTCAAATAAGTTCACATTGATTTTTACAGTTTATCTGCATTTACAATTTTTTTCTTACCTAATTAAATGTAGACTATGCATCATGTCAAATTATTACATTTAATCAATATATTCAATTAGAATAATAAAATACTATGGGACTTTTAGCAATTAAATGAAATTAGTATCAAATAAATCTATCTCTACAATGAGAAAACACAGAAGCTGCATCTGAAGTACTGTAGCATTTAGACTGTTTAATACAGCTCAGAGGTGACATAAATACATTTAACCTTCAGTTTACAAATGCATAAATAATGTTTTGATGTTTTAAAAATAAAATGTTGATATATGTAATGATTTTAAAATCAAAAAGCTAGTTTAAATATAAAACTAAAACCACCAGTAGGTGGCAGCAAGTCACTGTTAATGAGCGAATAATTAGCCCCTTTCACACAGAAATTCCAGAAAATACCCTGATAATGTGTCCTGGGATTTGTCACAGGATCGTTTGATTTTGGTTCATTCACACTGCCAGTGATTTCCTGGAAACTGTGCATGCGTTCACACACATCCTGTAAAGATCCTGTAAAGACATGTGACATCGATATTTCTCTCTGCGATTATGCTTGTGTTTTTTTATTTATCTGATTCAATCATAAACTAGCACATCACGTAATGTTCCATAAGCTGGTGAACAATCTCAGCTTCAGCTTCATTACTACGACACACCCCTTACGGCATTGTTTATGGCTTTGTTCACATAGGGCGCATTCCAGGACTGATCCTGGTAATGTTACTTGTTCTCCATAATGTTTGCGTTCACACAGAAGGCACTCTGGCAATTTTATGGCAATTTTTTTGGGATCAACATGGTGTGTGAAATGGGCTTTTGAGTCATTAATTCAACAGATTAATTCAAACTGTTGATCATTTTAGAAATGAAGTATTTGACTTGTGAGTGAATCATTGAATCATTCATTCAACCGATTCAATGGAAACACTGCTGTTTGGTGCTCAGAGATGCAAAACAGTTCTGCTGTGGCTTTGTTTAGAACTATTTTCATTGGCAAAATAGAGCAAAACAGGCAATATTGTATCTAAAATGTAAGTCACTTAATATTAACTTCTTGTTTATTAAACTGTTGTATAAAATCAATAGCACATTTGCAATCATGCTGATATTTGGGGGAAAATTGGCACTTTCTTAAAGGTGCCCTAGAATTAAAAATTGAATTTATCTTGGCATAGTTAAATAACAAGAGTTCAGTACATGGAAATGACATACAGTGAGTCTCAAACACCGTTGTTTCCTCCTTTTTATATAAATCTCATTTGTTTAAAAGACCTCCAACGAACAGGCGAATCTCAACATAATACCGACTGTTACGTAACAGTCGGGGTGTACGCCCCCAATATTTGCATATGCCAGCTCATGTTCAAGGCATTACACAAGGGCAGGCAGTATTAACGTCTGGATCTGTGCACAGCTGAATCATCAGACTAGGTAAGCAAGCAAGGACAACAGTGAAAAATGGCAGATGGAGCAATAATAACTGACATGATCCATGATATCATGATATTTTTAGTGATATTTTTTCTAAATGTTTCGTTAGCATGTTGCTAATGTACTGTTAAATGTGGTTAAAGTTACCATCGTTTCTTACTGTATTCACGGAGCCAAGACTGTCGTTATTTTCATTATTAAACACTTGCAGTCTGTATAATTCATAAACACAACTTCATTCTTTATAAATCTCTCCAACAGTGTGTAACGTTAGCTTTAGCCATGGAGCACTATCAAACTCATTCAGAATCAAATGTAAACATCCAAATAAATACCATACTTACGCGATTAGACATGCTGCATGACGAACACTTTGTAAAGATCCATTTTGAGGGTTATATTAGTAGTGAACTTTGTTTACGGCAAGCGCAAGCTCCATGGGCGGGAGCGTGAGCATTTAAAGGGGCCGCAGCCTAAATCGGCTCATATTTAATGATGCCCCAAAATAGGCAGTTAAAAAAAATTAATTAAAAAAAATCTATGGGGTATTTTGAGCTGAAACTCCACAGACACATTCAGGGGACACCCTAGACTTATACTACATCTTTTAAAAAGACATTCTACGGCACCTTTAACTTTTAATTTCTTAACTTTATCATATGATATAAATATAGCCAACTCATACAGGAGCCTTTTTACTGCATTTTAATAAAGTAAATCAAGCAGTGAGAGCGTGCACTCTAAATGTGCATGCACATTAGTCTAACCTAAACTGAAAAGGCTACATCATGTAGTGTATGCACTCTCTAGGCGTGTTTTTGCAAAGTGAAGGACATATTTGATAATGTCAGATTGCACATTGTTAAAACAACAATTACGATAAAATCATAGAAAATATATATTGCACACCCTTACTGATCATTGCCCATTTAAAAGTCACCATTATGATGCTAGGGTTATATGACAGCCAGCTTCCAATGTTTCTGAATGCATTTTAGTATGCTGTACAGTTGCTAGGATATACTCAGTGTTTGCTATGGCTAGTTACTGTCTTCTAAGACTACTTATTACAGAAATAATATACTTAAAATATGTTTAAGTGAGAACTGAATGTAATGTTTTCGGGATACTTCATTGAATGTTAAATGCAATTAAATGAAAAAGTATTATAGTTTCAATTTATATTAAATGCAATTAATGTGATCTTTATATGTAATTTCATAATTACTTCTATAGTCTTTGAAATATAATTAAAGTGTTCTGCCGAATATACTGGTGAGCATTTATGATAAAGTAAAATATACTTTGATGTAATTTCTATTGAAACGTATGCCATTTATTTTTTTTTAAATTTGTTTGTAATTACACATTAGTAATGAAGTTGCAATTAATATCGAACACACTCCAGTTCAAATTATAGTTAAGTAATTTACAGTGCTTTACTATGTTAGTCAACACAACAAAATAATTGTACTTTAAAGCATGACAAAGATTAATACTGATTCATTAAGGAATGAAAAAAAAAAAAAAACATAATTGTGTATTGCTTAGAGACACATTTGATCCTGCTTCGACTTTGTTTGGAACTGTTTTTTTTAATGGCAGTGCAAAAATAGGCGGGTGGTAATTTAAGTAACTGAAAAGATTGTCTAAAATATTATCCCTCAATATCAGTTCAAGTGTTTAAATTCAATATAGAATCAATTTCACACTAACAAACATGCTTTTACTCTAACTATCATTTATTCACATCCCTAAAAGTAAGTATGTGTAATAGTAATGTGTGAGAAGTAATGTGGAGTTAAACATTACCCAGCCACTGTGTATGTAAAAAATTCTTTAAACAACAGCGGTTTAAACTATTTAGCCTTAACAGCAAGGTTCTTTGAAAGCATTTTCTCTCTGTCATGCTGTTTTATGTTACATATTCTATCTTCTGACCTTGAGAACAGCAAAGAAAGATAAGAAAAACTCCAAATGTAACACTGCATCTTTCAAAAGCAACGCTAGTTGTGTGGACCTTGAAATGTACCGTAAGATGAAAAACCACACGAAGCAGTGCACACTACCTCCTGTACTTATAAATAACCACTATATAGAAAACTTTAAAATTAAAAGTACATACACTACCTTATGTTGGAATCAGTGCTATTCAGTTGAAGATGGAGTTTTCATTGAAATAAGTGACCTTGACCAAAGTACTCTAAGACACTGAAGTGGAAACTGAGGCTTTTATGTTGCGCCATTGAATTTGGTGTCTCTATGTCCACAATCATCCAAGCGCTGCAAATTAGACTGATGAATAACCAATGCAGCCCCATCGAATTAACTCTGACTCTCTTTCACCTTGTCATATTCATCAGATTTATTCTGCTATAAGGACCTTTCTATAAAAATACATTTATGATTTTTTTTCATTCATTTTGCATGCCTTTTTCCAAAAGCAAAACCTTTCTTTCTTTCTTTTTCTTTCTTTCTCTTTCTTTCTTTCTTTCTTTCTTTCTTCTTTCTTTCTTTCTTTCTTTCTTTCTTTTTCTTTCTTTCTTTCTTTCTCTTTCTTTCTTTCTGGCTTCTTGATGGTCTGTATGCAAGTCATAGATCTAGATTTTTTTGTCCAATTTATTAAAGGTGCCCTAGAATCAAAAATTGAATTTACCTCGGCATAGTTGAATAACAAGAGTTCAGTACATGGAAAAGACATACGTTGAGTTTCAAACTCCATTGCTTCCTCCTCCTTATATAAATCTCATTTGTTTAAAAGACCTCCGACGAACAGGAGAATCTCAACATAATACCAACTGTTACATAACAGTCGGGATCATTAATATGTATGACCCCAATATTTGCATATGCCAGCCCATGTTCAAGGCATTACACAAGGGCAGCCAGTATTAACGTCTGGATCTGTGCACAGCTGAATCAGACTAGGTAAGCAAGCAAGGACAATAGCGAAAAATGGCAGATGGAGCAATAATAACTGACATGATATCATGATATTTTTAGTGATATTTGTAAATGTCTTTTTAAATGTTTCGTTAGCATGTTGCTAATGTACTGTTAAATGTGGTTAAAGTTACCATAGTTTATTACTGTATTCGTGGAGACAAGAGCCGTCGCTATTTTCATTTTTAAACACTTGCACTCTGTATAATTCATAAACACAACTTCATTCTTTGTAAATCTCTCCAACAGTGTAGCATTATTATTATATTATTGATTATTACTATACTCACAGGAATCGATGCATGCATGCAGCATGAATGACGAACATCTTGTAAAGATCCATTTGAGGGTTATATTAGCTGTGTGAAGTTTGTTTATGCACTGTATAACTGCACTTATAGTCGAGAGCTCGGGAGGGCAGGGAGCGAGAGATTTAAAGGGGCCGCGCAGCCTGAATCAGTGCATAGTTAATGATGCCCCAAAATAGGCAGTTAAAAAAATTAATTTAAAAAAATCTATGGGGTATTTTGAGCTGAAACTTCACAGACACATTCAGGGGACACCTTAGACTTATATTACATGTTTTGAAAAGACATGTAATATACGTTCTACGGCACCTTTAAGTAAAAATGTTAAGCCTTACCACTGATCACTAGTGTCACAGTTCCCTTCTGTCCCAGACTCCATTTCTCAGCATCCTCCATGTTCCACACCTGCACGCACTTCCTAATCAACTCCTCTTCATCATCGCGGATTTCCCGCACCTGTTCTCCATCATCTGCACTCCCTTTATAATGGACTCACTCCCTGCACTACTTGTCTGTTCTATTGTTTGCCTTAATGTTAATGTTGTAGTTGTTGTATTACGTGTATGGTGTTAGATTGCTGTTTGCCCCTTCATTTATTAAACCTATCTCTTGTGGAAGTTCCTATTCAGCCTCATCCTTGCTGCACTACACCATTCTGTAACAACTAGCATACCTCTCCTATAAAAAAAAATGGCTTAAGCTTTCAGTCATTTCCATATATAAAGGGGAAATGGTACAACGCAAGCATTAAAATTTAGTATTACAGGGTTTAGAAGTATGAACAATGAGCCTTAGCAAGCACCGCTAATTAAAATACTAATTAAATGACCATTAACAGTGGAATTTAGTCCAGACTTAATTTGCTTCTTCTGCACTGCTAAGGTCGGATTCTTTGACGAAAATATCTTCAGACAGACCTCTCCCTTTGGTGTTAGGATGGTCTTTAGGAAGTCCAGCCTAGTTTCAGAATCTCAATGGTCATAGAGTCGTTTCCTCTCAGGGCCTGAGATCTGAATGAGTAGCGCTGATCGAGGCTGAAGTACTGCTTCACTGGGCAAGCCCAAGTGGCCTGAACCAGAGAAACATTCGAGCGGTTTAGGAACCGATTTGAGTGGGCGACCTGACAGAACGCTGTCAGCTAATTCACTGCCTCCATCTGCGCACACACTACCCAGATTGTGGGTTAGTGGAATGATCAGGGCACCAGCTCGTTCATTGGGGAATGAAAACACTTATCATACATTATTTATATTAACATGGTTACCTACTGTAACAAAAACACTAGACTGGACTTGGGGTTTTAAAATCCTTAAGCAGAAGTTTATTAAATCTTTCCCCACCATTGACAGACCCAGGTGAAAAAAGTACACTTCCATAATGTACTTAAAGTGTTCTACTTTCGCGCACTAATTTTGTACTTAATATACTAAAAATTCTTCTTTAGTACTTCTTAAGATAATCTTAAGAACATCTAAGTGTACTCAACTGAGCTATTTAGTAACCACTTGTAGTACACTTGAACCCATCTTTTCACTACAAGTGGTAACTAAATACATTTTTAATACAGAGATAGTATGTTAAAAGCATATAAGTTCATATTCATGGTGTCTCAAAATAGCACAGTTTAGTACACTTAGATGTTTTTAAGATTACCTAAAGAAGTACTAAAGAAGATTTTTTTAGTATATTAAGTACAAAATTAGTGTGCAAAAATAGAGCATTTTAAGTACATTATGGAAATGTACTTTTTTTCACCTGGGGAATTTTCTGGCTTTCCGTGTTTTCACTGTTATACAGAGAGGGCGCTATTACGCATCTTCTAAAAGAGTACAGAATCTCTGGATCAAAACAAAGGCAAAAAAGGAGCAGAAACAAGCAATAAAAACAAAATTGATTTTCTCAGCTTTTTGTTAAAAATATTGCTTTTTTATGAAACTTACCCACATTCAAGTGTTGATAAAAAAAAGAATGCATGAAGCTAGAATAAAATGCTCTGTTCTTTCTTTTGATATATTGAATGTTAAGATATTCATACAACAAAATATTCTGGAGGCCATTACATTTTTGTGAAAATTATCAAAAACCCTGACAGTGGCTGGCAACTTTATTAAAAAAAAAAAAAAAAACACTGGTAGGGAATGTGTTAAAAATAAAGTCCAGTATCCGAAAGAGTAATCATACAACAAGCCATGGTCAGAATTTGGGGTTATTATAGGTAACTAAAACCATAAAAAAAAAAAAACGACTTATTTTCTTGAAATAAAATAATTACAATTATTTTATTTCAGCTAGTTGCCTAGGCAACATTTCTAATATTTATTTAGTTTAACTTAAAATTATATATACATTTTTTAAAAGTAATAATAATGACAAAAACACACAACAAAATTGCTAACACTTTACCTAAATTTCAAATTAAGATAATATAAAAATAAAAACTAAGTCAAAATATTAATAAAACTATAATAGTGTCTCAATTATACTAAAATAGCAACAAATCCAAACATGCAAGAGGTCGGTAACATAACCAAAACGTATACTAAGTATAAACACCAATAACTGTAGGATAAATGAGACTTCACTAATGTTGAATGACTCACTCTGCTTTATATCAGAGTCCTTTCCCTCGGGGAGCCTTCAAGGTTAACAGAAAGAAGCATAACATTGCAGTACACTGGGCAAGGAGACGAGAGGCCTTTTTTAATGGATTTCAGTACAATGAATTAACTGCTTTTGTAAGGAAACAGCTAATCACAATCTACAGTAATCATTAATTTTGTATTTATCTATTTTTGGAGTTTTCAAGAAAATGCTGTTTTATAAGATAACACTGACAATTTTGTGACAGGTAGGATTCAGTGTACAGCACTTCTCATTCATTTCAAGCATGATTGACTGTCATACAACCTTGACAGCGATTCATTGATGTCAATGCTATAATGTAAGCATTCTGCTTTCTCTCTTCACATCTGTCTCCATCCAGCAATGGGTGTATATAGGAGTGCCAAGTATTTTGTCCTCAGAAGCATCATTGTTGTTGCATTGGTTCATTTTAATCTGAATGTACGGCTCTATAATAGCACTGGACAACTCGAGCGTGAAAACAAACGTCACACATTCTGACGTTTTAAAAAAAAAAGATTTTTTTGCATACCCAGATTTTATCCAGATGGGGTTTTGAAAGATTTTTTCAGATCTGATTCAAACCACATTTAGAGGTGATTCCAATCCGATTTTTATAGATTTGTCTCAGTCTGGACATTCTGGCTGCTCAAATTGGATTTCAAACTGTCTTTCTTAACGTGACACACAACTATAATGTCAAAACCAAAGACAGAAACACAGCACCCCAATGAAGCCAGCCATATCTACAGCACTGAACATCACAATATGTACTAGTCTCATCCGTTTCTTGTGCGACGGATGAGCACCGCGACTCGGCAGGGTGCTTATTTGGAGAGCGAGATGATGCACCTCCATTTTTCCTGCATCCGTTTTGAAAGCCTCGTCACATACAAGCAACCCATGCAGATATGTTGGTCGTGTCTGGAGTCTGGACACACAAATCTTATTTGATCACTTGCAATTAATAGTGCGGACAGCCTGCCTGAAAAGATCTGATTTGAGAAAAAAACCTGAATTACATGCAGTCTGATAATGTGACATAAAAGATCTGAAAATGCTAAATGCATTTCATGACCTCTTTAAGTGTGAGCAATAGCAGTAGTATTGTCTGCTAGCATTAAAGGCCAACATCACTAATTATTCATCTTCACCTACATCAAAACACTATATCTTGAGTTAAACCCTACGCGTGAAAAACCCACACAAAATATGTCATCGCTGCAGATCAATAATCTCTGTAAAAAACATCACAACTGACCTCAAATCACCAGTCAGTGGCATCGCAAACCCAGCCTCTGCATTTGACATGCACAAATGTGCTGCGTCATCCGAGCTGTTTGATTGACCATTATGAGAATGTGTGGTAATATTGAGATGCTAGCGTTTCCTATTAACCGAGAATGCCCCAGGTACACTGACTGCGACTCGCACGCCACGCAGCAGAATTCATACACGCTGCACGGCTGCGGCTTCATTGATGTCCTGTTCTGTGGTATGTTGCACTGTGGCAGATCAATATGACCTTACCTCTGCTGTCTGCTTCTTTGAAACTTAATTACTGATATTCAGCTACAAAGTCATCATGCTCCGGCTGCCAATATTCATTGGGGATCATTACCAGCCTAATAAAACCGGTTATTTATCGGCTGCTGAGCTGACATTCAACCTATCTCCATTTACTTCTCTGCTCGCAGAGGCACAAAAAAACATGAAAGTGTGTGATTTCTCTTTAAAGCTGTTTTTCTTCCCTCTCAGATGTACATGCTCTTTTGCACAGGTGTCACAGCATAGGCCAGTGGCTCTCCAACTGTTGTACACAACACGACTCTGGAAATTTTTTAATATACAATACAAAAAAAGGATATTTTTTTATATAATTTGTTATTCTGTCTTATTTCTGATCTATATATAATGTTAATATACATTACCATTCAAAAGTTTGGAAACATTACAATTTTTAATGTTTTTGAGCGAAGTCTCTTGTGCTCATCAAACCTGCATTTATTTGATCAAACATACAGAAAAAAACAGTAATATTATAAAATATTATTACAATTTAAAATAATGGTTTTCTATTTTAATATACTTTAAAATATCTTTTTTTTTCTGTAATGCAAAGTTGAATTTTCATCAGCCATTACTCATCAGTCTTTTTTGTCACATAATCCTTCAGAAATCATTCTAATATGCTGATTTGATAATCAATGTTTGAAACATTTGTGTTGCTTAATATTTTTGGGGAAATGTGATACTTTTTTCAGGATTCATTGATGAATAAATAGTCAAAAAGAACAGCATTTATTCAAAGTATAAATATTTCCTAACAATATAAATCTTTACTATCACTTTTTATCAATTTAACACGTCCTTGCTGAAAAAAGTATTAATTTCTTACCAAAAAAAAGAAAGAAAAAAAAAATACTGACCCAAAACCTTTGAACAGTAGTGTATATTGTTACAAAAGATTTAATTTAAATAAATGCTGCTCTTTTGTAACTTTTTATTCATCAAAGAATCCTGAAAAAAAGTATCACTTTATAAAAAAAAAAATATTTAGCAGCACAACATTTGTAATAAATCATCATATTAGAATGATTTCTGAAGGATCATGTGACACTGAAGACTGGATTTAATGATGCTGAAAATTCAGCTTTGCATCACTATTTTAAAGTTTAAATATTATAATAGAAAACCATTATTTTAAATTGTAATAATATTTTACAATATTACTGTTTTTTTCTGTATTTTTGATCAAATAAATGCAGGCTTGATGAGTAGAAGAGACTTCTTTCGAAAACATTAAAAATTGCTTTTAAAAAAATAACTTTTGAATGGTATCGCTTTGTGCATCTGAGGGGCCGTTTACATGACACTGTTTTCAACTAAAATTGTTTAACTTTTTATGCGTTTTGGCCATTCATTTACATGACAATGGCATTTTGATGGCCTGAAAATGCAAACTTTTGAAAACGGGTTTCACAGTGCACGTTTTTGAAAACGGTCTCCGTGTAAACAACAAAAACGTGAATCTGTGAAAATGATGACGTCATGCACATGCGCATTACATGTTCAGTCTATAGTGTTTCATCGCCATCTAATGGCCTGCCAGTTAGTCATTAGTCTTAGCCATTTTCACGGATTCGTATGAATGGAGATCATTTGACAGTGGTGACGTCTGTACGTGAAAAACTCAAAGGAAAAACTTCTCCGTTTTAAGTGTATCGTTGTCATGTAAACGTACCCTGAGACTCTCCTGCAATGCAAGATTTGTAGCTGATTGGTGTGCACACTACAATTTAATATTGCACGAGAGAGGCTGTCAACAAAAAAAGGCCAGAGTCTGTGAGCTCAATTTCATGAGGGCAAGCTCATTTCAAACATGATTTTGATAATGTAACCACTTTGACAAGAGCAGTTTTAGACAGACGGGGAAGTTTTACAATCAAATTTTAAAATGTATTTAATATTAATGTGTTTGAACTGAACTGCAAAATTTGCATAATAACACAGAATTACATTTTCATCTTTTCTGAATGCTGTTATAGTGCTGTATATGTATTTTCTGATAAGACACTTCCACAGATAATGCAAAGGTAGCACTTGGCTAAAAAGGTTTCAGAACCACTGGCAGATATTAAACAACATATTTATTGACTTCTTGTCACTTTCCATGCACTGTGAATTACAGAACATTACCGACATGTGACTTGCTCGAGGGCACACCAGTGATATCTGTTACCATTTACTTCATGGGTTATCTCTTCATTAGATCAAGTCTGCAACATTGTTACAATCTCATCTTGCGGTATTTTATCACTGACGAGGTGTTAAGGTTTGGCTGGTTAGCATGGCTGGTTGTTGAACTAAGCCATGTGGCAGCAAAAATATATTTCTCTATTAATGGTCATTGAAAAGTATGACTTTTTTGTGTATTTCTGATTAAATCGTTTGTTTTTCAACCAAATATCAGAAGTATTTCATTAGGCTATTTCATAGTGTATGTTTTACCACTGCATAATCTTTGAATATCTCTTAAAAACTCAGGATAGTCACTAGTAGAGCAACAAAATAAGTAGATGTGTGATTATTTATATGCCATATGTTAAAACAGATGATAAATCAATAGTGCCACAGAGGTTGGATGCCGCCTTGCTTTGCCTTATTGAGCTTGTAATGTCAGTTGGAGAAACAGTGACCCCTGGAGGCTAAAGGGTAATACAATGCACACACTAGGGCCTTTGCCAGCATCCCCCCTTTAGCGTTTAGATTAATATGGTCCACTTTCTAACAGCACACTCGCTGTTAATGCAATCTGCACTGCTTTCCCAAAGCAATTAACGGAATGGATGCACTGCTGTTGTTTTATCAAAAACAAGTTGCATCCTGAAGCACATCTCAGCTGTTGATTTATTCATTTGTTTCACTTTAAAAGCCTCTGGCCCATCTCTTTTTTTATACAGAATACAGGCGAGGATGCGTGAAGCCCAGCAGGCAGAGGTGCTTAGAGATATGAGCTGTAACGTAATGTCGCACGAGGGAGAAATAGAAAATGATGATTTGGAAGAAGTGCCTAGTATCTTTATACAACAAGAAGGTGAAACAAGACCAATATGAGTGCGGTGATGATGAGGAATGTCTATAGATGTAAATTGTTTTGTTGATTGGCGCAAACTCCAGGGGTTGATCTGAGAAAGGGCGCAAGCTGTTTGTGTCTTTATGCGTGCTTAGACTGATCAAGAATGAAGGTAGTGTTTCGCTGAAAAGAAAAGAACGGCAGGGTGGACAAGAATGAAGCATGATGTTTTTCCTGAATGTTGAAGATTGGAAACTATGATAAGATGATATTAAAATGCAGATGCCTTTATCCAGCACAACTTCTTCTAAAAGAGTCAGTCTCCTTAGAGCAGGGGTGTCTAATCCCTCTCCTGGAGGGCCAATATCCTGCCGAATTTAGCTCCAACCTGCCCCAAGACACTTGCCTGAAGGTTTCTAATAATCCTGAACACCTTGATTAGCTGCTTCAGGTGTGTTCAATTAGGATTGGTGCTAAACTCTGCAGGATAGTGGCCCTCTGGGAACAGGATTGGACACCACTGCCTTAATGCCCTTTCACACAGGACGCAACAACGGCACCACTGCACTATGAAACCCATTTCAATGGCTTGTGCTGCGCAAGGACGGTTTGTTGCTACGTCGACCAAAGCGCAAACGCACTGTGACGATTAGCCCCGCAGCTAATTGAAACGAAGCATCAAATGACTAGACATATAGAACTCCTGCTAAAAGTTTTGAAAACTCTGCCTACTTTTCCAGCATAGCGCTACGATGAAACCAGCCAGTGCAGCGCATTCCGCATCCTGTCTGAAAAGGCCATTAGGTTACGTTCACACTGTCAGTCCAAGTTTGATTGTTTGTGTATCAGAATGGAATCTGATCTAAAATTATTGACTGTCCACATTGTGTATCACAACTGTTCAGATCCAATTTGTGTGTCCATGCTCGTTTGTTTTTCGGAATATCTGCATTGGTTTCTATGGTAATTAAGTTGCATTGGTAGGTATACAGCAAAAACAAAACAACAATAAGCACAGCATGGAGGGATTTGCAATACAGACGTTGTTTTATTTACAACATGACAATGTGCAGCCGCCATGCTGGACTACTGTGTCTTATGAGGCAGCGGCTGAAATGTAGGAGGGTGCTGTGTGCAGATTTATTCCATGCTGTCGTCTCCACCGGTTTCAAAACATGTCTCTGTTATATTGTCATTTTCTGCTCCTCCTGCACTTTGCAACAACACAACCTTGATTCTGCAGTGACTTTCAGCATGTTTCCTGTAACAACATCTGACATGTTTACATTTTACTTGGCATGAGAAAGTCACATAAACCACAAGAAATACAATCAGAGCAGTCAGACTGAAATGGATTTTCAGAAATGTGATTTGAATAGGATTTCAAACCACATATAAATGTAGCTTGAAACAGATTTCATGTGATTTTTTGCCATTCACACTTGCTAAATCTGATCGTATTTCAATCGGATATACACAAAAATCGGATTTGGACTGACAGTCAACTCAAATGTATACTTTAGGTTGATCCATAGACCACAATGCAACATGATTGTGATGTCACAACAGCAACTGACAGTGCTCACACTTAAAGGGATAGTTCACCCAAAAATGAAAATTTGATGTTTACCTGCTTACCCCCAGGGCATCCAAGATGTAGGTGACTTTGTTTCTTCAGTAGAACACAAATGATGATTTTTAACTCCAACCGCTGCCGTCTGTCAGTCGTATAATGCAAGTCAGCGGGAACTTTGACTATAAGAGTAAATAAAACACGACAGATACATCCAAATTAAACCCTGCGGCTCGTGACGACAATGGCAGTGATGTCTCGCGCATTGCTTCAAATGGTGCGAGACATCACTTCCGTTGTCAGAGCGCGATCAGACCTCACTAAGCGAATGCTGAACTCAGTTGGACATAGTGGTGTATTAGAGGTAAAAAATGATATAAATACTGTTCGGTTTCTCGTACAAACCGATCGTTTCGTGTCTTAGGACATCAATGTGTCGTCATGAGCCACAGGGTTTAATTTGGATGTATCTGTCGTGTTTTATTTACTCTTATAGTCAAAGTTCCCGCTGACTTGCATTATACGACTGACAGATGGCAGCGGTTGGAGTTAAAAATCATCATTTGTGTTCTACTGAAGAAACAAAGTCACCTACATCTTGGATGCCCTGGGGGTATGCAGATAAACATCAAATTTTTATTTTTGGGTGAAATATCCCTTTAATTTACCCATAAGTGATTAAGGTCTTAGGGCTTTCCAATTAAACCCATTGCAAGGGCTCCGTCATTAGTGGGCACTTTTGCAACATAAGCAATGATGTACATCGAGTGAACGAGATGGAGGGAAGTTAGCAAGGGACGGGCATAAAAAAGTGGACTTAAATGGAGTTTAGGGGCCTAGGATAACACCACAAATTTGAATTCAATGGGAATGAACCAACAACATTAAAGGAATAGTTCACCCAAAAATAAAGATTCTGTAATCGTTTCCTCACCCTCATTTTGTTTCAAACCTGGGGTGCGTTTCCCGAAAGCATTGTAAGCTAACTATGGTCACAAGTTCTGTCGTTATCAGCATAGTTCAATGAGTCTGTGTTTCCCGAAACTGGTAGTTCTAACGAACAGCATCGCAAAGTTGTGTGGTTGGATTCTTGTTTGCATGACATGTGGACTTAATAAATACTAATCTTGAGCAAAATAAGCAAGCTGACTTTCAGTACAATCTGTATCTTTTATTGTGAATATACAGTATACAAGTGTCATTGACATATTTTAGTTTGTCAAAAGATTTGACATGCCGTTTCTGAAGTGCGTATGTGCTCTAGTACGTAAGAATGAGCCTGTGATTGAATCTGGAAATAAAGCAAAATAATTGAGAAATATGAGAATTAGTCCTCAGATGCCATGTCTGTAATTTATAGCAAAAATTCTAGCATTAATTTGATTTTAAACTGATTCATTAAAAGCTATTACTCCACCACCTGCGTGAAATCATTAACCAATGTGGTTGAATGACAAATTTGTGACAATACGGTTCTGGGAAACAGTCTAGCAAGTTGATTTCTTCAGCAATGCATCATACTCTATAGAGAGAAATGCACCTTTCATACCTATTACATAAGCAGAGAGTATTTCTTATCTATTTGAATTGGTTAGTTTAAAAATAGACATTTCAAGCTTTCTACAGATATATTCCTCATGTCTGTGAGGCAAGTAGCCTATAAGCTGAATTTCGGTTCATTTGTGACACGCTCCAGTTCAGGGAGACTGAGACAGCAGAAAGCACACCCTGTCAACGTTTTCTTGTTATTTTGAGTTTACACAAATAAAAGTAGATTTTATGAATGATGTATTTTGAATGATGTATTACTCTTATCTGTATGACCATAAATGAGGGAGTAATTTTAAGTTGTTCACGCCGACACCTCCATGTCTTGCAGTAAGCACGCTATACTTCAGCTTCCACGCTCTGCAGAAACACTTGGATATACACCTAATAATAGCGCACATTTGTCTAGGTTAACGTTAGAGCAGTGGTTCCCAAACTGGGGTACGCGTACCACTGGGGGTATGTGAGGTGACAAAAGGGGGTACGAGAACAAATGCTGAGTAGTTCATTTAATGCTAACTTAAAATAATATTAAAATCGAGCATGTATTTCTAACTGTCAAAATGTCGTAAATCCAGTACATTTAATCAAATTACCTCATCATTTACAGTCAAAAATGACTGTATCCACACAAGCAGCATGCATATGATAGATTGCGTGCAGAATCTGCTGCCTCAAATTACTGCCGTTCTCACCAATGCACCTTTTGTAAAAGTGGGGATTTAGCACTTACTCGCATGAAGAACAAATATAGACACAGATAATGGATTAATTTTGATTTAAGTCTCAAACTTTCTCCGATACAAAAACATACCTTGTGTGAGTTCTTGTATTTAATGATGATAACGAGCAAGAATGCAATTGTTCCCAAATATCCACATGACTGCAAACGTGATATTATTATACAACAGGTCAAAAAATAAAATGTACATTTTAAACACAGTACTGTCAGTATTTACTCTATTTTGCAATGAAATAATAGTTCTGACGAAAACCACAGCAAAACTACAACACATCTTTGTTTCACGAACAATTCTGCGACTTTAAACGAATCGTGAGAGTCAATTCAATGATTCATTCACAGCACAAAACAGTGACTTTCTGCCACCTACTGGCGGTTTTAGTTTAATAGTTAAAAGTTTTACTAAGTTTTACCATCATTGCATATTTCTCTATTGAACATTTTTTTATTTAAAACATTATTTATTTTATAAAGTTATTCATAAAGGTAAAAATATGCACTGGAAAATCAATTTAGGGTGCAAATATTGTCCCTTAATGGTAAAGGTGTGACTGCAGTCGAAGTAGAAGAGAGGGGGTAAGCGGAAGGATGGTAATTCCTTCAGGGGGTACTCCAAGCTAAAAAAGTTTGGGAACCACTGTGTTAGAGCAAGCAGCCATGTAAAGTTGCTACTACTTACATGTTTGAAATGATAAGATAAGAACGATAAGACTAATAAAATCTAATTTTGGTCGACTAAGCTTTTTCTAGTCGTCTAATGATTAGTCGACTATTAGTACCTTCGTCACTGTATGCGTTCACTGAAAAAGAGCAGCATAAATGTTCTGCAAAACTTCTTTTGCATTCTATGAAACAAATAATCATATGGGTTTGGAACTATTCCTTAAACTCTAGCAACCACACCTTAAATGAAAAACCTTCTCAGCATTGTTTATTAATTTATATTTCTTTTCTTATCTTTTCTTTTGCAGAGATCCCAACAAACCAGTGCCTCAGGATACCAAGTTTATCCATACTAAGGCCAATCGTTTTGAAGAGGTGGCCTGGTCCAAATACAATCCGCAAGACCAGCTGTACCTGCACATTGGCCTAAAGCCACGAGTCCGTGATCATTACCGTGCCACTAAAGTGGCATTCTGGAAGCACCTGGTCCCTCATCTGTACAACCTACATGATATGTTCCACTACACCTCGACCACCACCAAAGTGCCACCACCCGAGACGACTCAGAATTCCCTGTCCACCAAACGTCCCAATGGCAAAGCCTGGCCGTTCAACACCAAGCGGCCTCCAATGTCTCCAGCGTACAACAGCGAGAGTGGGAAGGAACAATGGAATGGAGAAGAGGAACCAGGCCCTCTGGTGGTGGAGAACCCACGGGATTACTCCACTGAGCTAAGCGTAACCATCGCAGTAGGAGCTTCACTGCTGTTCCTCAATGTTCTGGCATTTGCTGCTCTGTACTACCGCAAGGATAAGCGGCGGCAGGAACAGCACCCGCAACCCAGCCCACCACGAGCCACCACCACCAATGATGTGAACCGCCACGCCCCTGAAGAGGAGATCATGTCTTTGCAGGTGAACCAGACACACCACGAATGTGACGCAGGGCCTCCTGGTGACCCACTGCGACTCGCTTCACTTCCCGACTACACGCTGACTCTGCGGCGCTCGCCTGATGATATCCCGCTTATGACGCCAAACACCATAACCATGATTCCCAACTCGCTAGTGGGCATGCCGAACCTACATCCATACAACACCTTCACAGCCGGCTTCAACTCCACCAGCCTGCCACATTCCCACTCCACCACGCGTGTATAGCTTTATGGAGATCCAGCAAAGGGAGGGATGGGGGGAAAGTCGTTGGTTTTAATGAAAACGTCATAGCGAGAGAAGTGGGTTCAGGACGATGATGGAAACAAAATGATTTGAATAGACTTTTGCAAATAGCAGTGACAAGTTCTTTCCAGATGTCAAGTTGTGCAAACCTGCCAAAACAGAACTGCTCTATTTCCTTCGAAAAGGGACGAGCGTTTCAAGCAGTATTTTTTCTAATCATCGTTTTAAAAGGAAAAACGCCTTTCTAAGCAGAATCGGGCGAATGGGGCGATCGCTTTTTTTCTTGAATAAATAATTAAAAAAAACAAAGGAAAGTGCATTTTATTTCCCATCACAGTCTTTTGTGGGAAACAGTTTCAAAACAGTGGCCTCTAAGGTGACATCTGCATAATATTGTCTGCTTTGCTTTTCAATTTCTTTTCAATGCCTTATAAAGAGCTGTTTTTTCTCTTAATTTGACGATCTTTCCCTGAGATGAGTTTGTGTGGAACATAGTGATCTGACTTGAGTGGTTGGATTTTAGGAAGCATGAGACAGATGACAAATATGGAAACCGGTGGATTGAAATGGTAACTGCAACTCATTTTCCAGTTGCATAACCTCACATGTGGTGTTTTACTTCTTTTCTTGGTTCCACTGAAAACCTTTTGTTTGAAACATTTCCATGCGACAAGACTGGAGATAAAGACTTCTAAATTTACTGTAATTGTTTTGTTTAAAGAAGTGCATCTTTTACAACAAAATTATCTATCAGCTCCTGCGTCAAATTCCCATGAAATGCACACTTACATACAACGCTCAGAGCACTGTTTGATTGGTGTGCATGTGTGAGTGATTATGGGTATGAACGGGAATATTTGAGTCAGTGTGTGTGCGTGTTTGATTGCCTTTTGCCATGTTTTTTGTTAAATATTTGTGTGATAGGGGTGGGGTGGGGGGGCTTCTTTACCACTGCATTGATTTTGTTCACCACAAGTAGTCTTTCAACTGCGTCTATTGTCGTCTGTCTTTGCGAAATAGAACTTTTTGTTATTTTAAAAAAGTTACATATGTCTAATTTTGCTTAAGAATTACAAAATAAATCTATTATTTTACATGCAAGAGAAAACAATAGCTTAAGATTGAACTGAACTAACTGACATGATTCCATTGACTTTGTAAGCGTTCCTCTTGACTGGAGATGGTGGCCTCTTTACACTGAATAACCTGACTTCAGTGTAGAACTGTCTTTCTTTAAATATATATATAAATATGGGCATACATACATATATGTATAGGGCTTTTATGAAGATTTTGCTCCCATTGACCTGAAAGTGTAAATGACCATTATTATCAATTATTAGGCTGAAAGCACCCATATTCAGAGGGCAGAGCAGTTAGTGTCTGTACTAGTTTATCCTCGACACCATAATCTGAGGCCACAACAAGTGTCTTTTTAATAGCTCTATATGTATATTTATGTATAAATATATTTAATATTTATTTATGTATACCAGATGTATACATGCTGATTGTGCCATGTGCCAAATTAAACCATAAAACTGGAGAAGAAAATGTTTCCAAAAAACTATTTTTTATGCAATTTTTATTTTTGGACAACTCCATGACAGTTAAATTAATATTTTATACCTGATTTGTGTTGCTCAGAATTATGTGTGGAATTCAGGGTAAAATCCTAAATGAGAGTCACCATTTTGCTGTATGATAGCACAGAAAAAAAAAAAAAAATCCATGAATTCCAACCATGAAAACTCCATTTCACCAACATGATGTATGATGTCACATGAGTATTGTGTCACCCAGGGAGATTTCATGCTAAACAGTCACTTTTAAAGGGGTGGTTCATTGCGATTTCACTTTTTTAACTTTAGTTAGTGTGTAATGTTGCTGTTAGAGCATAAACAACATCTGCAAAGTTATGACGCACAAAGTTCAATGCAAAGGCAGATAATAAAGAATTATCTGTTTAAGGACTACAACAAACGGCTGGTAGGGACTACAACAACCATCACTAACTCTAAAATTTACATAAACCCTGCCTCCGGGAACATGCAACAAAGGGGTGAGGCCATGTTATTGCAATACAGTACATAACACAAATGGAATAGCATGTCATAAAAGCAATATAACATGACAAGTTATAACCGTAATTAAACTAAACTATACCTTCTATCTTCATGCAGCATATATTCTCTGGCTCTGTAGGATCTTACAACAGCTCCCACACGAGCGATTTAGATTATCATGACAGAATATGCGATCAATAACTTTAAGATAGTTAACTCCACATTAGCTACTTAAATTCATCAACTAACCATTCAGAAACGTCCTGTTGTATTCTACATGTTGTCACTTCTTCTTGAGTCTCTCCATCATTGTTCGACTCTGGTTTATAAACATAAAAGGTTGAACAGTTTCTAACATTTTCAGTGAGTCTGAGGTAATCGGCGCCAAAGTCCCTTTAAGACAAGTCATTTCAGTCGGCGACCATCTTTGAAACCCCTCTCGGGCATGCAAGTGCCGCTCCTATCTCTTTGAATGGGGAAACATCAAATTCTCCAAAGCTGTTTGCCAAGCTTTCGATTAAATTTCATATTTGAAATCACCAATGAAATCTGAACACTTCTGAATGCTTGAATCATGACAAAAAAGGCATTTTTCAGTCTAGATCAAGCTAATGCGCATGCGCAATCCTAACTGCGTGTCTGACTGTTTCTATAGAAACCGGAGCTTCTAACGGCTGCTGCAGTGACGCAATGACTTTACCAATCGGCAACTGGCTCTTATTTAGAAGGCGGCACTTATTTGCCATATTGCGTGTTGCACATTCTCCCATTCAAAACAATAAGAGTGACGCGTCTTGTGTTATTCTATAGTCTTTACCGGCACTGCTCTACTTGCTGCTAACACAAGCTCTTGAAACTCCGCCCTCTTCATAGGAGCAGCAACTCATTTGCATTTAAAGGGACACACAAAAACAGAGTGGTTTTGCTCACCCTCAAAAAGTGACAAATTTAATGATTTTGCCGCGTTTGCACCGCAGGAACTAGAAATGATTTTAGGAGAATTAAATTAGCTCCTACTTCAGAGTAGGGTCGAAACCAGCACTATAGGAACTACCAGTAACATAAGTGTATGTTGATTGGCCGAACGCAGGCGAAACACCAGCACCTGCCATTTTTTTAAAAAAGCAGTGTACACACATGATTATGTATTTCTGCTCAGCTAGAGACATTGGACATCAACCACACGGCAAATGCTAATACTTTTTCATATACTGTCTTCTTTCTTTGTACAGTATAACAGTTCTATAACATATTAGACAGCCGGTTAAAGAAATCGTAATCTAATGAAGATGGAGAATGTGAGCACTGTGTGCTCAGGCTCTGGCATTCTCAGCGCCATCAAAATAAAGGTCCGCCACACCGTCAAAATAAAAGTCACAACAGCAAGCGCAGCTTACTGGCAGTGCGAATGCAGCCAGGAAAATGGCCCTGGTGGCTGGTTCCTAGAACTACAAAGTGCCAAAGCCCCTAAAGAGTCAAAGTTCCAACATTACATGATAATTAAACTTGTGTGCAAAACACAGCAAATAATGTTCATAATTACACACCTCCGAAACAAAAGCTAGCACTGCAGAGTATAATTCCAGGCAATGGAGCACCTTTATGGTCAGAAAACAGAGTTATCATCTGAATAACACCACATTCCACATCAAATGCAGCTGACAAAAAAAAAAAATACAATTTTGATTTCATGGGGTCTTTAAATGAGGGTTTCTGAGGGGGAGTTTATTATTAGCCTCCCACATCAGGCTCAGGTTCTGAGAGGAGGTCCCTGCTGAAAATCCAGCATAATCCAGCATGAATTCCATTTTGGTCCAGGCTGGTTTATGCTTGTTAGAGCTGGTATAGTGCTGGTCTAGCAGGGGATCAACAGTGTTGGATTTTCCAGCAGGGCTGGCCTGTGGTTTCAGACAGACTTTTGTCCCGCTTGACCTTCATCAACCCCCTGCCACTCTACCTCACAATAACTCAAACCCCCTCCATCACAAGCACCAGGACGTGCACATTTATCTACAGTTCTGACCTCAAATGTCACATTACGTTGAACTGTCGTTCAAATCAATGCCTCACCTTCACCTAGCAGGTTCTCCATAGATATCCAAGGTTAAAACAGTCCACTGCTGTTCAACATTTGGGTTTATTAGGGCTCGAAACATTAGCAAGCATGTGATTGCAAACTTTAAAAGGACAACAAACTCTTCTTCATAATGCATTTAGCTGTAATGAAGAATACATACCATGTCTCTGTGGTTAAAAAGCACTTGAAACTAGGCTTGAATTAGACTTAAACGGAACTCCCAGAAGCTGAGTCATCAGCAGATGAGAGTATTTATTACTCATGTGGGTGTTTAAGGATGTTTTGATGGCAGCTGATTCATCACTCATATTCAGTTTTTGATCCTTGATTGACTGAAGAAATAACAAAACATACATCTTGGATGTCTTTTTCTCGGGTGAGCTTGATGCAGATGAGGGTTATATTACAGAAGGCACGGATATGAGCAGACAGAAACTCAGAGACTCTTGGGGCCACATGACAGACACCTGCTTGAATATCTACCGACTAAAGTACTCGGGTGTCACGCTTAACCTGAAGAATAGGCATAAGTATGACATTAAACAAGTTTTTAGGCTGTGCAGTGAAGCAATTTGATTGTAGCTTTGTTCGCTTGAGCGTGTACCTGCCGTTGAGGAAATTACTTTAGCTCCTAGGCTGGAAGCCGCGGTGCATAACATCTTCTCCTCTGTGTCTTAAGTGCTGCTCTCATAAATCAAATGACTTTTCGCACTTTCCTCTGCTGCTTTGCTCCTCTGGCCTCCTCTTATACTGTCTCTGGTCTTATGAAGCTCTGAAAGGCTCTAATGCGCAGTAGAAATTAATGACATTTTCATTAATTAGATGGACCATTTTCTGACTCCTGCAGTAAGGTCTACATGTTTTACTGTGTTTAGGATGCTATTTTTATGTCTTGTTAATTATCTAGTGCTCATGCACACAAATGTTTCCTCATGTCCGGCTCCACAGTCAACGCTATAGCAGAAACATTTTAGGTTTTATATTGCTTTGTTTGGACCTGTTAATTTGGAGCAAAAGGGTGTTTTATTCGATTCCTAATTATTTATGTCAGAGTAACAAACAATAGCAATTCTCTTCCACATTATTGCTTCCAAATAATATGGAAGCTTGCTTATACCACTGAATAAAAAATAAAATGGTAATTGTGACTTTTTATCTCACAATTCTGACTTTTTTTCTTGCAGTTGCAAGTTTTTATCTCCCTTAAGATATGACTTGGGTACCACCTTTAATTTAAGGATAAAATATGGGGATTTTATCATCCATTGTATTGTCAACCAAGTATCAACAATAATTCTGAAATCTTGGAATGCTCATATTACGTCTCTCCTCAGCAATCCATGGCATTTCAGGTATCATTTGTGTCTGTTGCACAAACCTGTACAGACATGTTTGATTTAGGTATAGGGGTGTGTTCAAATCATGATTCAAGAGTATGTGCAATAATAATAGTGATAGTTACCTTGCAAACCACCATTTAAAGGATTAGTTCACTTTAAAATGAAAATTACCCCAAGATTTACTCACCCTCAAGCCAAGTGTATCTTTCTGATGAACACAATCGCAGATATATTAATAAATATCCTGACGCGTCAAGCTTTATAATGGCAGTGAACTCAACCAAGAGTATGAAGCTCAAGAATGTGCAGCCCTCCATTATAAATGTATTCCACACAGCTCCAGGGGGTTACTAAAGGCCTTCTGAAGTGAAGCAATGCATTTGTGTGAGAAAAATATCCATATTTTACAAGTTATAAAGTAAAATATCTAGCTTCCGCCAGACCGCCTTCCATATTCAACTTACGGAAAAAAACGTAACTAACGTTGTCTCAGTACACCTTTTTCGCAAGTTGAATTGGGAATGTGTAGAACATAGTGCGAGGCATTACACTTTTCTCGTAAGTTGAATACGGAAGGCGGTCTGGCGGAAGCTAGATATTTTACTTTATATTTTAAATTTGTAAATTTGCTGTCCCCTCAAAATAACTCAACACACAGCCATTAATGTCTAAACCGCTGGCCACAAAATTGAGTACACCCCTAAGTGAAAATGTCCAAATTGGGCCCAAAGTGTCAATATTTTTTGTGTGCCCACCATTATTTTCCAGCACCGCCTTAACCCTCTTGGGCATGGAGTTTCATTCAGAGCTTCACAGGTTGCCACTGGAGTCCTCTTCCACTCCTCCATGACGGCATCACGGATCTGGTGGATGTTAGAGACCACTGCGCTCCACCTTCCGTTTGAGGATGCTCACAGACGCTCAATAGGGTTTAGGTCTGGAGACATGCTTGGCCAGTCCATAACCTTTACCCTCAGCTTCTTTAACAAGGCAGTGTTTGTCTTGGAGGTGTGTTTGGAGTCGTTATGTTGGAATACTGCCCTGTGTCCCAGTCTCCGAAGGGAGGGGATCATGCTCTGCTCATTCATGGTTCCCTCAATGAACTGTAGCTCCCCAGTGCCGGCAGCACTAATGCAGCCCCAGACCATGACACTCCCACCACCATGCTTGACTGTAGGCAAGACACACTTGTCTTTGTACTCCTCACCTGGTTGCCGCCACACACGCTTGACACCATCTGAACCAAATAAGTTTATCTTGGTCTCATCAGACCACAGGACATGGTTCCAGTAATCTATGTCCTTAGTCTGCTTGTCTTCAGCAAACTGTTTGGGGCGTTTCTTGTGCATCATCTTTAGAAGAGGCTTCCTTCTGGGATGACAGCCATGCAGACCAATTTGATGCAGTGTGCAGCGTATGGTCTGAGCACTGACAGGCTGACCCCCCACCCCTTCAACCTCTGCAGCAATGCTGGCAGCACTCATACGTCTATATGACGCTGAGCACGTGCACTCAACTTCTTTGGTCGACCATGGCGAGGCCTCTTCTGAACGGAACTTGTCCTGTTAAACCACTGTATGGTCTTGGCCACCGTGCTGCAGCTGAGTTTCAGGGTCTTGGCAAACTTCTTATAGCCTACACCATCTTTATGTAGAGCAACAATTCTTTTTTCAGATCCTCAGAGAGTTCTTTGCCATGAGGTGCCATGTTGAACTTCCAGCGACCAGTATGAGAGAGTGAGAGCGATAACACCAAATTTAACACGTCTGCTCCCCATTCACACCTGAGACCTTGTAACACTAACGAGTCACTTGACACCGGGGAGAGAAAATGGCTAATTGGGTACTCACTTTTGTGGCCAGCGGTTTAGACATTAATGGCTGTGTGTTGAGTTATTTTGAGGGGACAGCAAATTTACACTGTTATACAAGCTGTACACTCACTACTTTACATTGTAGCAAAGTGTCATTTCTTCAGCGTTGTCACATGAAAAGATGTGTACTGAAAGGGGTGTACTCACTTCTGTGAGATACTGTACATCTATGGCTTGATGGTGAGTAAATCTTGGGGTAATTTTCATTTTAAAGTGAACTAATCCTTTAAAAAGGTTACAAAAAATCCTGCTTTTTTAAAGGTTTGTGTAGGTTTTTTCTTAATGATTGGAAATTTTAATGTGAGCTGCAGCTAGAGAGGTCAGAGATATATTATTTCATCGTAGCTGAAAAGGTTTAACTTAACTATGATTAATAGCGTTAATAATAGTTAATTTTAGAAATAATAACAAAGTTGGACTAGGGAGTAGGTGATTTGCACTCACTTTTGAGCTTGAGGGCCTTAACTGGAAGGATGGGAGCATTTGAGCAGATGCTTTCTTTCCCTTACACGATGCTTTCCCTCTCTTTATTTCCCTCCCTCCCTCACTCCCACCCTCCCTCCCTCCCTCTCACTCATGAAAACGGTTCCTCATAAAATAGTTTTAAAGATTATTAGCTACAGTATTGCATTGTGGGCTACAGTATCCTTTGAACAGACTATTAAGGAAGTGCAGGAGATACACACTAATTGCGCCAAGGTAATGCACAATAGAGCTAATAGCACATGCTCTGAGGTGTTAAGAAGTGATCTCAACCATGACAAGCTAACAGCGCATTTTAATCTTATTAACCTTATGTACCGTGCCAACCCAACTGCGACGACTGCACACAAACAATAAAATGATCTTGCGGGTAATTGCATGCAAAGGAAAGAAAATAACTGCATGTTTGAACGTTGCATATTAATTGAAGACAATGAAGCAGTCATATAAAACTAATGTGTGTTGAGTGATGTGTGGATGTAATAATTGTGAATGACTTCCCATGAGACACAGGCTTGGGTTTGGATTTTATCTTCTTTTGAAAACAGGATCCAAGAGCTGGGATTTTAAGATAAATGCATCTATCCACCTCACCGGAAATATCACCACTCTTGAAAAAAGTGTTTTACCTATTATTATTATTATTAGGGGCCAAGCACAGAAGGTGTGTAGGCACTTATTGTAATCTTTGGTGTCCTTATTATTATCATTATTACACCATGGGAGTATGCAGGAAATTTGTGAAATTTGGCACACAGGAAGAGGACGGTCTGAACATTAACCACAGCAAATTTAGAGTATTACATTAATCCCTCTAGTGCCACCAACTGTCCAAAGTTGTACTGATATTAAAGTTAATACATTTTGAATCATAAGGGCTAGAAACCTTTTTCCTTTGAGTCCTTGGTTTAAGATGCCAAAATGAATGTGAGGCTATATCTCTGCAATGCTTTAGCATGTTCAGACCAAATTTGGTTGTGTTATGACCTGAGGATACCTGCACAGTTTCGGCACAGTGCCACCTAGTGGTCAGTAGATATAAAAAATGCTATTTTTGCTTATATCTTTTAAACAATTTGGCCAAAAATCACAGAACCTGTTCTCTTTAGATTCGGTGCAGCATGCCGTGTCAAGAGATACCCAATTTTCCCATATCGGCCATTTTGGGCGTTGACCATTTTTAATTTTGTTGTAAAATACTATATTTTTCAAATACATTGGCGTATTATATGAAACTTTGTGAGTGTCTTCGGCATGATGCCTTGAAAGCACTCAAAAAGTTTCAGGACAGCACCACCTTGCGGTCAAAGATTCTAAAAAATACTAATAGCTTTTGATTCATTTTGCTTGTTTTTTTGAAAACTTCCTTGTCCTTCCTTGAGTCATACCGAGAACAATGATACCAATCATGCCATAGTCGGTCACACTTGCTGTCCGCCATTTGAATTTCTTTGAAAACCTACTTTTTCTAATTCCTCCTAGATTGTTGGTCCAATTTTCACCAAATTTGATTCAGATCATTTTCAGGCCATGCCGGCAAAAAAGTTATGGATTTTGTGTTGATACACAAAACCATTATCATTTAACGTATCAATGAATTTGATGGCATGATTCCAAGCTGAATGTGAGGCTGTATCTCTGCAAGGTTTTGCTGTATTGACATCAAACTTTGTGTATGTCATTGTCACCAGACCGCATCAGTTTGGTCATAGCGCCACCTATTGGTCATAAGTGATAAGCAATGAAATCAAAATACAAGTGATTGTACAGTATTTCGACCATCTTGCCTAAAATCATCAACAAATGTCTTAAATTAGTAATTTTTGCACGTTCTTGACCCCTTAATAGCTGCTTGCAGCTATATTATTATTATTAAATAAAAATTCAATTTGGCTACTTTCTGAGGCGCTTAGAAAAATTGAATAACTATTTCCATTTAAATCGTCTCTACATTAGTTGCTGTTAGTCACATTATATAGTGTATATATCTCTGACCAGGCCTCTTTAGCAATCTCCCGCTCTTTTTTTCATTACCTTCAGATGGTGTTGTCTTTTTTCTTCAAAGTAAATGGAGTGAGATTTAATAGCCTGAACAGACAATCCTGACCTCAGTGCTATTATGCTGAAGAACACATATCATTATCATCATGTCATTATCTCTAATTTCAGGTGCCTTAGAGCTGATTTGAGAAAATTCTCTAAATGAGATCTATAGAGTGTGTAACTGAAAAGAAATGAATTTGGCCTTAAGTAAAACTACATTTTGATTCTTTTTTTTTTTTTTTTTTTTGCTAAATAGTAAGTGGTTTTAATGTGTATTCTTTGTGTTTTGAACAACTCAGGCTCATTGGAAAAACATGCCTGTGGCAGACATTATTATGCAAAATTATATTATGTTGCACATTTGGTGACACTTTTAAAGTCAGATATCCAGAAATTGACGCTAAAGCATGTGCAGTTTAATCTGAAACAGACCAAAGTAAATCTGGCAGCTTGGTTGTCATATGTATTGCTACAGTTCAGAAATGAAATGTCCGGTGAGGGGCAATAAAAGGATAAATCTCTACCACGTTTGAAAATAATGTATCACCTATGCTAAACCCTACACTATAGCTAACCAATGGTGTTAACAAAAGCAAACATGAGATTTAAACGTATTTGCTGAAGCAACCATGCTTCCACAAGTGTTTGAGCTCATTTATCATGACTCGTGTTTCACGGGACTCGTACCTAAATAATTCGCATTGCAAGTGCAGTACTGTACCAGTTGAGTAAACAAGCTAGTTTACTAAATCAGAAAAGACACACATGGAGCTGATCATGTGATGCAAACATCAAAACGTGTTAATTTACAAATCATGCACTATGGTAAAAGTGTTTTGAGGTCATAACACAGTATTGTGCAAGGAAACAACACAAAAATAAATACAATCTGCCCCTGTCATAACAATTTGTGTAAACAGGAATGAAAGTTGTCGAAGTTTTACTGCCACAATGTTTTACTGCTCAGATGGAAACTGCAGTGAATTGTATGTAAAGATACGTTTTTGCAGTTTTGCGTAAATTAAGGTACACTGTAAAAAAAATCCCAGTAAAATTTACCGTAAAAAATACAGTAGCAACGTAAAAAAAAATGTTAAATTTACGGTAAAATAACGTATTTCATTAACTGATATAATATTAATTTACCAACCTAATGAAGTACTAATATCTGTTTTGTACCTTTATAATACACTGACAGTCACCAAACACAGTGGTGATGAGAGTCACATGATGAATCAAAGTTCATCACAAGCAGATTTTCCACAAGCTGAGAAGGACAACAGTAACATATAGAAGGTGCACACAGTGTCATTCACACACACACTAAACACCACCATGGTAACATGCATGAAATTTTAAAAATGCAATAAACATTAATTTAACAACATTAGATGTAACATAAACCCTAATGTACATAACTGATTAGAAAAAAATGAGAAAAACTAAGAAGAAACAGAGTTATTTCAACGAAAATATATCAAATGTGAAGTGTCACGCAGGGAATTGTGGGAATGTCAATTTACGGTTTTTCACTGTAAATTTTACAATGAATTATTTTTCACTTTCAAAAAATTACATTAAATGTACCGTTAGATCTATTACAGTTATTCACCGTATATAGTACGGAAACTTTCTGTAAACCAATTGACAGTTTTTCACCGCAGCATTTTTACAGTCTTTTACTGTTAAAATCACGGTCATTTAGAGGCACGCTGTTCCAATGAAACTAGGTTGATTTTGAACCAAAATATGTCAGTGGTCAAAATGTAGTTGTTAGTCTGTACATTATAGAGTGTTTTGTTCAAGCTCACATTTGATACACATTCGATATGGTTTGATTTACTCACTTTACTTAGTGCCGTTCAGATGATGTAACTCATAAATCATGAATACAGTGTGGTCAACTGATATTATACATGCATTTTTTATTAGTTTTTTCCGGGTATACATTCTCACAACATCTTGATTTTAATTAGTCATCCTAAGAAGCTAAAAATGAGCTTTCTTTTGCTTTTCAGTTATTTTGGATGTGTCTAAATTTGGAATCGGAGCAAGGTTGGCATGCAAAAATAACATCCCTGTGCTTTTTATTCCAAAAAATAATCTGCTACAGAACAGACGGTAGAAATATGCTCCCAGCTATAAAGCATTTAATAGCATTTGAAGTGTGTAAATGCTGACTAGATGAGCACTACATTAACTTCATGTTTTCATTGATCACAGAAATCCTACAGAGTTTTCTATAAAAGCATAATGGCTGAATGCACATAAATCCATGACGTTATTTACTAGGTTTAAATTCATGCTTACAATTTGTCCTCAGAACAGCTGCTCTCTGAAATACATGACCACTGGCAATCCTAAAGGTCTAATAAATGATACATGATTTCCTCTTGTACCTTCAGTAATATGGCATGTATTGAAGGAAAATGGCAAGCTAGCCTCTGACCTCACAAACTGAAAACTAGCCCCTATCTAAAATATATGTCTCCTAATCTGGAAACGCATTTCTGTGGCCCTCAAGCATGGGGTTGAATAAGAGTCAAAGTCATCCAGACTTTCTGCTGCTCAAGCTATTATTTTCACACTGTCCCACATTGCAGTGTACTTCATTACAGAGTTTCCTGCTTCTAATTTAAAGGGTTAGTTCACCCAAAAAATGAAAATTCTGTCATCACTCTCATGTCGTTTGAAACCCTTAAGACTTTTGGTAAACTTCGAAACACGCATGAAGATACAGTATTTTAATGAAATATGAGAGATTTCTGTCCCTCCGTTGACAGTCTATGCAACTACCACTTTGTTACTTCAAGAAGTTCATACAGAGATCGTAAAAATATGAATTGAGTGGTTTAGTCCACATTTTCTGAAGAGACACAATTTATTTGATAAACTGATTTAATTTAGCTTTTATTCAAATATAAACATTCATCAACGCACACATCAGTCATGGTAAATGGAAGCTCAAGCATGCGAGAAACAATGTGGTTCATTCTCATGTGTTGCCGCTTGCGAGCAACTCCTTTCTTTGCGGAAGCTTTGTGTTTAAAGAGCTAATAAAATATTTCAACTCAAGTCAATATTTTGTGTCTGATTATTTACTTATGTGGCAAGTAGCCGTGTAATAAGCAGGATAATGTACATAAAGCCGGTTGTTATCGAAGAATAAACCCCTTGCATCCTGATCACCCTGTCTGGGTTTATTCTGCAATAACAACCGGCTAGATGTACATTATCCCTTACATAAAATCCTAAATCGGTTCATCATATAAAGTGATCATAATATAAAGCGATCAAGTCTCTTTAGAAAATTTGGACTAAACCTCTCAATTTATATGGATTAGTTTTACGATCTCTTTATGAACTTTTTGAAGAGACAAAGTGGTAGTTGTGTAGGGGTCAGTGGAGGTACAGAAAGCTCTCAGATTTCATTAAAAATATCTTCATTTGTGCTTTGAAGAACGGTTTGGAACGACATGAGGGTGAGTAATTGATGACCTTTTTTTTTTTTTTTTTTTGGGTGAACTAACACTTTAACATTAAGGAGCAGTTTACACGACACTATTTTCAACTAAGAACAGAAATCTTTTTATGCATTTTGGCTGGTCATTTACACAACAACGGCGTTTTGATGGCCTGAAAACGCAAGCATTTGAAATCGGGTTTCAAAGTGCACGTTTTTGAAAACGATACCGTTATCATCTCCATGTGAATTACAAAATGTGAATTTGTGACATCATGCACATAAGTATTATGTGTTCAGTCTATTGGCGCGTAGTGTTTCTTTACAAAGTGACATCGCCATCTACTGGCCTGTTAGCAGAATACAACATTTCATACAACATACCCTTCATTTTAAAGGAACACTCCACTTTTTTTGAAAATAGGCTCATTTTCCAACTCCCCTAGAGTTAAACAGTTGAGTTTTACCGTTTTCAAATCCATTCAGCCGATCTCCGGGTCTGGCGGTACCACTTTTAGCATAGCTTAGCATAGTTCATTGAATCTGATTAGACCGTTAGCATCGCGCTTAAAAAATCACCAAAGAGTTTTGATATTTTTCCTATTTAAAACTTGACTCTTCTGTAGTTACATCGTGTACTAAGACCGGCGGAAAATGAAAAGTTGTGATTTTCTAGGCTGATATGGCTAGGAACTATACTCTCATTCCAGCGTAATAATCAAGGAACTTTGCTGCCGTATCATGGCTGCAGCAGGCGCAATGATATTACGCAGCGTCTCTCACAAACGTCTCCATGGTTGCAAGGCACGTTCCCTGTGCAAGCAGGGGCTCACGGGCGCTGCGTAATATCATTGCACTGCTGCAGCCATGGAACGGCAGCAAAGTTCCTTGATTATTACGCCTGAATGAGAGTATAGTTCCTAGCCATATCAGCCTAGAAAATCACAACTTTTTATTTTCCGTCGGTCTTAGTACACGATTTAACTACAGAAGAGTCAAGTTTTAAAAAGGAAAAATATCAAAACTCTTTGGTCATTTTTAAGCGCGATGCTAACGGTCTAATCAGATTCAATGAACTATGCTAAGCTATGCTAAAAGTGGTACCGCCAGAACCGGAGATCGGCTGAATGGATTCGAAAACGGTAAAACTCAACTGTTTAACTCTAGGGGAGTTGGAAAATTAGCCTATTTTCAAAAAAAGTGGAGTGTTCCTTTAAAGTGATTTAAGCTTGATCTTGTGTGAGCAACATAATATCTAATAATAATACCTTTGTGAGGTTAGACACCTTATGGTAATCTGATGTGAATGAATATGAGGCAATGAGAGACAGAACAGTTTATTGGGTTGAATATCAGTTCATACAAGAAAAGAAACCAAACAAAAGGAAAAACTCTCTCTAGATCAGTGGTTCTGTTTTGACTCCAAGGTCCCCCGTTGTCCACAATAATATTCAAACGACTATTCCAGGTGTGTGTGTGTGTGTGTGTGTGCGTGCATGCGCGTGTGCTTGTTTTCATGATTTATGATGACACAAATTTGTATAATGACATGTGTTTTACACTGGTATTATGACATAAACATTTCATGAGTCCTCATATTTAAAATAGCTTTAAAAACATACTAAACAATGTTTTATTAAAAATTGTTTTCTGTGATGGGTAGGTGTAGGGGTAGGGGAAGTGTAGGGGGATAGAATGTACAGTTTGTACAGTATAAAAACCATTACGCCTATGGAATGTCCTCACTAAGACAGCAAAACATACATACAGGTTGTGTTAAGTATGTTTTACTCAATATTTTTACACACAATATTTTTACACACAATATTTTTACACAGAGTTTTAGAGCCTGGCCTAACAAGAGAAATGCATAAAAACACCTCTACATGTACATTTCAGGCCTAGAAATCACATTTTTAAAATTAGGCTACCTCATATATCTAAGTTTTTCTAGACAGTGGGAATCCTGGTTCTTTGAAGATATATCTTGATATTTAGTTTATTTAGTTTGCAGATATTAGTTTTATTTTAGTTTGCATTTTAAATCATCTTGAGGCACCCCGGGAAGTTTGCTGAGGCCCTAAGTGGGCTGCTCTAGAGTCTCCTGCAACAGAAAAACAGGAATATTTTCATTTAACTCGTTTTATAACATTATTCAGAAGTTACTCAGAAGTGTATCATTCCCGTTTTTTTATGAATATGGCTTAGAACTGTATTGGTGAGTTTTGGCCATCAGATGGCAGTGAAACAAATGTTTTAAGATCTAATACTTGGCAACTCAACGTCAAGAAATGAATAGTTGTCACTACAGGAAATACTTAAGGGGAAAACAAGTTATTCTGACTTTATTAGATTGTTTATTTGTAACTATAAAAAAATAGTAACCTTAACTAATTGGTTAATATAAAGGACAACATGAAGTAGCTGGAATGCGTACAAAATACTAACATTCTTTTGCAGTGAAGTTTACCCAAAAGATTATTTCTTGTTCTTCCTGTTCCAGACAAACAGTCTTTGTGGAAGTGTGTTTAAACATTTGCTGATACATTTATCTGTTCTCAGAGTAAGCATTTCATGCCATATTCCCATTTTGTTAATGCTGAAGTGTTGACAGATCAGATCAGAACCTGCTCGACTGACTATCAGTGCAACTGCGTGAACTTGTGTGCACTTCATTCCAGGAAGAAAAATGAGTTTGTATTGTTTGTTTTTTATTAATTACCCAGGCTGCAGACCATTAATGGGTTTGGATGGCATAAACAGAGAGTAGATGCTTGTTTCTTGGTCTACAGTTTTTGTTGCATAAGCAGCATGTGTGTAGCATAGTGTTGCCCTATCTTAATGCAATCATTGCTACGTGCACAGTGCAGATCTCTAGGGAGTACTTCAGCAAAGCATTGCATCAAACAGATGACAAGACACTGTAAACAAAGATGTTGGGTCTGAGGAGGTGGTTCCAAGATGCACAAAACAAGCTCATTTTCTTGCCTACATTCTAATTTGGCAATTAGTGGAAGGATGCTTGAAAGCACCTGTTTTCTTTTGTTTAACATGCCATCTACATAAAGAATCATTCCCTTCAGTGTCTGTTTGAAATTCAAAACAGCAGGGGAGCAAATATGTCTGTTTATCAACAGAGGTGGACATTGTCACAGCAGTAGAGGACCTATTCATGCTGAAATCCTCAACCATCCATTCCAGCCAAATCTCTTTGTATATTCATAGATGTGATGCAGAAGAGACCCAGGGGTTCATCTGGGACTGTCAGCTGTAAAACTGTTTATCTAAGGACCAGATTAGAGCATACACACACCGTGTGCCATAAATATTTGTATGGACTACTACAGTGCACAGCGTAAATGAGTACACCCCATCTCAATGAACACAAAACCAATTTCCTAACCAAAGACTTAAATCCCATGGTGCACAGTTTTGAGCAATCTCTTGCCACAAGTTACAACCCAAGTAAATATATTAATATATTCATGCTAGAGTTGTACAAATGAGGGTATTTTCTAACCTTTGTGATCGCACAATCTGTGATCTATATAGGCCACCATTATCGCTGTAGCTTGCATGCGTTCCGGTCTGTTCTGTTTATGCAGTTTTTCTTCGACTACCTTGTGAATCGACACCCCCAGGGCACGGTTGCCACCTTGTGGATATACTAATTACTGCAAAAAAAATTTAATGCGCATGTGCGACCTGCGTGAACTCTTCTGATGACAAAATACACATCGCGCACTGTATGCTGACCCTCGTGTACGGTTAAAAAGTGGAGTAAACTTTGGGCTTCACACCAGGAATACTGCCCTATCTTTTAAACCTGTATAAATGTAGGCTACTATAAATGTTTTATTGCATATACAATCTTAAGAAGAAAATTTTCTATATAGAACCTTAAAGGGTTCTGTCAGGTCCTTCATATTTAGAACCTTTTCGGGGTTCCAATCATGGGATCATTTTATGGATTTAATTCTAATTAAATGTACACTAAGTAACTTTTGGCCCTCCAGTGATTAAAAAACAAAACTGCATACATTTAGTGGAAGAACATTGTTTTGGTTGTGCTTTGGCTCTGCTTGACTGTGCAGATGAATATGAGTTATGGTTGAATATGAGAATATGGTTATACTGCATCCAGCCACCTGGGGGCGACCAAGACATTTTGGCTTCACTTTTCACGACTCGTGTGGCACGCTTGGTCCAAACACTCTCAACCAGATGCCCCAAGAAAACAACAAACGGTGCTAATATACACTCACGATGTGATGTAATACTACCAAAAAATAATCATGCTAAACTTTATCTCCATACCGAAATTCCAGATGGCCAGTCAGTGATTCATCTTTTATAAATCATTAAAATATTTGTGTCTGGGATGCCATGAGCACAGAGACTGTAGTGTACAAACCACAGCCGTGGCTTATCTGTATGGGCAGGTAGGGCAGAGCCCCACCAAATTATTCATCCAAACATAGACCTCTCTATATACACTGAATTAATAATAAATTATAAATGTGTTCAGCATTCTGCAACAAATATTTTTCTGATTTTCTAGATTATTAAGTCATAATGTGAGCAGGATATATTAAAATCTAGCGCAAGGATTAGTCAGGCATGTATTTATTATACTAAGGCTGAATCCCAAATGGCACCCTAACCTAAACCCTCACGCAGAGATTGTATATTATAGGGAGATGAGAGGGTCTGTATCTCTGACCATTGGAGAAAGCATAATGGCTAACTTAATCACTTCTCAGCCTATTGTGTAATGGCAGTGACATCAGTGCCCGCCATTCAAAACTCCTTCCCTGCGTAACGCCTATGCGTACTGCCAGAGCGTTAACATTAGCCATTACGCTTTTTTTGTCTAAAGGTTGCAGGTTTGCCTTCCAGTGGCTTTGCCTCACGGTCTTCCTCTGAGTCCGCACTTTCGTGACGTAATGCTGCCTTGACTGCCGGGTAAAGTCCTCTGCATAGCTCGCTGACTTGTTGGCTCTGCTGAAGTGCGCATCGAGGGCGTTTAGCGGCCGCAAAGGAGGCGTTCGCGAGCACCTTTCTGAAACCTAAAATCATGAATGGGACACCCTACGGTCTCGTGGACTTAACGGATTTCTGATTTAAGGGATAAGTTATATGTAGGATTAGGTTTAGGGGTAGGAATAGGGTTAAGACTAAATTTTCAGACAGGAATGTTGTTCCATGTCTTACTTGGCAAAATCACGGTGACCGAAAGATGCAATGTGTAAATTTTAGGAGGATCTATTGACAGAAATGCAATATATGATAACTGTTCATATTAAACCATATAGATTTTGGGTGAATTTCAGGTCATCTTTGCATGTAGAGCGAACAAATGGGGGAAGAGGCGGTGAAGGAAAGGAAAATGTCGATTACGGCAATACTGAAGTGTGATTGACTCAATGTGATTGCGCCTCGAGGGTGTCACGACCGTCAGTGAGAGTGCCCGAATTAGCCACTTGAGGGCACTCCATCCTGGACTGTTTTCACTCTATTGACTACACTACCCATAACGCACTGCCGGACTCATTATCCAATTATCACATCATCACACCCAGCTGTCACGTATTTTGTAATCAGTGTCTGTCTATTTTATCTCAGTTGTTTCTGTCCTCAGTTGTGGTTTGTTGTATTTTGTTACGTGCACTTTTGTTTTCTCTGGCTTTCTGTATTGGACTGTTTTTGTGGAGTTTAACCTTTGCCTGTGCTCTGGATTACATGCTTGGAGTTTCCTGTAATAAACATCGATGCACTTGGATCTTACCATCTTGTTCTTGTGTGCACCGTGACAGAACAAACCACCGCTATGCAAGGATCCAGCAGCAGGAGACTCCGGTCATCAGTGGGGGCTGAGGAGGCTCAGGCCCTTTTGGCAACTCTCCGCCAGAGGAGAATGGGAGTGCGGGCATTCGTCCAGAAGTTCTGGTCACGGGCGGAGGGGTATGGTCTCTCTGATACGGTCCTCAAAGACACAATTAATAACTGTCTGGATAAACCTCTGCCGCAGTGGGAGATGGAGCTGGTAAGGGGATTAAACTTTTGGAATTTCTCCAATTACCTGCATCTGCGTGGGAATGGGCCGCTTCGACTACCTCCAGCACCTGCTCCAGCCCGGGTGTCCACTCCAGAGCCCGCTCCAGCCCGTGACTCCACTCCAGTCCGTAAGTCCGCTCCAGCCCGTGTGTCCTTTTCAAGGCCTGCTCCAGCCCATGAGTGCGTCCCAGCCCGTGAATCCGCTCCTGAGGCCTCAGAGGAGGTTGGCACTGAGTCTCCGCTTCACACTCGTAAAAGGAGGAGGAGGAGGAAGGCTATAGTCATCCCTCAAGGCCTGGAGGCTTTCCCAGAGCCCGCTCCAGTCAGTGAGTCCACTCCAGTCAGTGAGTCCACTCCAGAGCCCGCTCCAGTCAGTGAGTCCACTCCAGAGCCCGCTCCAGTCAGTGAGTCCACTCCAGAGCCCGCTCCAGTCAGTGAGTCCACTCCAGAGCCCGCTCCAGTCAGTGAGTCCACTCCAGAGCCCGCTCCAGTCAGTGAGTCCACTCCAGAGCCCGCTCCAGTCAGTGAGTCCACTCCAGAGCCCGCTCCAGTCAGTGAGTCCACTCCAGAGCCCGCTCCAGTCAGTGAGTCCACTCCAGAGCCCGCTCCAGTCAGTGAGTCCACTCCAGAGCCTGCTCCAGTCAGTGAGTCCACTCCAGAGCCTGCTCCAGTCAGTGAGTCCACTCCAGAGCCCGTTCCAGTCAGTAAGTCGACTCCAGTCACTGAGTCCACTCCAGAGCCTGTTCCAGTCAGTGAGTCCACTCTAGTCAGTGAGTCCACTCCAGAGCCCGCTCCAGTCAGTGAGTCCACTCCAGAGCCCGTTCCAGTCAGTGAGTACACTCCAGTCAGTGAGTCCACTCCAGAGCCCGCTCCAGTCAGTGAGTCCACTCCAGAGCCCGCTCCAGTCAGTGAGTCCACTCCAGAGCCCGCTCCAGTCAGTGAGTCCACTCCAGAGCCCGCTCCAGTCAGTGAGTCCACTCCAGTCAGTGAGTCCACTCCAGAGCCCGCTCCAGTCAGTGAGTCCACTCCAGAGCCCGTTCCAGTCAGTGAGTCCACTCTAGTCAGTGAGTCCACTCCAGAGCCCGCTCCACTCAGTGAGTCCACTCCAGAGCCCGTTCCAGTCAGTGAGTACACTCCAGTCAGTGAGTCCACTCCAGAGCCCGCTCCAGTCAGTGAGTCCACTCCAGAGCCCGCTCCAGTCAGTGAGTCCACTCCAGAGCCCGCTCCAGTCAGTGAGTCCACTCCAGAGCCCGCTCCAGTCAGTGAGTCCACTTCAGAGCCTGCTCCAGTCAGTGAGTCCGCTCCAGTCAGTGAGTCCGCTCCAGCCAGTGGGTCTACTACAGAGCCCGCTCCAGCCAGTGAGTCCGCTCCAGCCAGTGAGTCCGCTCCAGCCAGTGAGTCTACTACAGAGCCTGCTCCAGCACGGCATGCTCTCCCTATCAGTCCGGTGATGGCCAAGAGGGCTGTCCTCACGTTCTATGTTTTGGCGGTATTGCGTGCCTGGAGGATGCTCTCAGAACAGCCCCAGCCTGAGCACGCTGCCGTCCCAGAGCAGCCCCAGCCTGAGCACGCTGCCGTCCCAGAGCAGCCCCAGCCTGAGCACGCTGCCGTCCCAGAGCAGCCCCAGCCTGAGCACGCTGCCGTCCCAGAGCAGCCCCAGCCTGAGCACGCTGCCGTCCCAGAGCAGCCCCAGCCTGAGCACGCTGCCGTCCCAGAGCAGCCCCAGCCTGAGCACGCTGCCGTCCCAGAGCAGCCCCAGCCTGAGCACGCTGCCGTCCCAGAGCAGCCCCAGCCTGAGCACGCTGCCGTCCCAGAGCAGCCCCAGCCTGAGCACGCTGCCGTCCCAGAGCAGCCCCAGCCTGAGCACGCTGCCGTCCCAGAGCAGCCCCAGCCTGAGCACGCTGCCGTCCCAGAGCAGCCCCAGCCTGAGCACGCTGCCGTCCCAGAGCAGCCCCAGCCTGAGCACGCGGCCGTCCCAGAGCAGCTCCAGCCCGAACACGCGGCCGTTCCTGAGCAGCTCCAGTCTGAGCCCGCTTCCTCCGCTCTCCCTGATACGGCCACGGAGGCCGTCACCGAGCTGCTCGTTCTCCCTGATACGGCCACGAAGCACCCTTGGCCAGTCCTGTCGCCGCCGTCCAAGCCTGCTGCCCTGCCGCCGCCGTCCAAGCCTACTGCCCTGCCGCCGTCCAAGCCTTCTGCCCTGCCGCCACCGCCCAGATCTTCTGTCCTGCCGCCATCATCCAAGCCTTCTGCCCTGCCGCCGCCGCCCAGGCTTTCTGCCCTGCCGCCACCGCCCAGGCCGTCTGAACCGTTGGAACCAGCCTGGTCAGTTCCTCCGGCACCACCCTGGCAATCAGCCAGGATTCCAGACCCTCTGGAACCAGCCTGGTCAGTTCCTCCAGCGCCACCCTGGCACTCAGCCAGGACTCCAGAACCACTAGAACCAGCCTGGTCGGTTCCCCCAGCGCCACCCTGGCTGTCGGCCAGGACCCCAGGTCTGTTGACACCCGCTTGGTCAGTTCCTCCAGCACCGCCTTGGCAACTTGCCAGAACCCTGACCCCACTAGAGTCTCCATGGACTGTTCCCCCGGCTCCCCCCTGGCCTTCTGTTGGAGACTCTGGTTCTGGCCCACCATCCCTCCCCCTGATCCTCCTCCTGTCCACCTCCCTCCTGAGTTTTTGTGTTTTTCATTTTTGTTTTGTCTGGTGGAGCGTCTGGTAGCCGCTCCTTTGAGGGGGGGTAATGTCACGACCGTCAGTGAGAGTGCCCGAATTAGCCACTTGAGGGCACTCCATCCTGGACTGTTTTCACTCTATTGACTACACTACCCATAACGCACTGCCGGACTCATTATCCAATTATCACATCATCACACCCAGCTGTCACGTATTTTGTAATCAGTGTCTGTCTATTTTATCTCAGTTGTTTCTGTCCTCAGTTGTGGTTTGTTGTATTTTGTTACGTGCACTTTTGTTTTCTCTGGCTTTCTGTATTGGACTGTTTTTGTGGAGTTTAACCTTTGCCTGTGCTCTGGATTACATGCTTGGAGTTTCCTGTAATAAACATCGATGCACTTGGATCTTACCATCTTGTTCTTGTGTGCACCGTGACAGAGGGATGCTAATTTGAAAGAGAGAGTTTGAATGTTAATTTCCTTTGTTTTCTCAACGAGTAGCCCTTTCTCAGTCCAGACAGTCTGGCATTAGTCTTACAATGTACATAACTGGCGTCTTGCTGCCTCGCTTCCTGATAGGCAACGACTTGTAAGGCAGCTTTTGTGCATGAAGCGTAACAGTTTAATAATCTACAGAAAAATAGTGCAACCTTTGGTGAAAACTAAACAAATATTTAATTACTACAGTAGTAATTTCTCACTAGAAATGACATCAAAAGTGGAAAATGTTGGTCAAAAACATACATTTACACACAAATTGACCAGCAAACGCAATTTTCGGATGCCATCTTTATTTTTCTAGCTCAACTGTCACAGAATGGAAACAACAGGATTGTGGGATATCAAAGGCAGCGAAGTATACGTCTAAGCTGCCTTAAAAAATCGATCAGATGAAGGTATCTCAGGAAACAGGAAGTGAAGCTAACATTGAATTCGGACGTGCCTTGATGCCTTCCTACCTTGAAATGTGTCCTCCGAAGGCAGCATTTACAATTTTCAGACGCAGCCTATGTGGGGCAGCCGGTCTCAGAGCCCTCCCTAGCTCTACTGCGCCCCACAAATTTCTAATGTAAATCTGTGGTGAAAAATGGAACTGCAGCCCGCTGTCATAGAGAGCCATTTAGGTAAACGCACCTTACGTAAACCACGCTCAAGACAAGGCGATATCAGGCTGCTTCAGATATGTGTCTGCATCAGGTCAGTATGTCATTCTTCCTATTCTTCCTATTTGGAGTAGAGTATCAAATTAATGTAGTCTGGCTATCACCAGACCAAGCTCAATTTAAAATTGAACATTGGTCTGGGGAGTTTGCTATGTATTTCCTACTGCACAAGAGGCGTGATCAACGAGCATTAGTCACGCAATTGGATAGTCCTTCAACCAATCAGATCAACGATCCGGGTGACGTACTTTGCAGAGCGATGCGAAAACTCCAGACAGGTTTACCGTGTGTCTCAATCAGCTCTCTAGTTCAGTAGTCAGGGTACTGATCAGGGAATCAGCCACATTCACTTGCATGATATACTGATTCACGACCTAGGGAACTAGGGAGCTGATTGAGACGCAGGGTTAGTTTGTATTGGTTTGTAGCATTGATCCGCGGTTTGCAGAAGCAGCAATGGCATCGAGCGATTTTTGCAGGTTGTGCAAAAAAACATGAAAGTGATCGGTATTTACACCCACTCGAGCAATTTGTTCGCTAACTAAAGAAGTCATTCAGCATTGTCGAGAGGTTAAAAGGCGACTCTGATACTGTTCTGGTTCAGTGTAAATGAACGCGGAATATAGCCGCCTTAAACTACGTCATTGTCATGACAACCAAAAAGAATTCCAGTCAGCTCAGGCGGCGCGAGATTCAAGAAGCAGGGAGACGAAACATGTAGAGCAAATAATAGAAATATTGTCTACCATCAATGGGCATTGAAGTAAAAGAGTCCTGTACTCACAAGCAAACCACCAAAATAACAGCAGAGAATCATTGTGTGTCATTAATCGCTGTTTGTAATCTTCCTATGAAGAGACTGTCGGATCAACGCTCTGCTACATTTCTCTCAGATAAGGTAAATGCTTAACACAATCGGCATCACTGTGATTGTGCATTGTTATTTTGGAGTGACGGTCGTGCGAGAGACGGGTAGATCAGATAGAGTTTGAAAGCTGCTTGCCGTCGCTTCTCTATCGTCATCGTGTTATACCCGCCAATAGCGAGCAAGGTGGATAAGCCAGTCTGTGATTGGTTCCCGCAAAAGTGTAACAGCGCAGCAGACGGGTTTCCAGACTGAGTTGCCGAGCGAAATCAAATCGCCGGCAGATCAGGCTGGGTTTACCCAGACTAAAATTGAGTATAAACCTTTTAATTGTTTGTTTTATGTTTGTTTGAGAATAGACATTACTTTTTTCCTCACTGGAATTCCTACATAACTATATTCTAAAACATTCGGAAGCAATGAATACTACATTAAGCAATTCTAAGGTGCCATTCTGTGTTTGTCATGTGTACTTAAGTCTATCAATCATCATTAGAGCGCCACCCTCAGGCTGAATAACGCAAGGACATTAGAATTCTGCCAAAAGTATGTCTGATGTGTTCAGAGATTCGAATATAAATCTTACAAAAACTAGCGCTAAGACCCTGAATCTGCCCTACCTACATTTTTGGCCAGGAACCGCTACTGGTACACCACAAGTTTTTAAACGCTTAGCTGAAATGTGTAATATAAATAAATAGTGCTCATAAATGGCTGCTGAGAAAGTTTTTTCAAGTGAAACAAATAACTTAGAGGCTTGGACCTAGAATGACCATTCCTTACGCCATGACTTAAAGGGTTAGTTCACCCGAAAATGAAAATTCTGTCATTTATTACTCACCCTCATGCCGTTCCACACCCGTAAGACCTTCGTTAGTCTTCGGAAAACAAATGAAGATATTTTAATTGAAATTCGATGGCTCCGTGAGGCCTGCATAGGGAGCAATGACATTTCCTCTCTCAAGATCCATTAATGTACTAAAAACACATCTAAATCAGTTCATGTGAGTACAGTGGTTCAATATTAATATTATAAAGTGGTGAGAATATTTTTGGTGCGCCAAAAAAAAAACAAAATAACAACTTATATAGTGATGGCCGATTTCAAAACACTGCTTCAGGAAGCATTGGAGCATAATGAATCAGCGTGTCGAATCAGCTGTTAGGACCACCAAAGTCACGTGATTTCAGCAGTTTCGCTGTTTGACACGCGATCCAAACCGCTGATTCGACACAAACGATTCATAACGCTCCGAAGCTTCCTGAAGCAGTGTTTTGAAATCGGCCATCACTAAATAAGTCGTTATTTTATGTTTTTTGGCGCACAAAAAATATTCTCATCGCTTTATAATATTAATATTGAACCAGTGTACTCACATGAACTGATCTAACCCTTTAACAAGCAGATAAGGTCTAACCCAGTTTACACAATCAGTCTTTTTTTCTTTTTCACTGGACAAAGTGTTATTTATCGTTTTCTCAGCTCACACACCCAGCACAGGACGCTATAAACAGTCAGCAAAAAAAAATAAAAATAAAAGGGAGAGAGAGATGCCAAAACTGTCGTTTCTCACCACCCTTAACACATCCACTCACACTGCAGTTTTGACAGCAATGTCAGTTTGGACCATGAGTCTATTACCAAGAGCATTATGGGTCCCTCAAGGAAGGATATAAGAGGACAGAAGCTAAACACAGTGTCTTCAGAAAAACTTTAAACTGTCTCAAACACAGTCTGAAAGCAAACAGAGTGTTCCATGACACTGTGGGAAACATGGAATTACTTAGGTAACATTTTACAATAGAGTAGTGCATGTATGACGTCACTTTGTAGGCCAACAGGCAGTTAGCATCACACTGGTTCCCTCTACAAAATCCCAATAGGATCAACAAAGGTTTATGATAATTACACGCTTTGTCCATCAAGATAATTTTGATAGAATGACACAACTTTTATAAAATTTGAAGCATAAATGCAGTCGCCAGAAGTAAAAAGCTAAAGGCAGGCTATAAACAAACTACACCACGGTCGCTCGACTTCAACGTCAGCATCACTAAGCTTCCAACTCTTTCAGTTTTTATCTAAAAACATTTTCCCAGAACGTTTGAGTTAGACTAGATTATGAGAGCACAATTATGAACATAATGAGGCTGTAAAAGCAGATTGAGCTCATCTGTTTGTTGTGATGGCGTTTAATATTGCCGACAGCCTCTGTAGTCCCATTTAGCCACTTGTTAGCAACTACCTTTTTCAAGACACATAACAGAAAAAAAAGAAAAAGAGTGGGGTAATACTGATGTATTTTATGTCGTAGAATAAAACGTGAAAGTGTCTTGAGCTTGTGTTCACCACAGACCTTAATTCAGCCATTTAACCAAAATCCCATTCAAAAAACCCATTGACTTCAGCACGATGGAACTGGAAGTGTTAAAATGATAACTTGCTTCTGCGTTTTGGCCTACAAAGTGATGTCATACCTGCACCACTCTATAAAATTCACTTGTTAACATTACTTAATTTTTAACTAACATGAACTAACCATGAGCAATACATTTGTATCTTTGTTAATGTTAGTTAATAAAAATACAGCTGTTCATAAACTTGTTCATGTTCACAGTGCATTAACTAATGTTATCAAATACAACTCTTGATTTTAATAATGTATTAGTAAATGTTGAAATTAAACATTAATAAATGCTGTAGAAGTGCAGTTCATTATTAGTTCATGTTAACTAATGTAAGTTAACGAATGAGCCTTATTGTAAAGTGTTAACCATATTTTATTCTGATCAGGACTATGGACCTAAAATAACGCAATTTCAAAAAGGCTGCTTCTGACGGAGTTTCAGATTCTTTAAATATGTGTTCACTGGTGACTTCATAATCACATGCCTGGTGTATTTATTATAATAATCAGTGTTCTCATAAGAGTCTGGAGCAGTGATGATGTAAGCATTCTTCCTCAAACCACACAAGACTTTAGGTCAGAGTACCAGAGATTCTGAACTTCCTCTTTCCATTAACTCTCCTGCCCAGTTTCCAATGTGACCATAAGAAGTACTGCTTTTACTTAAGCAATGCTGCATAATGTCTAACATCTGCTCCATTATGTAATATATGAGACTACAATCTGCTAAAAATAAAGTTATAAAAATGAAGTACCCTGTGGAAAAGAGGAAGGGGCAAATTTTAGTTTAGACTAAAATTATTTGGACACTTAATGGGTTAGTTCACCTAAAAATGTCAAATCTGATGTAAAATCAAAATGGTTAGTTACCAACATTCTTCTAAATATGTTCTTTATATTTTATGTTCCACAAAGAAGAAAAATCATACAAGTTTGGGGGGGTAAATTTAGAGTAAATTCTGGAAGAATTTTAATTTTCACACATAAAAAAAGCACAGACGTCAATCCATAAGAAAACAAGCATAGTATGCATCCTGTTCAATATTTTCTCTAATGCAATGATATTCATGCATTTCAAGTGCATTCTCTCTTGTAACAATACCACAAACTAGAAAAAAAATAGTGCTGGTTTCGCTTGCAGTGCAACTGACAACTTCCTCTTTCATCAACTGCAGGGCGTCTAGATGCATCTGTACATTTCCTTTTCTGAACCGAGATGGTTTTACTAGTCGAGAGCTACAGTGGTAAAGATATACTACAACTAGATAATGTATTTGAGATACAGCATATGGTCAAGCAAGAACTTTATGTTAGAGTTTATAGTAGGGCTGGTTTAAAATTTTCTCAGTTTCTCAGTTTGGGTCAAAGATTTCTCAATTTTAATCAATTTTCAAGAACTGATATCTTTTCTTAAATCCCAATAAATCTTTCAGTCTGTGCTTTTTTCAGTTGTTGCGTGTAGCACCACCCACTCAATAAATCGCAATAAGCTTTGTGCTTTGTTACTTATGATATGAAACAAAGTCTCAGCCTTCTTCAATTTTATTATGAAATTCAAGCAATAAATACCATTTTGGCTCTCTTTTAAGTGTAGTGACAGATCGCTGTAGCGCCTCAGTTCAAGCGAAGCGGCAGCTTTACTACTAGTTACAGCTCGAAAGAAACATGAATGAACATCAGAAGGTATGTTGAAAGATACAGTACAACAGAAATCAGTATCATGTCTCATGCAATCGCTCAATCAGTGTTTAAACCACAGAAAGACATTGCTTGTAAGCAATTTCATGTAAACTCACATTTACCTCAGAAAAGCCATTCAGAAGTTAATCATCTAGAAAAAATATCTTTAGAAAGCAGCATTTTGATAGATTTATTCACTATTTATTGTATTTTTACTTATCCTGTTCTTTAAAATGTTGTAACACATGTATTTTTGAATAAATCTGTCATGTATGACAGCCACCATTTACATGTTTATATTTAAAACTCTACAGAGTGCATTTGCTTGACTGGCTACTCTCTGCTGTCTCAGACGACGACATTTTTGTCCTGTGTTGGCCACCATAGCTTCTCTATATTGCAATTCGCAACCTCACCGCTAGATGCTGCTAAAATTTACACACTGCACCTTTAAAAAAACAAGTAGAAACATAATTAAGCCATTAAAAATGTATTACTATAACGTTATTATATAAAAAAAAACTTCCTTGTGTATAATTTAAATTTAAGGGATGTACCAACTGGGATTCCCATAGTTTACAGCATTAGTTGCATTTTTTACAGCATTTTTTTCCTTAAGGAAATTTGGCATGTACCGAATATATACCCCAATTAATTGATATCAATTCGAAGTCAATCACAAGCTTGTGAATCGAAATCACATTGAATCCTGAAATTTGTGTCAATGCCCAGCCCTAGTTTATAGTTAATTAGGTGAATATCGCAAAATTTGTCCAAGTCATATTTCAATGTAAAATCAAGTCAAAGAAAAAATATTTTTCTAAATAAATAAATTTTATTTACATTTTTTGCACTATGACTTGATTTTCATGACAAATAAGCTCTTTTTTTTTTGTCAGACATACCCAATTACCCTAAATAATTATGATGTAGTTATTCCCTACATAAAATGCTTTTAGTTCCTGATATAAGAAATGAAGAAAACAATTAAAAACCATTTCATACATTTTTAATGCAAAAACCTTTTATTAAAAAAAATTATTTACAAGGTAAAATTAACATAACAATACACATTTTAACACTGATATTTTTACAGTCTTTATAAAAAATTTAAAAACTAGCTATTTATCAACAAGCCTTCATAACTTAAAAGAAATTGTGCTTTTCATATAAAATATGAAATTATTTATAAAATAAAATATCTAGTGAGAAACTTGGAAGTCTGTCCAAACAGTCTTGACAAATTACAAAGACACTGTGAGCTCTATTTCATTAGTGAAGGGAGGAAAAAGAAGCTGTTTTCTTCATCATAATATCCTTGTGTGAAGGCAGAGATTGCGGTTTTCTAAACGGCAGCTCTTCAGGTGCTCAGCGCACGTGGTGCGTCCCCTCTGATCACGTGTGTCCTGTCAGCTCACATCTCTGTCAGACAGATAAGATTGTGACAGCTTGGGTCAGGGGAGTGAGGTATCATGGATTTGCAGTCTGGGGAGTTATGATTCATGACTGTCACTCCACTGATAGCGGAGCATGATGGGAGTGAGCGCTGTTAAACCACTGGCCTTTTGTTAGTAATTTGGCAATAGGCAGATTAACATTATCGCACTGATGAACATTTTACTTGTATTTGTCAAGAATGATGTTATAATAGATTGTCGGTCTATCACTGAGCACAATGTGACAAACAAGATAATGGGTGTTGGTGTGTAATGCCAATTGTTTTCTGTTACATTATCTACTAATAGGTAACATATCCAGTTATATGGCAGAGACATATGAAAGTAACTCTATAGTCCCCTTGGGCACTGAGGTTTGTTATCGCACACTTGCGGTTGGGCAAACATACTTCACACCAAGAATGATAACGTTCTGATTTATTCGAAGCGCACTGCTGTTTTGTCGTCTACCACTTTAAATGCTCAAACGCTTTAAAATCTGGTGGATTCTGATTGGCTGTCATTTTTTTTATCGTTCATTAGCTAGAAAAAAAAATGCTCTGAAAGTGCATTATAAACAATATAATTTCTCTGTGCCGTTATAGTTGTGATGTGGACTCTGCTATTCTTTTATATTTAGAATGATTTTTAGAACTATATCTTTATTGATATTGTTATAGTTATCATCCTCAGTGTGAACAGGCCGTAAGTATGGAAGCTTGTTTCTGCCATGAAATAAAAAATAAAAAAGGTAATTGCGATTTTTTATCTTACAATTTCTCGCAACTTTTTTCTCGCAATTCTGAGTTTATATCTCACAATTCTGACTTTATATCATGCAATTCTGACTTTATATCGACTCTATATATTTTTTCTCAGAATTGCTAGATATAAACTCACAATTGTGAGTTATAAAGTCAGAATTGCATGATATAAAGTCAGAATTGCGAGTTATAAAGTCAGAATTGCATGATATAAAGTCAGAATTGCGAGTTATAAAGTCAGAATTGTGCATGTTAAAAACTCGCAATTATGAGAAAAAAAAGTCATAAGTGCGACTTTATATCTCGCAATTGTGACTTTATATCACGCAATTCTGACTTTTATATTTTTAATTTAGTGGCGAGAACAAGCTTCCATATTTAATTGTGTATTGATCTAGATTAATAAAATTCTACATTCTGATTAATTGTAAATATCATGATGCCACACGCCATGCTTTCAAAAGATACACTCTTGGGGAAAAAAGGTCCAATGAGGTTCTATATAGAAACTCAAAAACTCTAAAAAGAGTTTTAAAGAACCAAAAAAGTTCTATTTAAGAAAAAAAATACTTAAACTTTAACCAGTAATTTCGATATTTGGTAACACTTTACAATAAGGTTTCATGAGTTAACATTAGTTAACTACTTTAGTTGACATGAAATAAGAATTAACAACACTTCTACAGTATATATTAATATTATTTCATGTTAATTTTAACATATATGTTTACGTATGTATTGTCTCCTAAAATTAAAAATTCATTACAACTAAATCCATTAAATGAACCGCATAAAAGGACTCCTGACGGACTCATTTGAAGTTCTATATAGAAACTTTTCTTCTAAAGAGTGATAAAGTTGCATTTTTTTAATATAACATTTGAATTAAACATTTAACCAAGCTGTTTTTACCTGCAAGCTCTCTATCCAGGTTATCAATGAAGCTCTGTAGGTCGCTGGTGTCCCCGAGCCTTGCTGTAAAGAGCAGAGAGAGAGACAGAAGACGTGAGCACACTGGAATGCTACAGACTCCGTGGAAATGCAGCGGAGTGCACTGGCATTTCCTGTGGAACATTCCAGCCAGAAAGAAATGCGACCCTCTGAATTACGTAAAGCAAAACAATATAGAGGGTGAAATTCTCTATGCATAAAAAAATGCCACATTTTCAAATGGTTTTAAAAGGATTATAATAAACCAAGGGCATAGGTTTGAATTCGACATTGGTAGGCAGTTATTTCATAAAAGCTCTTATTTCAGTGTCATTGTTAATTTGGTGGATATTTCAGCAAAAAGTTTGCATTCAGTCTAACAGCAGAAAGTAAAGAAGGTTTTAAACACTTGCGTTCCTTGAATGAGCGGGGTTTCCTAACGTACTATTTACTATAGCTTCTCAGGTAATGTTATTGGTATGACCCATTTCAGGTGTGAACGAAATTACATTATAGAAATGTATCTTCATCTTATTTATGCTTACTTGTAAAAGAGGTTGTTAATCTCAGTGAGACCCTGGGCAATTAAAAGTTAAATAAATGCCACAAGACACAATTTGACAGCAGTGGTTATATATAAATACAATTGTTTGATCAAAATTATTGTTGTAGGGACATGTTCCCAGACTCCCTACTAAATTCCATTCCCTTGTAATAAAAATTATAAAATCCAACAAAATTTGTAAAACGCATGCATATAGATCATCCTAAACTGACTGATTGATTCTGGGTTTTTTATGTCTGTCCTTGTTCACACTGGCTCACTATCGTATTATCATATTCAATTCCATCATGCATTTTGTAGCCAGATATGCAGCATCAAAGCAGGACAATCCACAAACAAAGACTACAATAAGATGGGTAGAAACAGCACACAGCGGTTAGAGCCATGGGAGGAAAAGCCATTAAGGCTTGTTTAGTAAATGTAATGGCTATCTGCTGGGAGTCATTATGTTAATACCTTTTTGTGCCGTGGACATGCTTGCAATGTTGAGCTCTTCTTGACTTGCATTCAAACTGTTTACCAGCGAAGCCTCACTACCTGAAAAGAGAGAAAAGGATTAATGTGTGCCTCATACATGTGAATGCAAGTAAACTACAGGGTGGTTGAGGTGCACAAGGGTACTGATATCACAAGAATAAAGCTTTCGTAAGATCAAAGGTTAACTAATACATTTATTCTTTTACATAATCTATGAATCACAATGCAAAGCCCTAGAAAGTGTCTGTGTGTGTCGGGTCTGGTTGTAATGTCTTTGAAAGGGGCAAGACTGTCCACAGATGTGAGCTACAGTAACAATAAAGACAATGTTTTGTTTTTCAAAAGTTCACAATTTTTCTTTTATGGTTAAAGCTAGTCTGTGTTAATTATAATTAGCTATTAAAGCTATTGAAGTCTATGGAATGTCCTCATTTAGAACGTGGGTGTGTGTTTGATAAAAGCAGAAAATACTATTATCTTTTGTACTAAAAAAGTTTCTTTAGATAAAGAGTTTTTACTGCAAATCAAGTAACTGGTAATAGAGAAATATGAGGAAACCATCTACTATATTTTAAGTAGGCTAGTACATGAAAAGACATCCCTCTCTGTATGTGAAGTATGTATGTACATTCGAGTTTACCAGGTAGTGTACTTACAATAGTCTGAATCGTCTCCATCACTCAATCCTGTGTGTCTCTTCACATCTCTCAGCACATTTTCAGAGCTCAACTCCTTCACAACATCATTAAACTCCTGCAGCAAGTCTCCCAGCTCCAAATCCAACTCTAATACAATAATTGCAGAGCCAAATACTGAGAAATCATTTTACACTATTTATGACTGATGTCTACTTGACTGTAAATAAATAAAATGAATAAACTCAAATAAATCTACTCTCCTTAATATATATATATCACATTTGAAATAATGTGGCATGTGAAATTTTATACAAGAAAAGCTTACCAGAAGTATTTGCTGTACACATCCTGTGGTTTTCTGTGAATAGTCCTGTGAACTGATTCTCAAATTAATGCTGTGGGTCCTCACATACGTATTTATATAGACTCCACCCAGCACACGGTTTTGTCTCCGTGGTCACGGTAAACTTTGGTCTGGGTGAAATTTCCCCCGACGCCTACACATAACGTCACATGCGGAACGAGAGAAAGAATATTTCCGACCACTTCAGTCTACTACCCCAGTTTTAGAGCACAGTTATGGACCTTTAAGAATTTCCAAAATGCAGTTCCTCTTTAAGTGCTAATTATTTGTCCTACTATAACTAGACGAATCTTTCTGTCATCTCTTTATGACAGTGGCTGTCAAGTTACCACAGCTGGCAAATATTTTGGCGGAAACTGATGTTACTGTGGTGTTTTTGTAAGGGCTGTTATCATTCTTATATTCATTGTAGCCTAGGCCTACTTTTTAATATTTTATGCATATCACTTTTTTGTGGCTTTTCATTTTTCAGTAGTTTTATCATACACCAAAAAAAAAAAAAAAAAATGACGCTGACTTACAAAATATTAATATAATAGACCTATTAAACTATGTGGCTAGAATAGTTGAGAGACATCAGATAAAGTGATATCACTGGTGCCCTCATGATGGCGTCACTGAGACAGATGAGCCAAATGTCAACATAGCAGTAATACAAATATAACAGTGCATTTTTGTTTTGAATAAATTATAGTTCAAATTTCATTTTGTTCAGAAAAGCAAAACTGAACGTCAACAACTGAAAAGAAAAGCTAAAACTACTATAATCTCTCTTATTATCATTTTGAGTGTATATATTATTATAAAGCATTACAGAGTCCTTAGTGTTGAATGGGGGGAAATCCTTAACCGCGACCCATCTAACATTAAAACGCATTCGCCCAGAAAAACATCCCGTCAGACCAGTATTTTCCCTTTCAGCCAATGGCTGAATAATCGCGTTAATCTCGAGCTGCTCACCTGTAACACAGGTACGGTGATATTTCCGCCCCGACGCATTTCACGCGAGTTCTTCTCATGCTCACAGAGCTCAACATGTTCTTGAAGAATGGACCGCTCAACACCACCACATGATGAACTGGACTATACTACAGGTCAGTGTCATGTACAGAACATTACTCGGTATTATTCTTATATTTTCAGAAGGAAAATTTTCCACCTGTTTTGGCGTTGAACGCCAAGTCTGTCAGGCGTTACACTATGGTAAAGTCCACAGTAGTCAGTCAGTCAGTCTGCATTCAGTGTGCAGTAGCTATATCAGGTGAGTTTTTGTTTGTTTGTTTGTTTGTTTGTTTGTTAATGTTATTTCATTTGTTAGTTTCAAATAGACAGACAATTAGACTACTGAATACAAAAAAAAAAAAGAAAGAAAAGAAAATAAATGTTTAAAGGGTCAAAGTCTAATAGCCTACTCAAAAATGTGCTGTTGGCGCTTTCCAAAAATTGGTGTACCATTACTTTTTTCATAAAAAAAAAAAAAAAAAGCAAAAAAGGCATAAATCCCATGTTTGTTTGTTTTAAGAGAGCTATGTTAGATATTATGCATTTATTATATATCATGCAGTTTTCAAGCTTAACTATTCAACACTGTTAGTAGTTATAATATTAAAAACGATTGTAAACATAATTAATTAATGGAAAAGTAATAGCTTATCAAACATACATTTGCCGCCGAACTCGTTAAGCCCCTTCTAAGTGAAAATATGCCATCCTGCTATTTCCTTTAGAATGTTTAACCTTGAATTTATTAATGTTTATTTCGAGTAGGCCTATATATTAAATCATAATATTTACTATAAATACAAACAATATAGTCAAAAATGACAAACCTTTTATAATTATATTAATTATGTTTTATATAATTTGATTTAATAAAATATTTAAATTGTGGAAGAAGATGATTTTCTGAAATGTAAGCACCTAAATTCACTGATGCATTGTTGGGGGATGCATTCATTTTTAAGAATTCAAGACCTATTTTGTGGCCTGTTCATGAAAAGTATGCAGGCATTTGGCAAGCTTAGTTCAGATTATATATTCTAAAGTTAAATCTCTGGCTGCTGGAACATATAAGTCTACAATAAAGCCTGTGCAAAAACGCATTCAACAGCAGAAAAAAAGACTGGCTTGGTGGTTAAGGATTACACACTTAACTCCAGAGTCAGAGTGGTTAAACTTTTATATGGAAAGAAGGGTGTTGCTTTCTTCCAAGTAGTAATCCTTTCTCTTTTTTTGTAGTGGGTGCTTCTCTTGGCATCTGCAGGGCAAATCCAAAGCCATGCACTTCGTTTCACCATCCTGGAGGAGCAAGAAGCAGGCATTAAGATCGGAAGTCTAAGCAAGAACTACTCAGCTCCATACCAGCTCTTCGATGAGTACATCAGAGTGGACGAAAGCACAGGGGATCTGTTCACTAAAAAGCGCATAGACAGAGAGACCTTGTGTCCGTCACATCAGGATAGGGACTGTACTTTTTCAAACACTGCAGTCGTGAGTCATTCTGAAATTGTGCTGATAACAATTGTTGTGGATGATATTAATGACAACGCTCCTATTTTTGAAAGGGATGAGATTCATATACGCATACCTGAAGATGCATCAAATGGGACGGGTTTTCCACTGGATGACCAAGCCCATGATAAGGACTTTGTCAATAATGGCTTGATACATTACCATTTAGAAGGCTCCGATGGCTTTTTTGGCATCAGACAAGATGGGTATGAACTTGAGCTGGTGGTACAAAGAAAACTGGACAGGGAAACTCAAGAAAACCACTTCTTGGTTCTTGTAGCAGTAGATGGAGGTTCAGTGCCACTTAGCGCTACAGCTATTCTCAATGTAACTGTAACCGATGTTAATGACAATTGCCCAGAGTTTGATGCTGATAGCCCTATCACAGCCATTGTGCCAGGATTAGGAATCAAGGGCACTGCGGTGGCGCAGCTTAAAGCCACAGACAAAGACCTGGGCCAAAATGCCCAGATCACATTCTCCTTCAGCCGTCAGATCTCAGACAGGGCCAAAACGCTCTTTCACATGGATGGACCTACAGGCCTTATCAGCTTAGCTGTTGACGTGCAGGTTGACAGTCCTGAGGAGCACGTGTTGAAAGTCTTTGCGAATAGCCCACTTTGCCCCCCTGCTCAAACTCAGGTAACCATATACATTCAGCCAGAGACGAGTCCAGAGCCGACCATAAAGATCAGGTTTGTCGCAGAGAATAAAAACCAAGTGATCGTGTTACAAGAGAACGAGCCCCCCACTGTCTTGGCCCTCTTGGAGTTAGAAGACACCTCTAGCGATAAAGGTACTCTGTCCTTAGAAGCAGACAGCATGCCATTTTCTTTGAAACCAAAAGCAGGCAGCTATTTGCTTTTAACATCAAAACCTCTAGATTTTGAGATGTGCAGCGAGTATGATGTTACAGTTGTTATTTCTGATCCTCACGGCACACGCCTGCACGGAAGGAAGGTGATCAAAGTGGTGGTTGAAGATGTGAATGATAATGCCCCAATGTTTGATCAAACACAGTATGAAAAGGACATCAAGGAGAACAACATTCCTGGTGTGTTTCTGCTGAAAGTCCAGGCTACCGACGCAGACAGTCATCAGTTTGGCAAAGTAAGGTACAGGCTTACAACTGGGGGACCTTTCATAATTCACGAAGAGACGGGTGTGATTTCGGTAGCAGAGTCGTTGGATAGAGAACAGCAGGACAGATACCAACTGACCGTTCTGGCCCGGGACGGCGGCGATCCTTCTCAGGAGGGCTCTGCTATTGTGTCCATAAACGTACTGGATCTGAATGACAATCCACCGGCCTTTTCAACCCCACATTTCTATTTCTTTGTGTCTGAGAGCCTTCCACGACTTTCCCAAGTTGGGAAAGTCACAGTAAGCGATACCGATGAAGGAGACAACGGCAAAATAGTGGATGTGCGGATTTTAAATGAAAAGGTCCCTTTTGCCATAGACCTGGCGCAAGGATCGATCCGCAGCACTGGTGAAGTCGATCGTGAGAAGCAGGACCGCTATGAGCTTCTGGTTGTAGCCACAGATGGCGGCAGACCGGCTCTTTCCACTATGGTGAAAATAACCGTTTTTGTTGAGGATGTCAATGATAATCAACCCAAGGTCCTTCTTCCTAGCAGCAACCTCTCCTGTCAGACAATATCTCCAGCCACCCGAGCAGGGAGCATGATAACAAAGATCTATGCCATTGATGAGGACTCAGGAATGAATTCGGACATCACTTACCAAATTGTTGCAAGTGAACCGGCTCTCCATAGCCCCTTCCAGATTGACCAGCACTCAGGAAACATCACCCTGGTCCAGCATCTGCGCAGCGAGGATTACGGCATGCACCACCTCTTTGTAGTCATTCGCGATGGAGGAAAGCCAGACCCGCTGCAGACCACTGTGTGGGTCAACCTGCTGGTCAACGAAACTCGGGAAAAATGTCACGTGAATGCCGTGCCAGAATACCTGCCGGCGACACTGCCACCTCCGATGCCGCTCAAAGACTGCAGAGGCGAATCAAATGCCTGGCTTGTTTTTTTTCTCAGTGGCCTGGCCCTTATGCTCATATCAGGCTGTGTTCTTCTGGCAGTTGTAGTGATGATTATGAAGCACAAACACACAAAAAGGAAAGTGAAAAAAAAGAATGCATGGGAAACTGGAAATCTCTGTGAACTGAAGCCTTTGAACTAAAGCAAGGGCTTTGCAGATATACCAGTTATGTATGAAAGTATGACAAAAGTTTGGGAAAAAAACTTTTGATAACCTGTAAATAGTATTCTTTGATTTTTGGTTAGCATTTTACTTCTCGATTAGTATTATAATAGTAATATCATAGTACTACTAGAATAAATAAAACTAAATATATTAGTATGAGTTTGGCCTACTATGTCTGAGATACTTGCTTCCTTTTCCCAGGATGATGTGTTTTACCTATGCAAATTTAAGCGTAATAGATAAATATAAAGATTGTTGCACTTAAGGACTGTGTTCTGTTTATTCTTAGTCAGCAATGGTGTGACATTGATTGAAGTGAAATGAAAATATTTACAGGTGCAGTCTTGCAGGAAGAAAAATGCACTTGTTTGGATTGTTCTCATGTTTCTCCTCTTCATGTCGCCGTGAGTTTATGAGAGGTTGTGTTGATGCCTGCAGTCTGCAATCAGCACCATTGTCTAGATCATGAAACAATATAACCATTTTTATCTGTTATGCTGATTTAAACCATTGACTACAAATTCTAGTTCATGTTCAACAAAAGCCAAATAACATTTTAGGCATTGTTTTAGTCATCACAGCTTTCTCAAATCTTGGCAGTATAGTTAATTAAATCCATAATACTGGTTGATGTTAATTAAATGAACACGGAAGGCTGAATAAATATACATTATAGGATGTAGAAGCATTACCATTGGGAAACATTGAGATGTTCTTGAGAGTGAGCTTGACCTTCGTCCTTGATAACTTTCAGGCTTACACATTATAAAATGGCCACTTTTCCAGTCAATTCCTGATGGATAAAATCAAGTCCTTCCCCTTTTTTCTGTGAATGGAATTAAGTGAAGTGTTTGCTTCACATTAAGGAAGCAAAATGTGGGGATTGTCCAAATTTTTGTTTCAAGAGGTTAAAGTAGATTCATCAAAATTCAAATATCCTCTAATGCCCTATCTGTAAGCATACAATCAACAAATGTTTTTTATGGTGACTAACAGTGCATGTGGTTTAAATACTGTTTGATAGCTAATGCTATGGAGAAACCTCCTGAGAAAGGTTATGAAAACCTCAATATCATTCATTTCATACCCACAGGTTTTCTAACTGCCAACAGTCCCTTTCTCCCATTCAGGAGGTACAGAGACGCATTAAACATGCATGGAATGAGGAAACTGTAAATGATTTTATTTTGAATGCAGGTGATTTGGACACAAACAGAGATGAAAGACATTGTCTTACAAGCACCACATGAAATCTTGAAAGAAAACTACAGAATACAACAGAAAACATTACAATCATACTGTGACAAAGAGACAGTTCCCAAGAAGTGTAGCAGACATGACAGGGTTTTGTCAATGACAAAAAAACAAAAGGCATGTTTGGGCAGGATGGATGTATGAAGGTGGAGTGGGAAAGCACTTCCCGAATAGCTAAGAAGATATGAGAACTTAATCTCATATCTACTTAAAAAAACTTCCGCATACAGGTTAGAAAAATGCTACACAGATTATTCTCAAATTACATCAATATCCGTTGCTGCTCCTCTTCCTTATACGCCCCAATCTGTTTTTCGTCCTTCCACTTTTTATGCCCACTGAAATAAAAATATTGTCAAAAAGCTGAATAGCATGTTAAATACTTTTTACTGTTTGTACACATTTGATCTGCCCTCAGTAAGTATTAACAGATCAAATGAGCCCACAAGACAACATTATATCTTCCAAAAGCAGAAAATGTTACTCACCTGCAAACAATAAAAACAGAATCATCTCTCATTTAATGTTCTAAATCAATGAGTCAATAGAAAGATTTACTGTGTTTCTGTGTTGGGAAAGGTTGATTGATATCAAATGGTATTACCATAGTACTGAATGATTACCATTTAGCCTACTATTTTTGGTATATTTCAGGTCTTTACTTCAACATATTTCAAAAACAATATGACACTGCCATAGTATACAAAAAATAGCACCATGTTTGGTACTTATTAACTCACATTCACACAAGTTAATATGTTATGGCCTCAGAATGCTATGATGTTCTATTGTTGCCACAACAAAACTATGTGAACAGTGGAATGAACACTTTTCAATAATGCAAAAGAATGAATTTCACTAACATTGATGATTGTTTGTTTTTTCACTAGCATTTGCTATATATTCTAATCAGTGCTGGTAGTAACTGATTACATGTAATCTAGATTACATTACGTTTTAAAATACTCGTAATCCGACTACAGTTACTTTTTATTGGTTACATGATTATGTTATTCTCACAGTGGCATTAAATTATTCATAATTCATTGATTCTACCTACTTTTTTATTTTCTACTTATACTAAAGTTCTTCCAGGTTCATGGAATAATTGCACACATAGACCAGATACTAGTCATGTGACTATCACTGAATACTGAGACACACACACCATCTGATCACTGCATTTACAGAAATCATTTCACTTTTAACAAGTGTTTTGGGCCCATGCCACTTTGATCGCAAAAGTGAAAGTACCCTTTGTGGTTGCATCGCGGTGCCCCCATATTCCCATCCCCCCCCCGGAACGTGATTTCTACTGAGTGAGGACTGAGAAATCGATTTCCATTTTTCCCAGAAACAAGTTTAAATGTGGACTCATCTGACCACAGATCACATTTCCACTGTCTTTTAGACCATCTGAGATGAGTTCAGGCACAGAGAACTCAGCGGCATCTCTGCATAGACGTGATGTGTAGCTTTCTCCTTGTGTAACAGAGATTCGAGTTGCATTTCTTGATGCAGCGGCAGACTATGTTAATGGTTTTCCAAAGTACTCCTGAGCCCATGTGGCTATATTTAACACAGCAGCATGATGGTTTCTCATGCAGTGCCATGTGAGAGGTCGAAGGTCACGCACATTCAACTAAAGTTTCCTGCCATGCCCTACACGGACTGAGATTTCTCTATATTCCCTGAATCTTTTCACAATATTATGTATGGTAGATGGTAAAAAACCATACTTTGCTATCTTGCATTGAGAAATGTGATTTTTTTTAATTGTTTGACAATTCCCTCATGAAATTTGGCACAAAGTGGTGAGCCATGGCCCATCTTTGCTTGGATGTTCCTTTTATACCCAAACACGATATCCTCGCCTATTACCAATTCACCTGCTAATTGTTTTAAAACTATTTAACTTGGATATTATGTAATCTTTCCACTGTTCATTTTTTCAAAATCTGATTATATTTACAAAATACAATTAATTTGGCCAGTGAAAACATTTTTAAAAAATTCTTTGTACTTTTGTCCGTTAAATAAAGGTTCAAGAAAATTAAAGGCACAATATGTACGATTTTTAGATTAAAATATCCAAAAATCACTAGAACATAGGGTGACCATATGTCCCGGACATGTCCTGGCCATGTTTCTAAATAGCCTAAAATGGTTCGAGCCCCTGCCCCTTTAATCGTGAAAGTGAACTTTTTTGGTGGTATCGTGGTGCCCCCGGAACACGATTTCTATGCGGAGCTATGTTTAAGCCAATGTTCCTGTTGACAGTCCTCATGCATTAAAATGATGTTGTATTTGCAATGCTTTGACAGTTCTCTGTTGATCCCACCTTCTCGCAAGCCACGATTGGTCAATTATGTACAATGCCTGCACACTATTGGTCAAATTACTTTTTAAATACTACCTTCAGCAAGTATGAAAACAAAAATAAAACCTGGGACATTTAGGCAATTTAGAAATCCTGACCAGGACATGTCCGGAAAAAAGAGGATGCATTGGTCACCCTACTAGAACAATGTTTTGTTTACTTGTGCACTTAAATTATCGCAAACATTTCCAACAATGTTTAAATGCAGAGAAATCAGCTATTTTAACCAGGACACGGATGTTATGACGTAGAACCCGGAAGCGCTGCACTGTGTTTACTATGTGAATAATGTAGGTGACTGACACAGAAGAGAAGATATTGTTGAATAAAGTTGTTATTTTTGTTTGTTTTTTGCACACAAAAAATATTCTTGTCGCTTCATAACATTAAGGTTGAACCACTGTAGTCACATGTACTATTTTAATGATGTCTTTACTACCTTTCTGGGCCTTGAAAGTGGTAATAATGTTGCAGTCTATCGGAGCCCAGATAGCTCATGGATTTCATCAAAAATATCTTAATTTGTGTTCTGAAGAAGAATGAAGGTCTTACAGGTTTGGAACGACATGAGGGTGAGTAATTAATGACAGAATTTTTTTTGGGTGAACTAACCCTTTAAAGGGATAGTTCACCCAAAAATGAAAATTTGATGTTTATCTGCTTACCCCCAGTGCATCCAAGATGTAGGTGACTTTGTTTCTTCAGTAGAACACAAATGATGATTTTTAACTGCAACCGCTGCCGTCTGTCAGTCAAATAATGGGAGTGGATGAGGACTTCTGTTATAAGAGTAAATAAAACTTCCATAGACAAATCCAAATTAACCGAAACGATCGGTTTGTGCGAGAAACCGAACAGTATTTATATAATTTTTTACCTCTAAAACACCACTATGTCCAACTGTGTTCAGCATTCGCTTAGTGATGTCTGATCATGCTCTGACAGCCGAAGTGATGTCTTGCACTCATTGAAGTATATGCGCGAGACATCAATGCCGTTCTCAGAGCGCGATCAGACATCACTAACCGAATGCTGAACGCAGTTGGACATAGTGGTGTTTTAGAGGTAAAAAATTATATAAATACTGTTTAGGTTTCTCGCACAAACTGATCGTTTCATGTCTTAAGACATCAATGTGTTGTCACAAGCCGCAGGGTTTAATTTGGATTTGACAAGTTTTATTTACTCTTATAGTAGAAGTTCCCAATCACTCCCATTATTTGACTGACAGACGGCAGCGGTTGCAGTTAAAAATCATCATTTGTGTTCTACTGAAGAAAAAAAGTCACCTACATCTTGGATGCCCTGGGGGTAAGCAGATAAACATCAAATTTTCATTTTTGGGTGAACTATCCCTTTAAGCCGTTTATGACCTTACTCCGATAAAGGAAAACTGGTAAACGCGTTTACATGACCACGTGCATTGTTGGTTTATTTAGCATAATCGGGTTAAGAACGTGCATGTAAATTCACTCAATGTGATAAACGAGTTTTAGGTCAAAAGTAATCAAAATGTAGTCAGATTATATTGCCTTAAATGTGCAATGTAATGTATTACATTACTAATTACAAATTCTGTCGTGTAATTTGGAACCAGCACTGCTTCTAATCTAATGAAGGCGCTCTAAAACACTTTCACGTGTGAACATTAGAGGTCAGCAGTGAGTCGAATGTAGTCTGAATACACACAAGATTTTAGCTCATTAGCACTACCTTTTTTCCCACAGTTATAGGCTAAAGTTTACAAACAGTCTTATGTTGAACTAAAATTTAGGTAAATAAAAATTACAAACACATTAAACTTTTAGTAAAATTAAAATTTAACACTCAGCAATTGATTTGGTCACAGAATGAGCTAAATTCTCTTCTGTTTATAACTGAGCTAAAAGTGGCCTGTAATCCTTTATCAAACACTTTGCATCTTGAAGCTGCTGATACAATGCAAATCAGAGGCACTTATTTTAAGGGAACATTTTGAAATGTTTCTGCATCATGACCCTGTCAGTCTGCTCCTTGAACTCTGAGCCAGTCCATTGAAAAGACACATTGTTTCTTAAGGTTGGTCTTTGAGTCTGTGTTCACTGTGTAGGAGACTGTGAGAGCAGTCTGTGGCATTATACTGAAGCTCAGCACCGCTGCCTACAGACATGGGTAAGTTCAGCATTTCTACTGTTTAAAAGGGACATTTTGAGCTATTTTGTATATGATTTGAAAAATGCTACTTGTATCTTGATAAACTAGTGCACAGAAAGTTGAACAATGTATGACAGTGATATACTTGCATATCAAATGGCTCCAAAAAGTACTACATATTTGAAAGTGTTTGAATGTCACTGCAATAGATAGCTACTAAATTCCTGCTCTTAAATTCTACCTACTTTTCTCAGAACTAATTTCTGTCCATTGTTTTAGCTCAGTGTCTATTGATAAGCTTGTGTTTTGCTGAGTTTTAGTGGATGTATGAAGTCAGTTCCTCACACAGGTGAAGATCATCACATTAACTATGAACATCATCCAACCACATAGTGGCACACTACTTTTTGAACAGTATATATGTCTTAAAATTTCAAAACTAATGTGAAATGTTTTGCTTGTGCTGTCTTTCTTGAAAATGAAATGGCACTTTCTTTGATATTTGGATATATTTACTGGTGCAGTTTTATTCTACTGAATAACTGCTGGATTTAAGACTTCAAGTTTTTATTTATTATTTGACCTGTTCTGTAATAATTCAAAAATATATAGTTTTTCATTAGGTTTAACCAACTTTACTACTGTTTGGGGTCTGTAAGAAGAGTTATTTTTGAGTCTCTTCTGCTCACCAAGGCTGCATTTATTTGATCAAATATAGTAATGTTGTGAAATACTTTTAACATAAAATACAATTTATTCCTGTAATCAAAGATGTATTTTCAGCATCATTTGTCCAGTCTTCAGTGTCACATGATCTGTCAGAAATCATTTTAATATGCTGATTTGCTGCTTAAGAAACATTTCTGATTATCATCAATGTTGAGAACAGTTGTGCTGCTTCATATTGCAATTATTTAAATGTCTCACTGCTAAAAGTTTTGTAATATGGTACTGCTGAGTCAGTGTTGCCAACTGCTTTCAGTTGAAAGTAGCTAAATCTGATCCCTAAATGGCTAGATGATGTCATAATGGTGATTTCACTGATATAAATCAGTGAATGAGATAAGAATCTAGATAATGTTTGTCCAAGAAGTTGCTAGATTTGTCACTAGGCTTTTGAAAAAAGTCTCAAAAGGGACGAGGGAGTCGCTAAATCTAGTGACAAAATAGCTAAATTGGCAACACTGTGCTGAGTCACAACGTATTTAATTAAAAATGTTTTATTGCACATGATCATGAAATAATATTTCAAATAAAGATGTAAACGAAACAACCAAAAATAAAACCGATATTCCTCTGTTTATAAATAAAACAACGTGCGTGACCCCAAACCATCGGCATTCTGCTGATGCTCGCGCACACTATCACCCCCAGCTCCATCCCAAATCTTCCCCCCTCTGTATTCAATCTGGTTCCTCCCCTTTACTCATTTCAGTCAGTCTGTTGGGGGCTGAGGTGGCACCGGCTCTTTGTTTGCTTGTCATTGCTGGCCCTTGTGTGGCATCGAGACAAAGGCTATTGTCAGTGCAGCCACAAAAAGAGACACTCTGGCTCTTGGTCCTCCTTATTTTCTCACACTCCACATGCCGTGGTACAGACCAGCTCCGTCACCCACCCCCACACCAGCACATGATACGGATGGAAAAAGAATGCCCACTTACACTTATCCGCACAGACTCACGCTCTTAGCTGCAGCTGCTGCTTTGTTGCGAAGGAACGTCGCAGTGTTTCAGATTTGGCACATGTGAATGGATTGTGAATAGATGTCTATGACAGTATGAGCTTATTATTGTTTTGGATTTGAATGAGCACTGTTTGCAGTGTATATTATAAGTGTATATTATTTACTACACCAAGGTTGAATTCTTAGGGTTTGTTCAAATCACTTACTCTGAGCAATAGTATGGATGCTTCATTTAGGCGTTACTACTAATGACACAAATCTAACAACACTGTGGAGTCTAATAGGCTATATTGTTTAGCACCAGTTCTCCAGAAATGTCTTTTAGGGTTATACTTTGCTATATTCAATACAAGTTGTATTTGTATAGCACTTTTAACAATACATATTGTTTTAAAGCAGCTTTACAAAAATGCATGTTTCGCTGATGTCATTTGTCCCTAATGAATCTGGCATTAAATCAAGAAACTGCATCGGTGGTGAGGTGTTGGAGATAACCTTGAAAATAATCAGACTCATATGATTTCCATCCTTCTCTAGCAACAAAATAATATCATATAACAATAATATATTGCTCTAAGTTAGTAGATGTCATTCAGTTAAACAGTTGAAATTAGGCTATCTTTCAACACATTATTGAAGCAGTAAAAACAAATTGCGATCGAATTGATTTGCAGTATAATATAATGGCAGTCTTCTAAGTCCATCTATTGTTGGTGTCATCAGCAGTCATCACAAGTGAGGCTGGATCAAACCGGAGCTGGTGAAGTAACTCTGGCTGGGATGGACAAAAAAAGGATGGGATTTCATCAGATTTGTCTTTAAAGGGTTAGTTCACCCAAAAATGAAATCATTAATTACTCACCCTCATGTCGTTCCACACCAGTCCTTCGTTCATCTTCGGAACACAAATTAAGATATTTTTGATCAAATCCAATGGCTCAGTAAGGCCTGCATTGCCAGCATTAACACTCCCTTTTTCAATGCCCATAAAGCTACTAAAAACATATTTAAAACAGTTCATGTGACTACAGTGGTTCAGCCTTAATATTATAAAGTGACAAGAATACTTTTTGTGCACCAAAAATAACAAAATAGTGACTTTATTCCAGAATATCTAGTGATGGGGGATTTCAAAACACTGATTCATGAAGCTTTGAAGCTTTACGAATATTTTGTTTCAAATCAGTGGTTCAGAGTGCCAAAATCCCATGATTTTAATAAACGAGGCTTCGTTACGTCATAAGTGTTTTGAAACTTCAACAGTTCACGTGACTGTGGCAGTTTGATGCGCGCTTCGAACCACTGATTCGAAACAAATGATTCATAAAGCTTCATGAAGCAGTGTTTTGAAATCGCCCATCACTAGATATTGTTTAGTAAAGCTGCTATTTGGTTGTTTTTGCCACACAAAAGTATTCTAGTGGCTTTATAATATTAAAGGTGCCCTCGAATGAAAAATTGAATTTATCTTGGCATAGTCAAATAACAAGAGTTCAGTACATGGAAATGACATACAGTGAGTCTCAAACTCCATTGTTTCCTCCTCATATAAATCTCATTTGTTTAAAAGACCTCTGAAGAACAGGCGAATCTCAACATAACACCGACTGTTACGTAACATTATGAAAGGCATTAGACAAGGGCAGCCAGTAACGTCTGGATCTGCACAGGTGAATCAACAGACTAAGTAAGCAAGCAAGAACAATAGCGAAAAATGGCAGATGGAGCAATAATAACTGACATGATCCATGATATCATGATATTTTTAGTGATATTTGTAAATTGTCTTTCTAAATGTTTTGTTAGCATGTTGCTAATGTACTGTTAAATGTGGTTAAAGTTACCATCGTTTCTTACTGTATTCACGGAGACAAGAGCCGTCGCTATTTTCATTATTAAACACTTGCAGTCTGTATAATGCATAAACACAACTTCATTCTTTATAAATCTCTTCAACAGTGTAGCATTAGCCGTTAGCCACGGAGCATAGCCTCAAACTCATTCAGAATCAAATGTAAACAATATAACAGTATACAATACTCAATAATCCGACGCATGCATGCCGCATGCATGACAAACACTTTGTAAAGATCCATTTGAGGGTTATATAAGCTGTGTGAACTTTGTTTATGCACTGTTAAAGGCAAGCATAAGCTCCGTGGGCGTGGAGCACGAGAATTAAAGGGCCAGTAGCCCTGAATCGGCTCATTTATAATGATGCCCCAAAATAGGTAGTTAAAAAAATGAATTAAAAAAATCTATGGGGTATTTTGAGCTGAAACTTCACAGACACATTCAGGGGACACCTTAGACTTATATTACATCTTTTTTTAAAAAAAGTTCTAGGGCACCTTTTAAGGTTGAACCACTGTAGTCACATGAACTGTTTTAAATATGTTTTTAGTAGCTTTATGGGCATTGAAAAGAGGAGTGTTATTGCTGGTGATGCAGGCCTTACTGAGCCATTGGATTTTATCAAAAATATCTCAATTTGTGTTCCGAAGATGAACAAAGGTTTTACGGGTGTGGAATGAGGGTGAGTAATTAATGACAGAATTTTCATTTTTGAGTGAACTAACCCTTTAATACACTGTTAATTTGGATAATTTAGACATTTGTAGAAGAAATACATAATACATTAGCATAACGATGGAAACTAATCTTGTGTTTACAAGTAATATTTCCAAGGGGGCACCTTGTATAAGGAAAACAGTAGAGGACCTAACACAGTTCCTTGCAGCACTTGCATAATTTACTGGTGTTATATTAGTTGGTTCCTCATTTGAACAGATGAGGAGAATATGATGTGTGAAGATCTAAATGTGTGATAAGGTAAACCATCTGAAAATGACATAAACTGACCCTTCATATGCCTTTGTTATTAATCTCAGGTTGTTATGAATGCTGTATGCGCTGTCTGGGAGGAGTGCCATATGTCTCTCTAGTGGCCACTCTACTGTGTTTCTCTGGCATTGCTCTGTTCTGTGGCTGTGGACATCAGGCCCTTACAGAGAGCGAAAGACTCATCGAGACTTACTTCACCCGTGACCATCAAGACTACATCACCCTAGCGTACCTGTGTGTGCCAGTTCTAATCAGTCTATTTCAGTTTTACATCAATTTATTTGCTTTTAATAAAAAGCTTCACAATAAAAATTAAATGAAAAGGGAAGTTTGATTAAAGCATTTTAAGGTGTCAAAAGTAATTTTGAAGCAGCAGCCTATGTTTCAATGTGCGGGCATTTTAACATCTTTTTATTGAGAACATTTTTCTCTCTCTCTCCTGTAGTATTGAGTATTTTCAGTACATTATCTATGGCCTGGCCTCCTTCTTCTTCTTGTACTGTATAGTCCTGCTGGCTGAAGGCTTTTACACCACCAGTGCAGTTCGGCAGTCGTTTGGAGAATTTCGCAGTACAGTTTGTGGTCGCTGTCTCAGTACAACGGTGAGTCATTAACCGTATAGTAGGTTTCAGTAGTAGGTTTCAGTTTACGTTGGCTATTTTCCAAGATGTCGCACCCTCGTGGTGTTACAGAAACACATATGCTTTACTTTCTTCCTGTAAGCAAAATGAGAAAATTTGAAGAATTTCCACACAATGAACCTGTATAACTCCCAGAGGCTGTATGATAGAGGCTATGGTACAGCTTTCATATCTCATTTACACTTCTGTATATTCAAAATTGGTGCACATTTTCAGTTTCATGTTGTCATTGATGTTAAACCTGGTGACATTTATCACTTGAATAAGCATAAGTGCAAATTTTTCATTTCAACTATTGTTTTAAAATAAAATGCATCAAAACTGATATTTGTATGCATTCCTCCCACAGTTCATCGTGATCACATATGTCCTGGTTGTAGTCTGGTTGCTGGTGTTCTCCCTCTCTGCGATTCCTGTCTATTTCTTCTACAACATGGCAAACACCTGTCACACTATCCACATCCTCTCTGAAACACCCTCCAGCATCAACCAGCTGTGCATTGATGCCAGACAGTATGGTAATGACCCCGCAATACATTCATCTGATCTATCTTTCAACAGCTTAACACATTTGATATTGCAGCTCTATAACAACTATTAAAGTCCTGTTGATGTGCCAGTCTTTTGATGTGCCTTGATGTTCAGATATTCTCCAGAGAGAAGTAGTACATGCATACAAACACTGGATTTCACATGTTGTTGTATTCCGAAATGTGTCAGATCACTTAATTCAAGTGCATTGCCATGAGGTGTTATTTTGTGCATTAGCCAAGTCACCTTTATTTATACAGCACTTTTTACAATGCAGATTGTTTCAAAACAGCTTTACAATGAAAGCAGGAGCATAATATTGGCTGCACAGCAGCTCTCAAAGAAAATAGTGTCATTGTCCAGCTTAAGTAAGTTCAGTATTGATTCATTTCCATTGTAAAAATCATTAGTTGTTAATTTAGGTCATTTATCTATACAGCAGCTCTGGAGAAAACTCAGTTCAGTTGACATATAATGGCGTCAATGCAGGTAGATCAGTAATATCGCTGAATATAAAGTGTCCCCGACTAAGCAAGCCAGAGGCAACAGCAGCAAGGTACCCAAACTCCATCAGGTGACAAAATGGAGAAAAAACCTTGGGAGAAACCAGGCTCAGTTGGGGGGCCAGTGCAGGAACAGTGCATGATTTACGATTCAGGCAGCATTATAGGTCATAAGTTAGATTGGATTGGAACATTCAAAATATTTAATCCAGCTCCATCTAGTTGAAGATTGGATTCATCATGCCGGTATGGAGATGGGTTTGTTGAGGATCTGTGCCACTGGCTGTTGTGTCGATGAGGCCTTCTCAGGGGAAGATCTAGTTGGCACAATCTCTGCTGACACTTAAGGGATATGTTGTGCTCGTGTTTAGGCACAGGTCCTTCATATGATCTGGATACATCTGACTACGGTAAACATCAGGATGAACAAAGAGACTAATATTAGTGTAGATGCCATTCCTCTTATAATGTAACAAGTACATCGAGTGTTATAGGAAGTGTTCCCGGTTCCGGCTGACCTAATTTATGACTTAACAATCATTTAAATACAAAGTTCAGTCATGAAACTCTAACCGAGCGCTGATTGGTTCTTTCTACGCCGTGGCATCAGCCAATCAGAAGTAATTCCATATCCACGCAACCATATATATCGTACCCTAGCCTGCAATCGACAAGCTGCGCAATGTGAAGAGCTGTTATCCCTTCTCCTCCCCAGCGCCACCTGTAGAGATCTGCTACGGGGGTTCTACCATTCTTGCATCAGCCTTTTCCTTGTTTTATTTGACTAAGCTGAACAATTTGTATTTGCTCAGCAGCAACAGCAGCAGCATAGCAGTTGTCTGCAAAATCCAGCCTCACCACTGTACCAGCGGATGAGTCTGATCGGCCATTGAATCAATTCGATTTCTAGGGCGGAGCAAATCCGAGCAAACAGGAAGCGGAGTAAACCAATCAGAGATGGGCGGATATGACGTTAGCAAAGCGACAAGAGAGTCAACAGCGAAAAGAAAATAATGAATGTGTTTTTGGTAATTTAAAACTGAATTCACGGCTGAATAGAACAAACTCTCGGGTCTCCCGTGCGCAATCTTTGTTGATATTGAAGGGACTTTCGCCGCACTAGAGTGACGCTGTTTGCGTCACTGAAATAAACGAATCTGATTGCACGGTACGGTTTGGAGTTGACTCGAATCGCGACGGAGGGCGGACTGACCAGACTGATATATCTTGTAGAAGATATATCAGTCTGGCCTTGCCAGGCAAGCGTAGCAGATCTCGTATGCCAAAAGCAAGCCATGTATACTTCATACCCCATGCCAATAAATGCTGGTTGAATTTAATCCACTACGAGAGTTGTCATAATTGAACTGATTTGAAAACAGAAACTGATAATGTGTTATGTGTATGCCAGGTTAAAGAGATGCGTTTTTAGTCTAGATTTAAACTGAGAGTGCCTGTTTCCTAAACAATATTAGGAAGAATGTTCCAAAGTTTAGGTGCTAAATAGGAAAAGGATATACCGCCTGCGGTTGATTTTGATATTCTAGGTATTATCAACTGGTCAGAATTTTGAGATCGCAATAGACGTGAAGGACTATATTGCATTAAGAGCTCGCTCTAGTACTGGGGAGCTAAACCATTTAGTGCTTTGTAAGTAATTAACAAGATTTTATTCATCTGTTTTATATCTGTTTTTTATTCGTTGAACATAAATTAAATGTTTACCCTTAAATGGGTTCGGGAGGCTAATTTGGGGAACAGACACAGTCTCTATGTGATGATATCTAGGTGAAAGAGTCTCTGTGTTGGGATTTATCTGACTTCTGTGATATGAGACAGTCAGTGGATGGTTGGTTTAGCCAGTTTGTCTGCTTCCTGACCCTAGGCCCCCTCAGCTCTAAGACTGTATGTACCATATTACTAGAAAGAAGAGTGGCACCATCCTAGGAGGGATGGATACCATCTCTTTTCAACAGATCAGGTCTGCCCCAAAAACTTTTCCAATTGTCTATGAACACTATATTATTCTGCAGACACCACTTAGACAGCCAGCCATTGAGTGATGATAGTCTGCTAATTATCTCATCACTCCGGCGAACAGGGAGGTGGCAAGAGCAAATTACAGTGTCTGACATCATACTTCCGAGTTCATACACCTCTTTAACCCTTAAATGCATGACTGTTTTCGCCAATCATTCTTACATATTCGGGTCTTTATCGACCCGGACCAATATCTAACACGGAAGGATCTCTACCTGTCGCAATAATATAAAACTCCTCTGAACCGAACAAATGTATGGGGTTCACTAAGCTAGTCGCATCCAAAACAGTATCTAAAGCCTTTGCATTCTTACTATCATCGATTAAAGTTTGGATGAGTGTCTCTAATTCTGAAATCTTCTCCGTCAGCTTGTCTGTTTCCCTGCATTCATGACATGTAAAAACCCTCGTCGCTGACAAGTTAACAGGCTAGCGAAATGCTAATAACGGTGCGCTAGCGATGGCGATTTAAAAACTAGCGATTTCAGATTAATGTGATAGGCAGTATAAGAAAATATCAGATATATGGTGATGAGTAAGTTATATTTAGCAATATAAACAAGCAATGATAGTAAATAGAGATTCAAAATAAAGCTATAGGGAGCTACAGATGCAAATCACTCAGCAGCGAGGCAGACAGGAGCAATCGATCAGGCAGCCTATGAGTCTATGGGTGATTCTCAAATGTACGGCTGCATGTATTAACTGACTTTCTATTAATGCAGTACAGTGAATAAGAATCGCATGGATCATCTGCGGTCTTCCTGTGGTTTACATCATAGGCAGTTTATCATTATGTGGTTAATTTACAACAAAACAAAAGAAAAAGAAGAATGCCTTCATCTCTGAAACATTTTTTTTCTTACATTTGTTAAACTCTGGAAAGCTCAATGCTGACTTAATTTCCTTCCTTCCTAAATTTTTCTGTAAATTAGAATGTGAAAAGAATTGTGGGTTATTGGAGGAGGTAAAGGATATGCTTAATGCATCCTTAAAAAAGCACAGAGTGAAGGATACACTCACCTGTTTTCAAGATTTAAGGTGGAAAATATTTGTTACTACTTTTTTTTTTTAGTAGGCTACTCGATTGAAATTTTTTGGGTCATTAAATTTCTTGTAAAAAGTATAATAGTTCATAACCATAAGAAACCAAATACAAAGAGAACTTGGCATGTAAACTAGATTTTTTTTAAAGATTTGTCCATTATCATGGGCATTTTTTTATTATTTGTCAGTGACCCATGTGTGTACAATGTGATGGATGGCACACTTAAATTGCGCTTTGTTCGAAATTGAGTGTCTGCATTCATTTCTGGCCTTAGAATCAATGTTAAACTCTGTTCTGTTAACGTGGTGTTATTTATACTGACACAGATCTCAATAAAACATCATTGTGCCTTGATCTTTTTCATGGCGTTACACAGTGTTTTTTGTCTTGGTCTCTCTAAGGTTTACTTCCATGGAACGCAGTGCCAGGAAAGGCTTGTGGGATGACCCTGTCTAATGTGTGCAAGACAAGAGAGGTAAGACATGGCCCCGGGCAGTGTGCGATTCAATATCATCCCTTAATTCATCAGAAAACCTTCTTCAAAGCCTTGTCAAATACAAAGCTAAGATCAAACATTGAGGCTGTGCAGTGAGTGTTCATTATGTCATGTTTCTGACTTGTTTTTCAGTTTTTCTTGACCTATGATCTCTATATCGCTGCCTTCGCTGGAGCGGGAATGACAGTCTTGGCTCTGGTGAGTGTGCAGAACAGAACACAATTACAGTGTGTTTTCATGACGCCATACACGTAGGTGTCAAGGAATTCTGTTCCTGCATTTATTAAAGGGCTGGCTGTCATTTATTGTTCTCTGTTGTCATTAGAAATGACTTGGATGATTGTGAGAATTCTGTTTTTAGGCTTATTTTGCGTTTTGAGGGAGTTTTCAGCACTGTGAAAATGTCATGACAATACATGTGACTTTCTGAGGTGTCTGACATTTGAGCCGCTGCTGAGCAACAGCAGTGGCACTTTCTTAAAGAGTACAAAGTGATTTTTATTAAATTAAGCTAAATTTCTCAGAACTCCCACAACCTCATATCGACTCTCTAGCAACAGCTCAAAAGACCTTAGCAACACATTTGCAGTGGCAAAAAAAATCAAGTGGCTCTGTGGTCCACCAAAAAAAAAAAAAAAAAACTTGTGATCACATGCAAACAAAGTGATAAAAACACTCACAATCACATAGCGACACCATAGTAACCCCACAACAACGTGGTAAAAACCATATATATATATATATATATATATATATATATATATATATATATATATATATATATATATATATATATATATATATATATATATATATATATATATATATATACACAGTACAGTCCAAAAGTTTGGAACCACTAAGATTTTTAATGTTTTTAAAAGAAGTTTCATCTGCTCACCAAGGCTACATTTATTTAATTAAAAATACAGTAAAAAACAGTAATATTGTGAAATATTATTACAATTTAAAATAACTGTGTACTATTTAAATATATTTGACAAAGTAATTTATTCCTGTGATGCAAAGCTGAATTTTCAGCATCATTACTCCAGTCTTCAGTGTCACATGATCCTTCAGAAATCATTCTAATATGCTGATCTGCTGCTCAAGAAACATTTATGATTATTTTCAATGTTGAAAACAGTTGTGTACTTTTTTTTCAGGATTCCTTGATGAATAGAAAGTTCAAAAGAACAGCATTTATCTGAAATACAAAGCTTCTGTAGCATTATACACTACCGTTCAAAAGTTTGGGGTCAGTAAGAATTTTTATTTTTATTTTTTTGAAAAGAAATTAAAGAAATGAATACTTTTATTCAGCAAGGATGCATTAAATCAATCAAAAGTGGCAGTAAAGACATTTATAATGTTACAAAAGATTAGATTTCAGATAAACACTGTTCTTTTGAACTTTCTATTCATCAAATAATCCTGAAAAAAAATATTGTACACAAATATTTTGTACAATTGTACACATTAAATGTTTCTTGAGCAGCAGATCAGCATATTAGAATGATTTCTGAAGGATCATGTGACACTGAAGACTGGAGTAACAATGCTGAAAATTCAGCTTTGCATCACAGGAATAAATTACTTTGTCAAATATATTTAAATAGTACACAGTTATTTTAAATTGTAATAATATTTCACAATATTACTGTTTTTACTGTATTTTTAATTAAATAAATGTAGCCTTGGTGAGCAGACGAAACTTCTTTTAAAAACATTAAAAATCTTAGTGGTTCCAAACTTTTGGACTGTACTGTATATATGTGTGTGTGTGTGTGTGTGTGTGTGTATATATATATATATATATATATATATATATATATATATATATATATATATATATATATATATATATATATATATAATATACACACAGATTTCTCATTAGCAACTGTTATGGGTTGCTATATGTAAACCGTCCACCATATTGGAATGGTCACAGCTGGTCTATGAACACTCAAGGGCAAGTTGACTGTGACTGCAGCCGTAGTTAGACATTTGTATGAATATCTATATCAATAGACTTAAGCAGATTATTTTCATAGGATTTTGTTTATCACAGCCCTAGATTAGTTCACCTGCATTGTTTAGCATTTGCGACTTTCATTTGAATAAAACACAAATTATTGTTGTGTTAGCTAACGCCTTCACCTTGTTGTGTTAGCTAACGCCTTCACCTTGTTGTGTTAAAGGATTATTTCACTTCAGAATTAAAATTTCCTGATCATTTACTCACCCCATGTCATCCAAGATGTTAAGAATTTAAGGTTTTTGAGGGAAACATTCCAGGATTTTTCTCCACATAGTGGACTTCACTGGGGTACAGCGGGTTGAAGGTCTAAATTGCAGTTTCAGTGCAGCTTTAAAGGGCTCTACACGATCCCAGCTGAGGAATAAGGGTCTTATCTAGCGAAATGATTTTGAAAATGGTCATTTTCAAAAAAAAAAAAAAAAAATATATATATATATATATATATACTTTTTTTTACAAACGCTCATCTTGCAGTGCTCTGTGATGCACCACACATTATGTAATCACTTTGGAAAGGTCATGTGTGACGTAGGCAGAAGTACCGTGGTAGGGCGAAAAACTCCATCTCATTTTCTCCCCCAACTTCAAAATTGTTCGACATCATTGTTTTACCTTTATTTGTAAAGGGCGTTTGACTTAATCTTTGACGTTCGCTTTGTAGACACTGGATCGGTACTTCTGCCTACGTCACGTGTGACCTTTCCAACGTGATTACATAATGCGTGGCACATCGCATAGCTAGTGCAAGATGAGCATTTGTGGTCAAAAAGTATATACATTTTTATTTATTTTTTTAGAAAATGGCTGATTGTTCCGCTAGACAAGACCCTTATTCCTCAACTGGGATTGTGTAGAGCCCTTTGAAGCTGCGTTGAAACTGCAGTTTGGTTCTTCAACCTGTTGTACCCCGGTGAATTCAACTATATGGAGAAAAATCCTGGAATGTTTTCCTCAAAAATCTTAATTTCTTTTCGACTAAAGAAAGAAAGACAAACATCTTGGATGACATGGGGTGAGTAAATTATCAGGAAATTTTAATTCTGAAGTGAACTAATCCTTTAACACAACAAGGTGAAGGTGTTAGCTAACACAACAATAATTTGTGTTTTATTCAAATGAAAGTCACAAAATGCTAAACAATGCAGGTGAACTAATCTAGGGCTGTGACTTAATTATTTTGGTAATCAAGCAATTATCGATTGTTTTTACAATTAATCTGATACTTTTTTTGTGGTAATAAAAATAGAATAAATAAAAGCCTTTAAAATGACAAAAAATTGCATATAATGATCGGTTCAAATAAAGTATCAAAATAAAGTATATTAGCAACCTCATAATATGGTTAAAAGAAACACTCTGAACACCAGTAAATACCTAGCTATGCCTTGGCAACCATCTATTACTCCCTGTAGCATTGTGGGTTGGGTTTTGCACAGGCAAACACCACAGTTTTCTGATTTGTCTCTTGTCACTGGGTCATATTCATATTTATTACCTTATGTTTCTGTCTTTCTCTCTTCAGCTCACATATACTGTGTCCACCACCTATAACTTTGCAGTTCTGCGGTATCTGGGGAGGAAAGGCATCAGTCCGCGGTGTTAACATCTCTTCTGTCCTGGTGTTCACGGTGTCCCTCTACCCTCAATAACAGCACCATATTGGAGCACTTTAGAGTTTCTCATCTCTTGCTTTTCCACAACACGGTTTCCTGACTGTCTTTTAAATTCTTGGATGTAAAGGTTTACATTCTGGAATCTTTTCTTCAAACTATCTTTCATCTAATTTTTCCACCTATACCCCTCCTGTCCACCAGGGGAAGTATTCTGCCTTCAAGTCCTCTGGGATATTATAACTGTGCTAATGTAACAAAACGGACAGTATCAGGTGTGCAAAGGATCTATGTATTTTATCTGTGTATTTTATCATTCTTGTGCCTCCACAAAGAATGAAGGCAGTTGTGGTTTGGTCACAGTTGCCTCATAAACCAGCTAAACAAGTAGTGTTTTCAAGCCAGGTTTACCAATATTCTTCTTCAGCAGTACACAACTAAACTGTACAGTCAACATTCACAATGAGAACCTAATTACACGCCACTGTGCGCTTATCTTGATCATCAGGGTTGTCAAGTCTGTGGTTTTCCACTGCGATTAGACTACATTTAAACTGTTGCCACAAGTTTATTTGATTGAAATGCCTGTATTGAGATATTGCACATTCTACCAATGATAAAACTGATAGATGATGAGTTTTGTGAGGAAGGGCACTAGTAAGAAGCCTTTGAGCTCCTGTGAGCTCATTTATAAAAAGTTGAAATTGTGTATATAATGCATAACACTGACTGTAAAATGTGTATTTTAGGTATGGGGTGGCATATTTTGAGTTTTGATTATTTGGCAGTGGGTAATCGGGCTAGTTTTGTTACACAGACCTGGCAAACCTGACGATTGAAGGCAGCTATAAGTATTTGATTCTATTTTTTTTACCCTTTTTATTATTTTGTTGTTGTTGTTTTTGTTTTTAAGATTTGATACTATAGACCAAAGATATATATACATAGATGCCTCATATACATAAGCCATCCACCATATTGGAACGGTCAAAGTCAGTCCGTGAACATTTGAGAGCAAGCTGATTGAGCGTCTGCAACCGTAGTTAGACGCATGTATGAATATCTATCTGCAGTAGACTTCAGCAGATGACTTTCGTAAACTAACACAATACAACAAGATGAAGGTGTCAGCTAACACGACATTAAAAAGGTACCATAGTAAAAGTAAAAAAATTAAAAAGTACCTTAGTAAAAACCTGTTATATTGAGTTAATACTACAGAGGAGGATTAGGGCCAAGCAGTAATAAAAAAATAAAACCATCTCGAGATTAAAGTTGTTAAATTTAGAGAAAAAACTCATTAAATTTCGAGAAAAAAGTCTAAATAAAATGTTGAGAATAAACTTGTTAAATTACGAGAAAAAAGTCATTAAATTACGAGAACAAATTCGTTAAATTATGAGAAAAATGTCATTAAATTTCAAGAAAAAAGTCAAGATAAAATGTTGAGAATAAACTCGTTAAATTACGAGAAAAAAAACTCGTTAAATTTCGAGAAAAAAGTCGAGATAAAATGTTGAGAATAAAGTCATTAAATTACGAGAAAAAAGTCGTTAAAATACGAGAACAAATTCGTTAAATTACGAATTTGTTCTCATAATTTAACTACTTTTTTTCTCATAATTTAATTAGTTTATTCTCAACATCTAGACTTTTTTCTCTAAATTAAACGATATTTTTCTCATAATTTAACAAATTTGTTCTCGTAATTTAATGACTTTATTCTCAACATTTTATCTCGACTTTTTTCTCGAAATTTAACAAGTTTTTTCTCGTAATTTAACGAGTTTATTCTCAACATTTTATCTCGACTTTTTTCTTGAAATTTAACTAGTTTTTTCTCGAAATTTAACAACTTTAATCTCGAGATGGTTTTATTTTTTTATTATTGCTTGGCCCTAATCCTCTTCCGTATAATACATATAAAAACACAAACCAACACATTCTCACCTGTTAAATGTTATCCCATTTCACAACCAGAAGCTGTTGTGGCATCATTCTTACTGTGAGTGACGACACGCTGATCGTTCCAAGATGGCGGGAGTGCTGATGTATCTGAAGCTGGAGCGGTGGCATCTACGTATAGATATCGATGCCATAGACCTTATGCGCCAGAGAAAGAAGCGTGCAGCCATCTTTACGATATTGTTTTCCAACTTCTGTTTTTGCGGTAGCTCTGTATATTTCTTTGGCATTACTCTCGAAGAGTAATTAGCTGGTGAAATGGTTATTTATCACAAGCATTGTTATCATGCAGCGCTGAAAAGTGGCAGGGCTACATAAGGTCTCTACTAGCAGGATAGTTTGATTGTTTCTTTTTTAAATATTTGTTTAGTTAGTATATGAGTCCATTTGAGACTGTCTGTAGGTCTATCCATAATTTTAGTTACTTAATTGGACAAAATCTATACTTGTTTTAGAAAATTAAAACTAAATGGTTACACTTTATTTTGAGGTTTCAGTGTAATTATACATTTAAAGGTGCAATATGTAAGATTTTTGCAGTAAAATATCCAAAAACCACTAGACCAGTTTTATATATTTTGTTCACTTGAGTACTTGCAATATCCCAAATGTTTCCAACTATTTGTAAATCGTGAGAAAATTGCAATTTTAACCAAGGCTCCGGGACGTGTGAGGAGTCGCCTGTCAATTGCGTCATACCCGCGTTACTCTCGGTTTCCGGTTTTATTTTGTAGAAACCATGGAAACACCAAAGACGTTTTAATATATTACATGTTTTAATAGACAAGGGAACAACTGTTTTGATACATTTATAGACAGAAAACTAATTATTGTTATATAGCTCAACATGTTTAGTCTTATTGTTTAAATCTAATTTTCTTGATTTTCCGCGAGTACCATGCTTTACCATGCCTCAGAGAAGTAGCTAACATAGCATAATCAGATGCAGCTTTATTTTTAGTAACAGTAATACAGCATTTTCTCCATCATACATTTTAAAATGAATTGCATGCCATTTATCAACACAAGCCATCCAGTATTTAATATATTCTAAAATCGATCTATCTTACTGCAGTGTGTAACAGTGTCTCACAGCAGTCGCCGAGTGAACACACAGAGTAACGTTAACATAATTTCAACACACTGAAATGTATCTAATATGATAAACAGAGCTGTGTTACCTCATACTCATGACCGGAAAAGCGGAAGCGGCGCCGGCGACTGTGGCATAATAAAAGTTCTGCTGCTCGTGAGGCGCGTGTTGCGCAATCGCTCCAGCGGCCTCATTCTGCTCCAACAACACTCGGTCCTGCTCTGCTTCATACTACAAAAACGTTAATAATCGCATCCATGAACATGATTTCTTCCCGAGTTCTATCCCATTTCTTTTGCACCAGCCGTTGAGGTGAAGACCACATGTCCCAAGATTTTGCGCTCAAACTTGCCATCATCAAGCTACGCCTTTGTTTTGAATAGGCCTCTAGCGACCTCTAGCGGACAGAAATCTTACATACTGCACCTTTATGTGCTGAGTATTACTATTAATCAACTACATGTACTTACAATAGGGTAGGATCAGGGTTAGTTGTTTGCAGTTATGCAAAATTTACTGCTATCACTACAGTAAGTACATGTAACATGTAACAAGGACACTGTAAAATAAAGTGTTAGGCCTACCAACAAAACCATTGGGTAGTAATAACACAAGATTTTGAGATCCTTAAAAAAAACCTCTCATGGTTGTGATGGCTGGTTTCCATAGTGACCATCCCTCACATCTGGTTGCCATGGAGAGAGAGACAGCAATGTGTGCAGTTTTCTTGTGACCCCAGCACTTTTTTTCTCACAGCCTCTTGAAAGGACTGAGAAAAGCCTAAACAATGGACCAGCCCCTCTTTGTTGGAGGAAAGCCCCGCCACAAACCCATGCTAGGGGTCAGTTTACGCGTCAGAAGATATCGCCTACTGACAAAGAGGCTTCTGGGACTTTTCAGCTGCTTGAATAAAAGCCTTTCTCTGACCAGTGCATGATGGGGCTAATAATATTTGTGCAGGTATTTTGCTGCAGAGGGTGTCGTTGCTAATAGTGTTTCATGGCTGGGATGATTCACTCAAAATTGAGAGCAATAGAAAGCAAAAATGTAGAAAACAAAAATGAAAAAAGCAGCTGTAGCTTAATTTTGTTCATTTTCTATAGATGCTTTTTTTTCATAACAAAAGTTAACCAATTTAGGGTTTAATTTAGTCCTGAACATTTTTTTTTATAATGAAAGTCTTTGATCCTGACACGTTGGCTGCTTGATCGCCCCCTAGTGTTTGGTGAAAGCAAGATTTTAGTGTAGATTTAAAGCAGTAGTTCACCTAAATAGTTCACAAATGAAAACTGTTATCAGTGACTCACCCTCATGTCGTTTCAAACCCGTATCACCTCTCAAAAAAAAAGTGTTAGACAGAATGTAAGTATGTAACTTGTGCACTATATTTCCAAGTCTTCTGAAGTCACATGACTGAAATAAAAAATAGCTTTCATATTGCCTTTAAAAAACATGCCCTTCAACATGGCTTTCAAATCTCATTTGTGCTTCACTTGACATTTGTCATCATTGATGACAAACCTGACGAGATGCATCATAGAAGACTTGAAATTGTCTTCTTTCGCTGTATGAAAAAGAGCAGCGAGAACATTCTTTGAAATATCTTCTTTTGTGTTCCACAGAAAAAAAATAGTTGTCACATTTTTTTATATAGAGCTTTATATAAGGATTGTTTCAAAGCAGCTTTGCATTAATAAACAGGAAAATAACAGTATTAATGTTGCAAAATGTATCAATTATGAAACATATTCTATTTTAGCTGTTAAGCAGCTCTACAGAAGACAAAAAGTGTTATTATTCAGCTGAAGTCAGTTCAAATTTTGTTCTCATATGTTAGTGTCAGTCAAATTGATAATATTACTGAATGAATGAATTGTCTTTTAAACCCCACCTGGGGTGAGCCGAAGGTGACAGTGGCAGGGAACCCAAAACTAATATAAAGTCATACAGGTTTGGAACAACAATGTGACAGCAACAAATATCTAAACTGTCATTGTGAACTATTTTGTTATGTAACTCTAATTATAAGGAGATTATTGTAGTTATTGTATAACGCTTTCTTTTGCAACATTTTTAATCAGTGATTTTGCATGTTTGTTTATGATTAGCACTAACAGTATTTCTTAGATTTTTGTGTACAGACTTTGTTCAGCTCAGGTTTCTTATTTTAACCTGCTGTTGGCTGCACAGTTTGTTGGTACTGTAAAAACTGATGGCTGGGAGGTTTAGCACAAAATAAAGGTCAGTGTCTTTCACCAGTGGTTCAGTTGTATTTTAATGCCTGTTTTGTTATTCATAGATTCACTGTCCACTGCACCTAGCAGCATGGCAGCTTGTTTTAAAAGAGCGTCATCGCAGAGAGAAGGAAGAGAGGAGGCTGTATGCACTCTTCGGCCGGGTGTTAAATGAGCACAGAGGAAGTCTGTGTTCCCCTTATGCGCTTCACACAGCTGATGTGTGACTAGAGCTGAGCAGGCTTTCTGCTGTATTATTCCTGAGGATACGGAGAACATATTAATTTGATGTTATAAACCAAACACTATATTTGAGTTACAAAGATTGTTACCTGCAGGAAAGAGCATTTTGTTTAACATGTTTAAAACTACGACAGTATATGAGTTAAAGCAAATCTGCCTTTAAGAATAAACCACACATTATGATTGCTGTTGCAGTTTGTTTATTCGTCGCATTGGATTCTTGCAAACTAAAGCAGTCTTGACCTCCTTATTGCATTGGAGATGATGTGAAACAGTAGGGTAGACATTTGTGACCCAGCCATTTTTAGGGATTATAACAATCCCTGCTTTCGAAACACATTTAAAGACACCTGTTTGCATGTCAGTAAATAACAGTATTGATTGAACACTGGGGTACCAATCTTATACAACTCAAACAGTAAAAAGTGGCAGTCAGTACATTCATTGCAGTAATGGCCTTAAAGGGATAGTTCACCCAAAAATGAAAATTTGATGTTTATCTGCTTACCCCCAGGGCATCCAAGATGTAGATGACTTTTTTTCTTCAGTCGAATGCAAATTATGATTTTTAACTGCAACCGCTGCCGTCTGTCAGTCAAATAATAGCAGTGATTGGGAACTTGAACAATAAGAGTTGAAAAAACTCCTATAGACAAATCCAAATTAAACCCTGCGGCTCGTGACGGCACATTGATGTCCTAAGACACGAAACGATCGGTTTGTGTGAGAAACCGAACAGTATTTATATCATTTTTTACCTCTAATACACCACTATGTCCAACTTCGTTCAGCTTCCGGCTAGTGAGGTCTGATCGCGCTCTGACAACGGAAGTGATGTCTCACGCTCATTGAAGTATATGGGCGAGACATCACTTCCGTCATTAGAACGCGTTTTTTGACCTCACTAACAGGAAGCTGAACGAAGTTGGACATAGTGGTGTATTAGAGGTAAAAATTATATAAATAATGTTCGGTTTCTCGCACAAACCGATCGTTTCGTGTCTTAGGACATTAATGTGTCGTCACGAGCCGCAGGTTTTAATTTTGATTTGTCTAAGCAAGTTTTATTTACTGTTATAGTTGAAGTTCCCATCTACTGCTATTATTTGACTGACAGACGGCAGCGATTGCAGTTAAAAATCATAATTTGCGTTCGACTGAAGAAAAAAAGTCATCTACATCTTGGATGCACTGGGGGTAAGCAGATAAACATCAAATTTTCATTTTTGGGTGAACTATCCCTTTAATTCACCACACTTCATCCCCCACAATTCACTACTGTGGTTGTGACTGGTGACAATGACAGAAAAATACAGTATTATTAATGCAACACAATACTCTTGTGAACCGTAACATGATAAATACTGTGGCAGGAATGCTACACCACCAGCTCCAGCGGAAACAGGGTGAATCTCACAAAAAACATCCAAGATGAATTTCACTATCAAATGAAAAGAAAAAAATATATATGTATGCATATTTGGTAGGGGTGTAACAATATTAAAACCGAACCAAAAAACGGCATACACCACCCACGTACCATGGTACTCTCATGGCGTACCAAATGCCCCCTGCTGCCCCGGCCCGTTGTTGAGGTTGACATCACTTTACCTAATGTCACAAAACTTTAAAATTAGTGTGTTACGGTACACATATTTGTCCCGTGAATTTTCGGTACGTGTCTGATGTAGAGTTGTAGCCTAACCACCAACAAGCACAATAAACTCTGCGTTTTGTTACTTTCAATAACAAACAAAGTATCCTCTTTCAAATTCTGTCCATTTTATCATGAAATTCAAACAAAAAAAATGCCGTTTTGATTTTGACTCTCTTTAATGTGATCATTTATAGCAGTGGTTCCCAACCACATTCCTGGAGTACCCCCAACACTGCACATTTTCCATGTCTCCTTTGTCTGACACACCCATTTCTTGTCTTGGAATCTCTGCTAATGAATTGATGACTTGATTCAGGTGTGCTTGATCAAGGAGACATGCAAAATGTGCAGTGTTGGGGGTACTCCAGGAATGTGGTTGGGAACCACTGAATTATAGTGACTTATGGATATGGTATGGTAGTCTGCTCTCATATTTTCTTTTTGTTCTTAATTTGGTGTAATAATGTTTTTTGTTCATTTTTTTCTTCCTGTCCTTAACTTCAACCTGCTAAAAAGGGACTACGGATTAAAATTAGCCAGTGTTGGCTAAATCTGGTGCATTTTACATATTGTATGTATTATTAATGTGCATTGTCCCTGTTAAAATAAAATAGAAATGAAGAAAAATGAATGAAAAATGAATGTGGTGTGACAGATCGCTGTACAGGCACCTAAGTTTTCCACGCAAGTGAATGCGATCATCTCTTTCTCTTTAATACTAGTTACAGAATAAACATGAATGAACATCTGAAGGTATGTTGAAAGATACAGTACAACTTACTGAAATGTATCATATCTCGTGTAATCGCTCAGTGTTTCAAAGGCGGAATCAATAAAATAGCTTGTAAACAATGTCACGTAGCATTACATTTACCTCAGGCAAGTCATTCAGTGTGCACAGCTTGTTAGTTCGCTAGAGAAATAAACTCTTTCGCTAAATATATGGACTATAAATATATAGGTCTGTTGTTAACCTTTAATATTATAGTAATGTGCAAGACACAATTTTATGTTTAGTTTTTCCCCCCGCTGTACCGAACCCGTACCAAACCGAGGTACTTACAGAACCTTCAGTTTTGTTACACCCCTATATGTATATATATATGCACACACATACACATACATTTATATATGCAAAAATATGCACACACATACAAACATATACATAAATATATACATATCGCTTTCCATGTGGTGTACAGAATTTATGCTGATTATAAAAAAAATTGTATATATAGTCTAGATTTTCATTACTGCACAAGAGGTAAAGCAAATGCGAATTTTGAGGGGGAAATGTGCTTAATTGTCAGAAAATCAGTATTCATAATAGTATTAAATGGGCTTCATCTGCTTTACACAAACTATAATTTAAATTTTGCTCTTGGGGCGAAAAATGTCCTGCACATTTCTTTGTGAGATTCACCTGCTTATTGCAATGCTTTAGTTTACTTGTCAAGTTGACATTTTGACAGACTAATCAAAAGACTTTTGTAACACTGATAACATGTTCAAACAGTTAGTTACACTTCTGCATTCAGTGATTAAATGCACAGAGAAACTTTCCATCATGTAAAAGAGGTCTGATTACGACGTAACATTTCTTCATTGTAAACCCAGACGTTTGGTACCTTGATTTTCTGGAAAACTATCCAATATTAGGAATAATTATGTTCCTGCACGTTCAGCAGTTTGTGTACAAGAAACACAGTGTTGTATCCATTTCCATTTCACAGTGTACCAAAAACATTAGAAACCAAACATGTATGCAGTAGATGTGTGAACACGTCCGTCAACAAAAACAAAGTAACAACAAACAATTTCTTGTGTTTTACATGTATAACAAATGTATGAGAGAGCAGGCAAGCAAAGGTCTGTAAACAGAAAAAGGCTACATGTTAATGCAAGTGATAGAAACATTCCAGAACATCAGCAGCCAAATCCACAGATTTGGGTCTCTCTGGTTATAATGAGAGCTGTAGCAGTATAGGTGTAGAACACATTCATATTGGGGGAAAAGCACTAGGCAAATAAGTCATTATTATAAAAGATAGAAGTGAAATAAGTTTAAGTACCTATAAATGCACTAAATCAAGGGTCATTCACAAGCGCCCTCTAAGAAGGGTCAAAGGTCAGTGCAAGACACTGGGTACCATGTGCTTTGGTTTCATATCAACGCTGAACTGAAACTGAGGAAACAATGGATGTGAATGAATTAATCAGCTATACGCCTCTTCAAGTTTGCTATATAAGCTCCAACATCAAATTTAGACAGGTGTCTAAGCCAGTGTTTCTCAAACCTTTCCTGGGGACCCCCCCATCACTGCATATTTTGTATGTCTCCCTCATTTAACACACCTGATTCAACTCATCAGCTCATTAGTAGAGACTGCAAGACTTGAATTGGGCATGTCCGATGAGGAAGACATGCAAAATGTCCAATGGTGAGGGGTCCCCAGGACAGGTTTGAGAAGCACTGGTCTAAGCGACATTCCTGAGAGTCATTCAGTGAGACAGAGCCCAAAGTATACTTCATTTTTTATGTGCATGCTAGTGTAAGAATACAGTCGAAAGCGCAGCCTTTCAAAGTATACTCCATTTGATAGTGTGCATAAATGCAGCAGTCAACACATGCACTCTAGAAACTTTCATCTTTGTCCAGTGTCTGCGCTATTTTTCTTCAGAAGTTATGACCGATAAAAATGTCTTTGTATTGTTTTAAACTAAGGCCTAGTCCACACATACAAGGGTATTTTTAGAGTTTTTCCTCCTTCGTTTTAAAAAAAAAAATTGCGTCCACACAAGCATGGTTTTAAAAAAATCTCCGTTCACATGAAAGCGCAAAAACACGCAATGAAGCGCTGTCAAAAGCCATGTTGGCCAATCAGAAGCCTGGGGAAAAAAAGAGTTTATTACCAGTTCCGGCAGTCTAACAACATTGTCATTTTATTAAGCATATTATTTTTATTATTATTATTATTATTAAGTCCATAAACAAGAACAATACGAGACATATTCATTAAAAGTAAAAAAAAAAAAATAAATAAACACTGTCAAAAGCAGTGACCTGCGTAGTATTGCATTCTGATGTTCCGCAACATAATGGGAGAACTGTGCATGTATCTGTATACATGTTATAAGCCCTGTTAGCACAGCTATTAGCAGCAATATTTTGGCTATCCTTCATTGCACAGACTCACCTCACGTAAACAAAGGAGATAACAGCGCACACTCAGATGTCACTGGACAAAATCTCCGGTTTCACCATCTACACGACAACGCTGTAACCGGAGTTTCTAAAAATCTTCACCCTGGCCGGAGTTTTCAAAAAAGTTCGGTTTCAGTAACCGTATACTGCGTTTGCATGTGGACGAATGGCCAAACCGCATAGAAAAAGCTGCGGTTTTGAAAATACCAGTGTTCGTGTGGACAGGGCCTAAAGTTGCAGCTAGCTCTTAAGGCAGGAACACACCAAGCCGACGCCGACGAACTAGTGGCAGCGAAAGCAGACTGCGGGGTTGGCTCACGTCGGCAGCGTCTTGGTCCAAAGTTGCCCTGACACACCAAACCGACGCTCGACACCCAACGGCCAAGTAGCACGTCCGTTCTGCGCCTGTGTAAGATGAAATACCTTTCCATACCAGCAGGTGGCAGTAGCTGAACAGCCAATCAGAATGATCAGATGGCCCGACTGACCGACGAGCTCTGACGGCGATTCAAATCTGCCGAAAAAAGCCGACTAGGACCAACTTCAGCCGACGCTGCGGAACACACTGAGAAAACTAAAGGCCAGAACACACGAAGCCGACGCCGACGAACTAGTGGCGACAAAAGCAAACTACGGGGTTGGCTCACGTCGGCAGCGTCTGTGTCCAAAGTTGCCCTGACACACCAAACCGATGCTAAACAGCCGACAGCCAAGTAGCACGTCAGTTCTGCGCCTGCGTGAGATGAAATGCCTTTCCAAACAGCAGACGGCAGTAGCTGAACAGCCAATCAGAATGATCAGATGGCCCGACGGACCGACGAGCTCCAACGCCGATTCAACATGTCGAATCGGCCGAAAAAAAGCCGACGAGGACCAACTTCAGCCGACGGTGCGGAAAACACTGAGAAAACTTAGTCGGTCGACGAAGAAAAACTGCCCAACGGCCGACCGTTGGCTTGGTGTGTTCCTGCCTTTAGTCGGCCGACGAACAAAAACTACGCGACGGCCGACCGTCGGCTTGATGTGTTCCTGCCTTTAATCCCGTCACACAATCGCTTGTCAGTGCGGGCGTCTGTTGTTGTTGCCGTCTCTGGTATTTGTTGTTGTTCCGTCTTTTTAGTTTGGTTTTCTACTGTGAAACAAGGGCCTTGGCCACCTTGTGGAACAACCGATTAGTGCAAATCAGGCGGCGTGTGTACTATTCTGGGGTGCATTTCCCGAAAGCATCGTTGGTGAACTATGGTCGTAAGTCCCATTGAACTCTATCGGTAACAACAGAACTTGCGACCATAGTCTTTAGGAAACGCACCCCTGGTGACGAAATTTGCGCCACGTGCGCTGTACGCGGACCCATGTATGCATAAAAACTATATATAAGTATACCTTGGGCTTTATCCTCGAACACACACACTCCTCGTAAAAGAGACTTTCTCTCTACAGCACAGCCTCCAAGATTCAACATGCAATTAGACATATGTAAAATTGCTCATATACACAAAACGATCTGACAACTAAAACAAAATCATAAAAAAAAAATAAGATATTTAATATCCAACACCAATTCTCTGTACCTTACAACACAAAAAAAGAATAATTTAGATAAAAAGAAATCGTTTGATATTAGAATAGAAGAAATTCCCTTTCTGTCTAAAAAAAAATAATGCTGTGCTGATGCATCTCAAACAATTTGTTAGCAATATGCTAATCTGAGGTTTTGTGTTTTACCACACGGACCATAAAAGGGTGAATCTAACGAAGAAATGGTCATATTTCATCCCAAAATCAACTTTTCATGAAGAACATTAAGGTTTTTCTTACTATAATTGCTTCATCCTGTGTGGACACAATTATTTTTAATGATTACTAAAACCAGCATAAATTGAAGCCAATGCAACAAACACTACAAAGACATATAAATAATTTACAGTTTATATAATATATTATGAAATTTTTCATATTACAGTAATGAGAATGTGGTTAAAATTTGTAATTTTTTGTAATTTTTTTTTTTTTTTTAATATTTCTTCTTTTGAATTTGTGGTGAAATATGACCCAAACCTATTCTCGTCAGACTTCACCCAAATAATAACTTATGAGCAAAATAAATTAAAAATGCATTATTTCTTTCGATGCCACATAATGCCCTTTATCTCAAGCAATTTATATCACTGACAGCAGTGGTCAGCAATGTGCCACTCTCTGGGGTTATGTATTTTAAAATATCAGACAAAACGAGTACCACAACATAGTAAGATGGTCCATTTAAAACAGCAGAATGTTGAAGAGCGGCTACATCTGCGGTCCAGGACATGAAGCTATCATAAAACACTTAAAAAAGCACCACGTCACAAGCCGACAAGCCTTCGACTGGGAAATCCTCATGGAATATGTTATTTGTGCCAGAATGTGTAGAGATTAATGTGTATAAAATACCTTTAATATTACGTAACTCTGTTAGACGTGTAGCTCATGAGACACGTCTGGTGCCTGTACCTACGCAGAGAGCTCTCAGGCATATCAGCAGGAGAGTGTAAGTCCACACGGCTATGAAGCCACAAGGCCAAGAGCGATTCGGAGGCACCTCAACAGCAGGACGAGCGAGCCACTTTACGGTTTCCATGAAGATCAATGGAGCTGCTCAGCAGGGCGTGGTCAATGGGGTCCTCACTGGCTAGAACTGCCCTAACGGCAGCCTCGAAAGCAGCCCCCACGTTCATGTCGTCCTTGGCGCTGGTCTCGAAGTACGGACAGCAACCGTTTTCCTCACACCAAGCCCTGGCCTCATCCTCCCCGACCTCACGCTCTTCCTTGTCCACCTTGTTTCCCAGGACAACAAAGGGGAAACGCTCCGGGTCTCGTACGTCTGAGTAATACATGAACTCCTTCTTCCAGCAGCCCAGGTTCTGGAAGCTCTGGAGGTCGTCCACGGCAAACGTGAGCAGGCAGCAGTCGGCGCCACGGTAGAAGGGCGTGCGCAGGCTCTTGAAGCGCTCTTGGCCTGCCGTGTCCCAGATCTGCAGGGTGACCAGCCGGCCATCGATCTCGAGGTCGCGGTTGAGGAACTCCACGCCGATGGTATGGAAAGACTGCGAGTCGAAGCGGTCAGTCACGTAGCGGTTCATGAGGGAGCTTTTGCCTACGCCGCCATCCCCCAGGAGAATGACCTTCAGCAAGAGGCTCTTCCCACTCATAACGGCCCCCGGTACCACACGCGTTCAGTGCAGCCTGACAAACACACGCAGATACAAGCATACAAACTACATGAAGGACAAATACAAACACAACGACACAACATTAGCCCCTTTCACACGTCATTAATCACAGTAAATCACCATAAAATTACCAGATTGACTGTTCTATTACACAAATGTGCTGTTCTGTCTGGTTCAGTTCCATAAGATTAAAATACCAGTACGCTGAGCCGTTTTCTTCATCCACCTGGATAAATGGACAATCGCTTTAGGTTCACCATCTGTCCAATTTGACATTTTTTTTTACTTCTGATTGACAGGTGTAAGGGATGATCACACAGAACATGGTTTTACTCTTAAAAAGAATAGAAGACGACAGGTGCTGCGTCCGAAATTGAATACTTCCTTACTATATAGTATACGAAAAACAGTACGGCAAAAAAGGTTAGTATGTCTGAATACATAGTATTCAAAAAAACAGTAGACAAAAAGTCCCTGGCTGTCCTACTACTTCCGCTGAGATTCTGAAGTGCGCTTTCAATGGACACTTTACTATCCCATGAGGCCACAAGAGAGGATTTGTGAATGGCAGAGAGCGACGCAACTGACGCTGTTAGGTCACATGGCAGATGTAGTACGTCCGAATTTAATTCATACTACCCCTATTCATACTTTTTTTAACAGTCGCCAAGTAAATTCAAATTTAAATGTAGTACCTGCTCAAACTGTACTAGGGCTGGAACGATGTGTTGACGTAATCGATTATGTAAATTAGCCGATTTGCATGGAATGCATCAATTCGTCGATAAGTAAGCACCGCCGTTTCGTCGCCTGCCACTTTAAACCAAGCTTGCCACATGAGTCCTGAAAAGTGAAGCTAAACCGTCTCAATCGCCCCCAGGTGGCTGGATGCAGTATAGGTCATAAACCCCACCCTCTCCATGTTATGTAATGAGACGTGAGACAAATTACACGTCAATTTTTTTTTTCCCCCAAAAATGGTTTCTGTCATTTTATGCAGTTTTTAATCACATAGATGTTAGTTTAAGTGTTCGTTCTTTAAATAAGTTTGTTTTTAGTTAGTTATTTGATGCTATAAAAACTTGGGTTTTGACATCGTGATTGACAGCTGTGTTTGGAAGCTTCTGAGCGAAGTAGTCACTGAAGCACCAATGGACTTTTTTCTGGGTCTTCAGGAGGAGATTGGAGCTTTAAAGGTGCCATCGAATTGAAAATTGAATTTACCTCAGCATAGTTGAATAACAAGAGTTCAGTACATGGAAATGACATACAGTGAGTCTCAAACTCCATTGTTTCCTCCTTCTTATACAAATCTCTCTTTGTTTAAAAGACCTCCGAAGAACAGGCGAATCTCAACATAACACCGACTGTTACATAACAGTCGGGGTGTACGCCCCCAATATTTGCATATGCCAGCCCATGATCGAGGCATTAGACAAGGGCAAAACGTCTGGATGTGCACAGCTGAATCATCAGACTAGGTAAGCAAGCAAGGACAACAGCAAAAAATGGCAGATGGAGCGATAATAGCTGACATGATCCATGATATCATGATTTTTTTAGTGATATTTGTAAATTGTCTTTCTAAATGTTTCGTTAGCATGTTGCTAATGTACTGTTAAATGTGGTTAAAGTTACCATCGTTTCTTACTGTATTCACGGAGACGAGAGCCGTCGCTATTTTCATTTTTAAACACTTGCAGTCTGTATAATTCATAAACACAACTTCATTCTTTATAAATCTCTCCAACAGTGTAGCATTAGCCGTTAGCCACAGAGCACTATCAAACTCATTCAGAATCAAATGTTAACATCCAAATAAATACCATACTTACACGATTAGACATGCTGCATGACGAACACTTTGTAAAGATCCATTTTGAGGGTTATATTAACTGTGTGAACTTTGTTTATGCAATGATAGAGTGGAGAGCTCGGGAGGGGGTGGAGAGCGCAAGCAATTAAAGGGGCCGCAGCCTGAATCGGCGCATTTCTAATTATGCCTCAAAATATGCAGTTAAAAAAATGAATTAAAAAAAATCTATGGGGTATTTTGAGCTGCAACTTCACAGACACATTCAGGGGACACCTTAGACTTATATTACATCTTGTAAAAAAAAACGTTTGATGGCACCTTTAATACTTCACAGACTCGGGCTTCAAGTTCATTATGCGCAGACTAGAGACTCAAAATGTCAGCGCCATATTGGCACACTGGTGGCTTCACTTACTACAACTGAAGAGAGTGAAGGTGCATCTTTTTTTACAGTCTATGCTTTAAATGCCCAAGGTCGTTAAAGTCGGGTAGATTCTGATTGGCTGTCAATGTTTTTATTATTCATCAACTGGAAAAATCATTCTGAAAGTGATTCCAACATTAAAGTAAGTCTCGTTATCGTTATAGTTGTGGTGTGGACTCTGCTTTTTTTAGAGTTTTTTTAGGTTTAGAGTGATTTTTAGAACTATATCGTAGTCCTTGGTGTGAGGGTCAATGACGTGACGCTCATTTTTTTGTGTCCTTATAGTTTTAGTTAAATTAAAAGGGTAAAAATTGCAAAATAAATTAACAAATTACTTACATACATTCTCTTTTTTGAGGACCAAGTTTAAAATTTCTGGTTTTAATCAATTTTGAGAGCATATTTGGGGATTGATTGCAAAAATGTCAATGTGGTGTAACCGTAAAAACTTAGTATCAAATAATTGATCTTGTTTAAAAAAGGTGAAATTCTCAATAAAACACCATATAAGGTAGTTTGGCATAATCTTACATTAGAACAATTTAATAGTAAATAAAAATAAGTTTAACACCATTGTTCTGAATATTATAAATAATTTGGGGAATCATTGGAGTCAAGTGAAATTCCTGAAGTGTCAAGGTGGTGTAACCACCATTCAAGGAGCCATTTTGTTAATATTGTGCAAGAAAACCATGTGACAGGAAATTATATCACAAAGAGGGACCCCTGGTGACACTAAATGCTGCATGCAAAGGTTAGTAACTGTCTTTAAAATATGAGATAATTTGACATTTTTAGGGTATGGTCAGGTATTCTTAGGTATACATGTCAAATGGTATGACCCCATGAATACATTGATAATTCATCATTATTATAAAAATGTGTATTGACTTTAAAAATTACATTTGAAATATTTCCACCAAGGCCATGTGCTTACATAGGTGTCCATGATAATACCTGTCAAATTTGATTTTAAATTGAAATGTCAAATGGTGTAACCGGTTACACCATTTGACTTCTATTACAAGCCTTTCTGTTAGGGGCAAATTTAGTCAAAATCACTCGTTTATATTGCTGATTAAAGATGTAATATAAACTAAACTACTATTTGGAACTATTTTCAAATGTTCAATGTTTTATTTTTTGAGAAAGTGGTGCTTTATCCACAACTTTATTATTAAAGCTCTGTAATTCAGTAAAATAATATATAATTATGTTGTACAACATTAATGTTTAACATCGAAATGTTTAGCTTCAATATTTCTATTCCATTCACTTAAAAATGTAAGCAATATAAAATCATGGAGTGATTGCTAATGAAAGACAAGTGCGTCAAGCGTATCGTCAACAGCTTTTATTATGCCGCAGTCACTGCTTCTGCTTCTTCAGGTCAAGCGTATGTGATGTAAAGCAGCTCTGTTTTAAAATATTAGACACATTTGTGTGTTCAAATTTGTTATAATGCTACTCTGTGCGTTCACTCGGCAGCTGCTATGAGACACTTGTTGCACACTGCAGTCAACTAGATCCATATTAGGCATGGTAAAACATGGTACTCACAGTAAGTCAAGAAAACAAGATTTAAACAATAAGACTAAACGTGTTTAGCTATATAATATGATTAGATTTCTGTCGACAAATGTATCCAAACAGTTGCTCATCTGTCTAATAAAACACATAATATATTAAAGTGTCTTTGGTGTTTCTGTGGTTTCGACAAAATAAAACCGGAAACCGAGATTAACGCGGGTATCACGTCATTGATAGGCAACGCACGGACATGGCTCGTGTCCTGGTTATTATTTCTCTAGGTTTAAACATTCTTGGAAACATCTGGCATAATATAAGTACACAAGTCAACAAAATATATAAAATTGTCCAAGTGGTTTTTTGATATTTGAATCCAAAAGTCTTACATATTGTGCATTTAACCAAAGACTACAATTTACATCTATAAAATACAATTCATTAAATTTCTAAGATTTTATAATTAAAACGACATAACAGAGCCCCTCTTGCCCCAATAGATAAATTGATATAGTTTCAAGCAAGGAAACAGTGGCTCATCACAGAGCACCAGTGAATTCTGATCCTGCTATCAGATATTTTTTTCTTAAGAAATCATCACTTTGATGATTTCTTGTTATCAGATATTGTTCCTTAAAGGGTTAGTTCACCCAAAAATGAAATTTCTGTCATTTATTACTCAATCTCATGTCGTTCCACACATGTAAGACCTTTGTTCATCTTCAGAACACAAATTAAGATATTTTTGATGAAATCTGAGTTTTTTTTTAATCGCCCATAGAAAGCAACGAAATGCCCACATTCAAGGTCCAGAAAGGTTGTAGAGCCATTGTTAAAACAGTCAATGTGACTGCAGTGTTTCAACCTTAATGTTATGAAGAGATGAGAATACTTTTTGTGCGCAAAAACAAAATGAAAATTATGACTTTATTCAACAATCTCTTCTCTTCCTGTCATTATCCTCACACAGGTGACGCAGTAACACAGTGAAGCCTTCCTTCTTTATGTCTGAATGCCAGCTCAGTATTGGCCAAAGCTGATCACGTGATCAGCACAGCGCATGCGTGTGAGACTGACGCAGGGCCCGGCCAATAATGAGCCGGTGTTCTGACGTAAAACCTGGAGTTTCTGCACTGTGTTTACCATGTCAACAGCATAGGAGAATGACAGGGAAGAGACAAAATAGTTTAATAAAGATGCTATTTTTGTTTTGTTTTTGCACAAAAAATGTATTCTTGTCTCTTCATAATAAGGTTGAACCATTAAGATTAAGGTTGATCCTTTGCAGTCACGTCGACTGTTTTAACAATGTCTTTAGTACCTTTCTGGACCTTGAAAGGGGTAATTTCGTTGCTTTCTATGGGAGATAAAATTATCTTAATTTGTGTTCTGAAGATGAACGAAGGTCTTGTGGGTGTGAAATGACAAGAGGGTGAGTAATTAATAACAGAAATTTCATTTTTGGGTGAACTAACCTTTTAACTGGAAAATATATGAGACATGATTTCACTGTTCAGTACTGTGATTATTTCTTGTTGTCAGATGTTGTTTTTCATCACTGAAACCACTTAACTTAACTTGCTAAATGTCATGCTTCATTTTCAGTGTCAATTTGTTCAACAAACAATGGCCTTTGGCTGTAGAAGTAACATGGTCAGGTGGTGTAACTGGTTTGTGTCAATTGGCGTAACCAGTATTTTTCATAAAAAATATAATTATTTACAGAAAAATTAATGTGGAATAAAATGTAATCATCTAGTTTAGTGTGATAACATGATTTTAAACAATTTTAAAATAATTTGTCAAAGATTATTTAGAAAACAAATGTGTTTTCAGCATGTGTCCCACCAAATATTGCAAAAACACGTTAACATTTAAATTTAGAGATAACTCTAATAAAATTATTTTTCATTTGATATTTTAAATAGAAGTATATATTTCTATAAGTGAGCTTACATGCCATATATGTGGATAACATATTTAATATTTCTCATTCTTTGGCGGTTACACCATTTGACATTTTTAGGTACATTCATTCTTAACTTTAGTAAAAAATTGTGCAAATGTAATTTTTATCAACATAAAATCAACTTGGACACAATATATACATTTTAACGTACCTGATGCATGCTTTTAAAACAGGTTTTTAAAATATTTTTTAATTTCTCATCTTGCCGCACCATATTTGTCACTGACCCGTGAACGGGACTTTACAATAAACAGCTCTGATAGGCCCAAAGAAAACTTTGTTTCAGTGCCAGAACTGATTTACCTGTAATTTTGAAAAGGTCCTGTTCACATATGGTCTCTAAACTGTCATAAACCGGTAATTTTAAAAGACTGTGTGAAAGGGGCTTATGACTTTCCAGGTTAAATAAACAGACATTCATTTGAAAGCAGATAAACTCTGAACGATCTAAACCTCTCAAAACAGTGTAGAGCAGATAATGGTTGGTGTGGGTCAGATGCTCTATCAACTGACCCTGAGACTTTGGCCAAGACAACACCTTCTCTAAGAGCACACGGATTGGTTAAAGACAGGATTGTCACTTTTCCTCTTTAATTTCACCTTGTAAGGACATTTTTCTTTTATAGCTTGTTCAAGGATGAATTAAGGCAATGTGTGACAAATAAGATCTACTGCTCCATCACAAGCAAGAATATTCTAGCTGGGTTACCATGTGATTGCAACATCAAAAATATGTCCTTGATTACCCGAAAGACCAATTCACACTGCACAGACCAACTCGGACAGACACCAGATCACAGTACGTCATTTCTCAGCCATTCCACAACCGGACAAGCGTTGACTGAACATGTTGAAAACAAGCGCTGACCAACACCAATAGACGCAGACAGGGGAAACTGATCCGACAAACTTAACGAAGTCTCTGTTGGTCGGCATCTGTCTGTGCAGTAGGCCTTGAGGGTGCAAAATTTTTATCAAGCACAACCCTTACAAAAATGGATCACCATAGTTATCTAGCAACTACTAATATTGACATTACTCTAAAATGATAAATGAATCAAGGATCTCCTTTAAACCGGGTAAGACTGTCATTTTTATATTTTTTGATGATAGTTGTGGCTAATACCAAATGTTTTACTGTAGTATTTTAAGCGGGAACTATGGTGAATTTTTGTAAAACAAAGCATACAGACTAAGGCTGTATCCAAAATCGCATAGATCTCTTCTATATAGTAAGCAAAAACAGTATATGACAAAATTAAGTACATCTGAATTCACAGTACTCATAAAAGAGTAGGCAAAATGTACCCGGATGAACCACTACTTCTGGCAAGATACTGAAGTGTGCATACGTTGGACACTTTACTATCCCACGAGGCCACGGGAGAGGATTTGGGAACGGCAGTGAAGCGATGCAACTCACGCTGGTAGGTCACATGATAATGACAATATGGCGAATGTAGAATCCAGATTATTGCTGCATCCCAATTCAGAAGCTGCATCCTTTGAAAAGCACTTTCGAAGGCTGATTGCTTCACCGCGGCACAACACAGGCTGACCCAATTCGAAGGCTCTTTCAAATGTGGCCTCCAAATGTGTCCTTTGTTTCCCATGAAATGAAGGATATAAAAGATGGATCCTTCGCCGGCCTTGCCTAGCCCAGAATTCATTGCACGCCAGTGATGACAGGATTTTTTTTTTTTTGAGAGAAATTGCTGAATTACACTTTTAAACATAAGTATTGGGTTTCAACTTACTCAAACATCTCATGACACACAAAAACTTTAAAGCAGTTCAAATATGGACTTGTATCTTACTAAGATGTGGTTATATATAGTTTATACACTTTATTATATAGCCTACAGAAATGGACCATGTTGAACATATTTAGACTGTTTGTGAACCCTTTTTTGTTTTCAGACAGGTTAATATAACTTTCAAAAAAAGTCTACTACAAACATTATGTCACTCATCAACGGTAGCTGTCACAGTAGCTAGGCAACAAGAACAGCCCTCCATAGGCTAGACCGTCGGCCTTCGAAGGATGCAACCTTTGAATTGGAACACAGCCACTATTCATACTACACACATTCATACTATACAGAACGTATAATTCAGCGGTTGCGAAGTGTACTTATTCAAAATATAAGAGAGTATGCGATTTCGGACGCAGCCTAATTCTCACAGGCAGCAATTATCACACAAAAATGAGTTTTATAAGTCCAAAACTTGCCTGATAACATGCTACACAATACAGGTGGCGGCATACAATGCATTATTTAATAATTTCAGTTAAAGTATTAACTATTTAAATACATCATGAGCAGGAAACAGATGATCGCTCCCTGCGCATGCGCACACGTGGATGACAGCTGTGTTTTTAGCATACGAGTGCTCAAGCTAAGGTTTATTTATTTTTTACTCTTGTCTATTACTCAAACTCAGCTCGTATTATGACTAATAAACACAACTTTTTTATGTTCGCTTTTGGTGTCATTAAGCATTCACATATTCTCAGTCCCGTTAGCTCTATCTAGCTCCATGACTAGCACAGTTTAGATGCTTATTTAAATAAACTGCAGCACTGTTACGCATAGGTGAACTTACATACAGGAGAAATAAGACGCTGTGGAAAATAATCACTCTGATTTTAAAAGCCTTCAATCATGTAAAAATACTCTCTGAATTACCTCATATTGTACCGTGAGCAGTGCTGCTGGCTGCTGAGATTTCACGCGCTGCGTGTGTGTGTGTGTGTGTGTGAGAGAGAGAGAGAGAGAGAGAGAGAGAGAGAGAGAGTCGGTTTGTGAGAGTGACTGGGTGCTCAGCAAATTTCAGAAACTGTGGATTAATAAATATGTAATTCCTAAAATCCTGTAATTCAAAAAGGTTTTCTTGTAATGTAAGGTGTACATTACATTTATTTTTCCAGTTGCACTTATACAATTTTATTTTAGTCCCAAGGTTCATTATTTATTTCTGATGTGTTTTACAAGTTTGTTACAATAACTGATACAATGGTCTTGTTTATAATATTTTTGTTGTTGTTGTTGTTGTTGTTGTTGTTTGGCAAATATCATATACACAAAGCAAAATTCATGTCAGCTAGACTGTGTCCAGTCACACTTTATTCTCGAAAAGAAACAATCGTAACGTAAGACATCTCTAAAAAGATTAGATTTTATAGATTTATTTGTGATGGCCTCTACTGTAAATTCAATTATAAAAAGTGTTCAGCCAATCTTAATGTATATATATTGTTTTTAATGTTTGATTGCACAAGTTGAGATTATATTACATACAAATGCATAGTTTTTGTGCATAATAACTGCAGTTCTTCAGTTTTCAATTCTCATCCAGAACTCTAGGTGGCAGTAATGCTCAGCTTTTCCCACTGTCATTCCTCAAAGCAGGAAGAACATTCATGCCACAACAGCATCCTGTGTCCATCCTGTGCTTCAGCAGGAAAAACAGTGGGAATGCAACAACAGAACATGCGTCTGTCCTGAACTAAAGTAAGAAAGCACGAGGTCAGATCGTGTTATATGGAAAACGAGCGTCTGTCTTTGTGGGAAATGTGTTTGTAGATTTTTTTGGCTGTGCTTGTAACCTAGAAAGCATTTTTGGAAATAATAGTTGCATATGATGCCCAAAATTATTTTTATGTTGGATGCTTACTGAATTTTGGTACAATGATACTCAAAAATGATGACTAAATTAGGCACCTTAGTAGGTTTTGAGAGCACAGTGGCCAAAATGCTGTATAGGCTGCTGACTGTTTTGAAATAGAGCCTTTTCTGTTTGTTCACTGCATGTTTATTACTGCACTTGTGCCTAAATGTTCTAATCTAATTAGTTAATGGGGCTCAACGCTAAGGATTTTTTAACTCACCCGTTTGGGTCAGTGATTCAGATTTTTACTTGCCCTAATAAAATTTTCAATGGCACTGCTACAGAAAAATAAAAATCATTGTTTTCGTTGTTTTTGACACATGTAATCTTGTATTCTAATAAATAATGTTGTTGTTACAACAGACACCAAAATATTAGATACCAGTAAAATTTAACAATTCTTGATTCCAATTTCTATACAACAGCAAAAACTACTAGGCTAACTATCAAGTTCAAATAAACAAATTAAAAGCAATAGGACAGAACAAAGATGCAAATGAAATAAACAGTGATTTAAGTTCTTCAGGTAAGTCTAACAGTATTATTCAAGTAAGAAATACTCAGAGCCCTGCACATTGACACGAATTAAAGGGATAGTTCACCCTAAAATAAAAATTAAAGGTGCAGTATGTAAGAATTTTGCAGTAAAATATCCAAAAAGCACTAGGCCAGTGTTATATATTTTGTTCACTTGAGTACTTACAATATCCCAAATGTTTCCAACTATTTGTAAATCGTGAGAAAATTGCAATTTTAACCAAGGCTCTGGGATGTGTGAGTCGCCGCCTGTCAATTGCGTCATACCCGCGTTACCCTCGGTTTCCAGTTTTATTTTGTAGAAACCATGGAAACACCAAAGACGTTTTAATATATTACATGTTTTAATAGACAAGGGAACAACTGTTTTGATATATTTATAGACAGAAAACTAATTATTGTTATATAGCTCAACATGTTAAGTCTTCTTGTTTAAATCTAATTTTCTTGATTTTTTGCGAGTACCATGCTTTACCTTGCCTCATAGAAAAACCCTATTTTGTCAAGTGGCTAACAACATAATCAGATGCAGTTTTATTTTTAGTAACAGTAATACAGCATTTTCTCCATCATACATTTTAAAATGAATTGCATGCCATTTATCAACAGAAGCCATCCAGCATTTAATATGGTACTCTAAAATCGAACTATCTTACTGCAGTGTGTAACAGTGTCTCACAGCAGCCGCCGAGTGAACGCACAGAGTAACGTTATAACATCATTTTCAACACACTCAAATGTATCTAAATAGAGCTGTGTTACCTCATACTCATGACCGGAAAATCGGAAGCAGCGCTGGCGACTGTTTCATAATAAAAGTTTCTCTGCTCGCGGCGTGTGTTGCGCAATCGTTCCAGCGGCCTCGTTCAGCTCCCACAACACTCAGTCCTGCTCTGCTTCATACTACAGTAATGTTAATAATTGCATCCATGAACATGAGTTCTTCCAGAGTCCTATCCCAATTATTTCCACCGGTTGTGAGGTGAAGACCACATGTCCCAAGATTTCGCACTCAAACTTGGCGTCATCAAGCTACGCCTTTGTTTTGAATAGGCCTCTAGCGGACAGAAAATTTGACATATTGCACTTTTAAGTCATAATTTATTCATCCAGGTGTTGTTCTAACGCTGTATGCCCTTCTTTCTTTTTTGGACCTCAAGGAGAATTTTTTTTCCTCACAACTTGTGTGTTTTTCTGGGCAAGTCGGAATGAACTACGGCGCTTGTAGAGTCTCATGAAAACCAATGGGCAAGGTCAGAATTTTCATTAAATAATGCATTAAATTTCGGTTTGTTCACCAAACCCTATCGTAAACCCACAGAACACTTGGAATATACAACACGTCGCATGGAATCGTTCTGTGATAATTTTGCGTCTTTGTTTAAATCTTGATGCTGGTCGCTATTCACTGCCATTATATGGAGGAGCACAAGTGGGACATTTTTAAAAATTCTCCTTTTGTGGTCCATAAAAGAAAGAAGGGCATATGGCATTAGAAAAACAAGAGGGTGAGTAAATGATTACTAATTTTCATTTTAGGGTGAACTATCCCTTTAACAATTTGTTCTCTTGTTTTAGTAAATCATGGCCACGATTTACTAATTCCTTCACTTGATTTAGTAAAATGTGGGAATGAATCATTATATTGTGCACACAATTTTTGTAAAATCAGGGAATTAATGTAGAATTAATCGTGGTGACATATTTGCAAGTCATGGGAATGAATTGTTAATTTATGGCCATGGTATACATATTTTTCCCCGCATTGTCATGTGCAGGTGCTCCGTAAATATGGAATAAGTAATCCAATGTAAGATAACACAGCATAGTCTTCACTGTCTGAATTAAATATAAATTAATCCTCATTAAAGTCACCATGAAATCAGAATTAACATTTCTTTCTTTTTTTATGGAATATTGCTTTTTTTTTTTTTTTTTTAATTCAACATTTCTCCTCTGATGATATGTTTACTGGTGCGAGGGTGGAGCAATCTGTCACTCACATGAGATCCACCAATAGCAAACCATAACCATCCAATCAATTCCCCACAGACAAAATCAGGCTCCGTTCAGCCATTTCACTCTGATATGTCTCAATAAGAAAGAAAAGATTATCACAACTTTCGTTTCATGCTGACTAATAATATCCAGTCCAATGTAAATGCTTGAATTTACTTCAACTACATTGCAACAGTTTAAGGGTGAAAGGAAGCTTCAATCCAGTGTCCTTTTTTTTTTTTTTTTCTCAGGTAGACTATGGCGCTCTGCCTGTGGTTTATTTTGGTGGTCCCGCTGTGCTGCTGGGGACAGTGGCCAGTGGATACAGGGGACGGTGGTGTTTTCCAGCCCCAGAGTGCCCTCACTGACATGGAGTTTGCCACTGTGAGCACCTACCGCGGCCCCGGAAACACTGACCCTCGGCCCAATAAAGACCTTCCCATTCTTCTGTGGTGGAGCTCCAATCTCTTCCCACACTTCCCAGGAGATACAGAGCGTGTGGACTGTGCTCGCTCGTCCTGCCTAGTCACAAGCAACCGTAAAGTTCAACTTTATCGTCGCACGGCATCCATTATTTTCTACGGCACAGACTTCCGTGCCTACGAGGCTCCATTGCCTCGTATGCCCCATCAAACCTGGGCACTTTTCCATGAAGAGTCTCCGATGAATAACTACCTTCTGTCTCACAGTGTTGGGATCAGGCTGTTTAACTACACAGCCACGTTCAGGAGGGAGTCGGACTATCCCTTAACACTGCAGTGGTTGCCCTCGCTGGATTATCTTCTGACACCGACGGCAGTCCCTTTGCAGGAGAAGAACCGCTGGCGACGGGCCGGTCTGGCCCCTGTGCTCTACATGCAGTCCCACTGTGATGTGCCTTCAGACCGGGACCGCTATGTTCAAGAGCTGATGAAGTATATAGAGGTAAATACAAATTTAAATATATATTTAAATATTTAAATGGGCAAGTACCTTAGCGACCACTTAAAACAACTTAGCAACACACTAGCAGCCACCCAGAACCCCATCAGTTATCAGCGCATTAAAGGGGACCTATTATGCAAAATTCACTTTTATATTGTTTTTGAACATGAGCCATTCAGGAATGTACTTTAAAGGATTAGTTCACTTTCAAATTAAAATTTCCTGATAATTTACTCACCCCCATGTCATCCAAGATGTTCATGTTTTTCTTTCTTCAGTCGAAAAGAAATTAAGGTTTTTGATGAAAACGTTCCAGGATTATACTCCATATAATGGACTTCAATGGACTCCAGACGGTTGAAGGTCAAAATTACAGTTTCAGTGCAGCTTCAAAGCGTTCTACACGATCCCAGACGAGGAATAAGGTTCTTATCTAGAGAAATCATCACTCATTTTCTAAAAAAAAATTTTAACCATAAATGCTCATCTTGATCTAGTTCTCTTCTTCTTCTTCTTCTTTATTAGAATTCCGGCAGTGTAGACGCTGCTAAGTCCTCCACTGCCCTCCACAGGTCAAAGTTTGAACTAAATTGTCATATACAATATGCTAGTGCAAGTATATATATATATATATATATATATATATATATATATATATATAATTTTTGATTATTTTTTTTTTTTTTTTTTTTTTTTTTTTTTTTTTTAGAAAATGAGTGATGATTTCTCTAGAATCGTCTGGGATCGTGTAGAACACTTTGAAGCTGCAATGAAACTGTAATTTTGACCTTCAACCATTTTGGCCATTGAAGTCCATTATATGGAGAAAAATCCTGGAATGTTTTCATCAAAAACCTTCTTCATTTCTTTTCGACTGAAGAGAGAAGGACATGGACATCTTGGATGACATGGGGGTGAGTAAATTATCAGGAAATTTTAATTTGAAAGTGAACTAATCCTTTAATGTGACATCACATTGGAACAGGCCCCGCCCACGAGTGGCAACGTAATCTGCTCTATTAGCTTAGCTCCTCCCCTGAGTGAGCTGATGTACACAGTCCGCCATGTTTATCTCCTTGCCAGAGCATTTAACAGCAGCATTCAAGTAATAATAATAATAATAATACAATTTATTTTATAAAAAGCCTTTAAAAGCAGCTTCTCAAAGTGCTGTACACAAAATGATCAATCCATAGCTCAAGTAATAAAAGTAAACCAACAAACATTTGCTAGTTTAAAAAAAGTCTTAATTCAAGCTTATAAAAATCATAGGTCTGAGCTTCCCTAAGTTCAAAAGCAGTGTTGGGCAGTAACTAGTTACTGCACATACTGTTTTTCCCTACTATATAGTAGGGAAGTGTGATTTCGGATGCAGCCTTACATTGTAAAACTGTGCTGCCCCCATAGTATCAGAATACATGCCTGATTATTATTGATTCAGTTTATATAGAGGTCTGTGTTTTGGATGAATGTTTTTGTGGAGCACTGCCTCACCTACCCTTACAGACAAGCCTCGGCTGTTCTGGTCCTCTATTATGATTGGCTGAGCCATGTTCGAAGCCATTGTGAAATACTCTATATACAGCACACCCACCTGTGACCTCATTACATCAGTATTATTATTACTGTCCCACTGTCCCTTCTTTTTGTTGCTTGGCAATTACTACAATTTTGTTGCTATGTGTTTATTTTATGAAACCTTGCCAGCTATTATAGTAACCGTTTTATAAAATCAATAAGCCTAGCGGTATTGCCAAGTCTGTGGTTTTCCTATGGAATTGGGCTTATTTAACAGTGCTGCTGCGGGGTTTTTTTCCCATGTCCGTGGGTTGAAGCGACCCCAATAACGTGATATTTTGCCCCTGGAATGCTAATTTTACCTGGGGAACACCACCAAAAAACGTGGTTTTTACCCCATGGGACATGATTTTTACTGGGGGAAGTGATTGGGTGGGTTTTGTTGTGAAAACCTGCAGCCCTGAAGTCTAGTGAAGAAGTGGTTTAGAATAGCTACACGTCATGCCTAACAACACCCCTGTTCTATAATCATTGTAAACCACTGCGTCACAGGGCTTATTTCTTTACTGTATCATTCATAACTTCTGGAAAGAAATTAAGACTGCACAAGAATGAAACTTTCTATTGTGCATGTGTTGAGCGCCTTTGTTAGCGCACACTATCAAATTAAGTATACTTTGAAAGGCTGTGTCTTTGGCTTTGAAACTCATAACTTGTGTCATCTCCTTAGATTGATTCATATGGGAAGTGCCTTAACAACAGACCCCTTCCTGAACATCTGGAGGACACCAGCACAGCCACTGGTGAGGACAGGCGCTTCATGAACTTCGTCGGTCGTTATAAGTTCCACCTGGCCCTGGAGAATGGCCTGTGTCCGGACTACATGACTGAGAAGCTGTGGCGGCCCATGCACCAGGGTTGTGTTCCCATTTACAGGGGCTCGTCATCAGTGGCCGACTGGCTGCCAAACAACCATTCCGCTATCCTCGTTGACGATTTTCCCTCTCCACGAGAGCTGGCGGAGTTCATAAAGGCTCTGGATCAAGATGACGCGGAGTACTTGCGTTATCTGGAGTACAAAACGCCCACTCATATCACTAACCTGCGTCTGCTGGAGGGGCTTGAGAACAGAGAGTGGGGCGTCAATGACATGAGTAAACCAAACTACCTGAACGGGTTTGAGTGCTTTGTGTGCGACCGAGAGAACGAGCGTCTGGCAGCAGTGAAAGCGCACAGGAAGAACCCAAAACTAAACCTACCTCCGCAACCAAAGATGGCCAACAGCTCACACATGGGCTGCCCGCTGCCCAGTCCTGGATACGGGCCTGTGGAAAGCATTGACCCAAATGACAGGTAAACACAGCTTTCATTCATCAGCATTTGATAAATCTGTGCATTTCACACAAAGGGTATGTTCACACTTGGTAGGGTTGGTTCTTTTAAAATGAACCCTGGTGCAATTATGTTAGTGTGGTTCATTTGAATTCAATTCAAATCACATTTATTTGTATAGCGTTTTTCACAATACATACCGTTTCAAAGCCGCTTTACAGAAAATGCATGTTTCTACTTTAGAGTCCTGTGACCCTGCTGCCCCAATAAGTGTTTCTTCTCCAATGGTCACACCTTAATTTTGCAGTTTCTATAGCATTGCATCCTTCTCATGGACATTTAATAATTTCTGACTCTTCAGTATGGTTAGATCGCTCTTTTTTTGTTCCATTTTAGGGCTGTCAAACGATTAATCGTGATTAATCGCATACAAAATAAAAGTTTGAGTTTGCCTAATATATGTGTGAGTACTGTGTATAATTATTATGTATATATAAATACACACAAATTTATGTATATATTTAAGAGAAATTTATTTATGTACAAAATATTTTTATTTATATATAATGAAAATTATATAAAAATATAAATAAATACATATACTTGTAAGTATTTCTCAAATATACATGAATGTGTTTGTATTTATATATACATAATAATTACACGCAGCACTCACACATATATTAGGCAAACTCAAACTTTTATTTTGTATGCGATTAATCGCGATTAATCATTTGACAGCCCTAGTCCGTTTTACCTGTGAAAGAAAACCTGCTTAATAAATATGCACATCTAAATATAAGGAGTTTTCACTTCCAGCCCTTGTAAATAATTTATAATTAATAGTATTAATAGTAGTTATTAAGATTGATGTGGTTTGGAATTGGTAAAATATGATCAGAATATCGACTTGCATAATAATTATGTACGGACTGAATATTCATGTGCATTTGTTCTGATCTAACTGGAGCACAAGGTCATGAGATGTATTTTGTGAATGCTTGGCTAAAGAGATGTGTGTTTAATCTAGATTTAAACTGGGAGAGTGTCTCTGAGCCCTGAACATTATCAGGAAGACTATTCCAGAGTTTAGGAGCCAGATGTGAAAATGCTCTCCCTCTTTTAGATGATGCTACTAAAAGTCCAGAATTTTGTGACTTTAAAGAGCTTGATGGATTGTAGGGCAATAGAAGATTGGTTAAATACACAGAAGCTAAGCCATTTAGGTGAGTAGCAATACTCAATATGGAACTTAAAGGGTTAGTTCACCCAAAAATGAAAATAATATAATTTATTACTCACCCTCATGCCGTTCCACACCTGTAAGACCTTCGTTAATCTTCGGAACGCAAATTAAGATATTTTTGTTGAAATCCGATGTGGGGTTTCACGATTTGGAGAAAAAGTCTAATTGTGATTTTTCTGGTTAAAATTGCGATTTGCAATAATTAAACATGAATAAAATAAACAGACGACTACAGCAATACATGGTTTATATGTTTTCTTCAAGCCTTCTCGGGTATTTCCGTAGTAATAAAGTATATTTATAATCCAATGCTAATCGAAATGCTATTTCAAACACTCAACTGACGTTATGAAGTGAGTTTGGAGTAAAAACACATTAAATGTTGTCTTTTGTTAGAAAAGAAGTCCATAAAGGCTTTTCATGTTTGGAAAGTGTGTATATTTGACGTGTGTTGCTTTTTCTAATGCAGTGCTCTCAGATGGAGCATCATTTACTACCAATCACAGAGCGGCTCTTCACTAACATGCTGTGTACATATTTATATAATTAAAAATCGCAGCCTTTGTGATGTCATAATCGCTCTAAGCCAAATCGTGATTTCGATTCAATTACGATTAATCGTGCAGCCCTAATCCGATGCCTGCATAGCCAGCAATGACATTTCCTCTCTCAAGATCCATAAAGGTACTAAAAACATATTTAAATCAGTTCATGCGAGTACAGTGGTTCAATATTAATATTATGAAGCGACGAGAATATTTTTGGTGCGGCAAAAAAACAAAATAACGCCGATTTCAAAACACTGCTTCATGAAGGTTCGGAGCGTTATTAATCAGCATAGGGTTTGGAGCGCCAAAGTCACGTATTTTCAGCAGTTTGGCGGTTTGACACACGATCCGAATCATGATTCGACACAGAATATTCATAACACTCCGATGCTTCCTAAAGCAGTGTTTTGAAATCGGCCATCACTATATAAGTCGTTATTTTGTTTTTTTGGCGCACAAAAAATATTCTCGTCGCTTTATAATATTAATATTGAACCACTGTACTCACATGAACTGATTTAAATTTGTTTTTAGTACATTAATGGATCTTGAGAGAGGAAATGTCATTGCTCCCTATGGAGGCCTCACTGAGCCATCGGATTTCATCAACAATATCTTAATATGTGTTCTGAAGATGAACGAATGTCTCACGGGTGTAGAACGACATGAGGGTGAGTAATTAATGACATTATTTTCATTTTTGGGTGAACTAACCCCTTAATAGGTAATCAGTGTAGAGATGATAAAATCGGTGTTATGATTATATTTTCTTCATCTGGCTGGTAAGAACTCTAGCAGCTGCATTTTGGACTATCTGTAGCTTGTTTATTGAGGATGCAGATCAGCCAGCTAGTAATACATTGTAGTAATCCAGTCTAGACTAAAGGTCATGAATGCATGGACTTTTTGCACCAGAAACAGATAGCATGTTCCGTAGCTTAGCAACGTTTCTGAGGTGGAAGATGGCTGTTTTTGTAACATGAAATGTAAGTATAGACCTAAGTAATACCTCAGTCTTTTCTGTATTTAATAGAAGAAAATCACAGGTCATTCAATATTTTATATCATTAACACAGTGTCAACTTGGATAATTTAGAGGTCTGGTCTTGATGAAATGTATAACTATAACTATACTACACCACGTTCCTAATTATTATGCAAGTGACATATCAGTTAGGTTTCAGTAGAATAAACATTCAGATATTAGTTTTTCTAAGAAAATGTTTGTTTGTTTATTTATCCATGTTCCTGTCAAAAAAATTAATTGTATTAAAAGGGCAGCTATGAAAAAAGCCAGTGTTGAGCAGCAAACAGGTATTTGAAGCTGCTGGTGCCTCTGGAGTCTCAAGAAGCTCTCCATGCAGGCTGGCAGTTGTGTGTAAAGATGCATTTCAGCCACTCCAAACCAAACCTCACAAAGAGAAACATTAACAGTGGGTTTAGAAATACATGAAGACTCATTTTTTAAATAGTTTTATTCACTGACTAATGCTGTACTACAATGGATGGTCTAAACGGATGGATTTCTGGATGGTTGGTGAATGGCCACCACGTTCCAACAAGACTGCGATGTCAGCAAGGAGCTGGTGGTTGATGATTTGGGCTGGAATATTGGGAAGTGAGATGGAAGGTCCCTTTAGGGTCTCTGAGGGTATTAAAATGACTTTTGCAAGATATGTGGAGTTCATAACTGGCCATTTTCAGCTATGGTATATAAAGGAGGATAGTGCCTTCTGAAATGCAATATTAGTTGTTTTCATGCCTTTTGCACAACATTGCACCATTTCATGCTTTTCATCTTCAGAAAGATCTTTCTTCCTCCCCATATGGCATGAGAACTGTGACTTGCTTAATAATGTGAAACAACCTCTAGGTAGGGTTTCCATAGATCTGGCAAATTATTTTGTCTGAGTCTGATACCAGTTATCTAAAAAGACATGGATAAATAAACAAACAAACATTTTCTTAGAAAAACTAAAATCTGAATGTTTATTCTACTGAAATCTTACTGATATATCACTTGCATAATAATTTGGAACGCAGTGTATATAAGTATCATTGGCATAGCAATGTAAACTACTGTAATTCCATGTTTTCTAATAATATTGCCAAGTGGCAATAACAGAGGGCCTAATACAGATCCTTGAGGCACGCCATAATTTACTGATTACTGATTAACTTAATTAATTTTTCACCATTTAAATTGACAAAATGGTAATGGTCTGATTGGTACAATCAGCGTGTCCCTGAATACCAGTATAGTTTTGTAGTCGATCTAGGGGCATGTTATGATCTATAGTGTCGAACCCAGCGCTAAGATCAAGTAAAACTAGTATCAAGATACAGCCTTGCTCAGAAGCTCGAAGTAAGTCATTTGTAATTTTAATAAGCGCAGTTTCTGTGCTATGATGGGGCCTGAATCCTCACTGAAATTTTTCGTAGATATAATTTTTTTTTTTTTTTTTTTTGCTGGAAGGAGCACAATTGAACACACAACTTTTTGTAGTATTTTAGATATAAAAGGAAGATTTGAAACGGGTCTGTAATTTGCCAGTTCATCAAGCTTAATAACTGCCAGATTGAATGGTTTTGGAACATGACCGAGAGATGCTCTTCTGCTAAAGGTAACAACTCCTTCAATAATTCAGTGGAAATGGGATCTAATAAACATATTGTTGGTTTAGATGCAATAAGTTTATTCAGCTCTTCTTTCCTGTCCTATAGTTATAAAGCACTGCAGTTGTTCTTTAGGGGCCATAATAGAGGCTGAATCATAATGCTGTCAAAGGTTGTACATTTACACTGAAATGTGACTGAAATACACGGACCAAACAACTCTGAATGAACCAAAAACAGGATGTGATGTCACATAATGCAACCCTAAAAAGGACAGAATGCTCAAGCATACCTGGTTATTGTAATAGGCGCTATGTTGCCCATTACAGTTTGGTACAGGTGTCAGAAACATGTCTCCTTGCAGCAGATCTTTGTGTGTAACAGAGCAATTCCTGCCTGTTTTGACTCCTACGCATTTTATAAGCTCTTCACGAGTTCTCCGCTGGTAAAAATACTACTATATGAACACACATACAATGAGTATCTTTTGTATCTTTAGGTTCTGTTAAAAATGACAGTGAATGCTGTGAAAACCAGAACTAAATGTATTTTTCTTTTTTTTTTTCCAAGAGAACTGAACTACAAGTGTGAACACCCCCTAAAAAACCGATCACATTCCAAGTTAAATGTGTTGCGACTGCTGTTTCATCTTGTTTTGAAGCATTCGCAGTAGAGTGAAACTGTGTCATGTTTGTTCTCAGCTGGCTCCAGATGTGGCCGCAGGACTACTGGCAGAGTCTGGATCAGGCAGAGGGTTTGGAGTCGCTCATCAGACACAACGTGTCAGAGCCGTCGTTACTGTGGCAGCATATACAGAGCATCGCTGTGAGGAGAGCCAGAGGCCAATGAGAGGAGCTCAGGACTCACCATCCACCTGAGGTGACATCTCAGATCAAAACTTCCTCCGACAGCTCAAGACTCCAAATATTTTTGGCAATCCACCCACGGCGGATGAGCCGTTCTTGAAGTTCGTGCACACAAGAATCATTCGTATTATTTCTAACTAAATGGAAACAATCACAATAATATCATTACATGTTGATATTTCCCTTCAATACTATGTATTATGTATTCACTTCATCTATATGTTACTCTGAGGGCTTCAGCTGATGTTGAGCGTCTCACAATCACTCAGGCTTGCTTGCAGCTTGTCACAGATCTCATGGAAGTATATCACTGCAGATGAACATTTATTTGCATGATTGTTTTTAAAAGAATCTCACAAAACAGGTCAGGTTGTACAATATAGCATTTTTTTGCATTACTGTATTGGAAATTTGGGGTGGATTGGGGAGGCTTTTTATTTAGAAGCAAAATATAACTTCATTTTTGGCTGATATGACCTGCACTTGTTCTTGAATGATTCAAGAGATTCTCCTACACGAGTTAAATAGGAGAATCTCATGAATTATTCAAGAACAAGTGCAGGTCATATATCAGCCAAAAATTAAAAGAAAAGCTAAGGCTAAGACCTGTTATTTATATTGTAAGTGTTTGCATACCTCAGTGTTTTTTATGCAATATTTATATATTTATATTTTCTAATGCACAGTCTTGTAACAAATCAATAAAAGGAGAATACAACTTTATTCATGAGATGTTGCTTTACAGTAATTGTGAATAGAGATGCAGGATACATATTCATAACAATGAAACAGTTACTGAAACGGTAATATCATTTCTTTAAAATGGTTTCTGATGATTAAATACACAAATACATTCTTCTTGTCCTGATGACTAAACATTTAAAGGAACAGAATGAAAAAAAAATCCTGTAACAAGCGTTCCTACTATTCTAGCACTAGAAAACCTTTTAATAAACATCTTCAGAAGGTATTCTACAGTATATGCTTACATCTTTTGTATCAGTAATAAAGAGGAACTTGTTTTGCGTCAGAAAAAAATTCTAATCTGTTCAAATAAGCTAGTCGTCCATATTGTTACGGGTATTTCAGGCGGCGTAAGCAGATCTTCTTATAGCACATTGGAATAGCAGCTCTCACAGTGGACTGTCCCACGGTGGAGAAACATGTTGTAGAGCAAATCTCCCATTGGTTTACTGCAAATACCACACTAAGGTGGGGGGGAAAAGAAATTCAATATACATTTTCATTACACCATGTTGTCATATATCATTAAGTACAGTAGGGTAGTGTATCCCAAACGAGCTAAAATGCATCCAGCATATTGTAACATACAAATTAGAGAGGTGTCTGGGAAAAAGAGTCCTTTGTGTGAGCGGATATTGTTGCGTACCTTAAAGCAGTGTGGGTGACAGGATATGTTAAGGTGCTCAATGGTAATTTTGGCATCATTTCCCACCAGTTCTCCACAGTATGTACAGGGAGTTACATCTCTTCTAAAGACAAAATGAGGTCATTAGTTAGGACTCATATTACAAAATAACAACTTCCTATTTATTCTCTCCACACTGCTTGTGCAGTAAGTGATACTAGGGCTGAGTTCTCAAATGTAATCAATTCTTAAATCCCAAGAATCGATCTTTCAGTCTGTGCTGTTTTCAGTTGATAAATGAACAAAACTTTAGTGTCTCCCATCCAATAAATCACCTTATTTTTTATATTAAAACAAAGTCTAAGCTTTCAAATTCTGTCAATTTTTATGTCAAACAATGTTGTTTTGGCACTCTTTAACGTAGGGGTGTAACGATACGCTCAGGCCAGTTGCATAAACCACTTAGACTAGTCTTAAAAGTTAAGACACTAATGTTTTTCTTGAGGAGTGGTCCTAATTTTTTAAAGTCCGTTACATAAAAAGGTAGATTGGTGTAATTTGAATTGGAAAAATAACATTGATTACCCCCTGGTTCACTGCAAGTTGGTCAAACTAGTTCTTAAGACACAGTCTTAATATAGTGACTGAGTTTATGCAACTGGCCCCAGGTCACGATATGATACGTATCTCGATACGGAGTTCACGATACGATACGTATCACGATATTTTGAACAAAATGAAACTGAAATTCAAACAAGATTTATTAAAAAAACATTAACAAATTTCAATAATTTTCCTTGTACATACAAGATCACATTTCAATAAAATAAATAAATATAAAATTTTAATAAAAACCTTCTGTATTCAAATTAACAGTTGAATAGGGCTGTCTGTCACTGAAAAAAAAAAAAGTTAAATTTAACATGAACTTAGAATTATGAATAGGGGCCGTTCACATATCGCGTCTAAAAACGCGTGGAAGGCGCGGCCGCACCGCTTCTTCTTTCCAAAGCGCTTGCGCTCCCGTGGCGTCGGTCGTTGCTATGCAACCATGAACTGAGCTCTCCAAGAGGATCAGGATGTTTCTGCAAAGGATAAATGATTTCTAGCCCTTGCATTAGTTTTACTACGAGATATATTGATGGAGATAAGATATAAAAACCACCATGTACAGCTATGATCAGCTGTTCGGCTGAGCTTTTGATGTTTTGTTACGGAAAGGCCATAGCTGATCGGTTGATTCTTGTCACACGATTTGCGGTGCGCTTGCGGCATTCTGAGAAGTTGAGAATTGCATGCGCGTCGATCCCATTATGAGCGCGCCTGCCGCGCGGCTACATTTGAAAATAATAACTGACTTGCACGCGGAAAAGACGCAATATGTGAACGGCCCCACAGAACTTCTTAAGCGTCTTTTGCTTTTCTGTGAGCACAGCTGTTGCTGTGGCACTGCGGTGAAAGAAAGCCACGACTTTTCTCACGCGACCATGCAAGAGACTGACATGAGAAACGTTTAAACCTGCTTGCAAGATTCAATGTGTGCCCGAAACACTTACTGAACTAGAGAGCTGATTGAGACACACCATCTACGATAAATCGTTACACCCCTAATACTTATAATTTAAAATTGTGGTAGCATTGGATCTGGACAGGAAGGATAACTCTGGGAGTTGGAAGGGGTTTGTCGCGATTCTGCCTTCTCACATCGCGATACAGGTTCGTGGACCTGCGTATCGCGATTTCGGTTTCATATCGCATATCGTTACAGCCCTACTTTAACGTGGTTTGGCGGATCGCTGGAGTGTCTGTTCAACCAAAGCGGCAGCACGAAGCACACATGAATTGATCATTTCTTCCTCTACTACTAGTTACAGCATGAAATAAACACGACTGAACATTAGAAGGTATGTTGATACAGTATGAGTACAACTCAACTTCCATATCGAGTCTCATGTAATCGCTCAATCAGTGTTTCAACCACGGAAAGCTTGCAAACAATGTCACTTAATGTTACATTTACCTCAGAAAAGCCATTTAATGTCCATAAACTCGATGGTTAACAAGAAAAATAACTCTAGAGAGCAGCATTTTGATAGATCTATGCACTACATTGCATGTTTGTTCTATTTTTACTTAAAGGTGCTAAAGAAGATGTTTTGTTTTATACATTTTTGCAATATTACTTGAAACTGTCTTTACTAACTGATAAAAGACAATTTATTAGGTGCACTGAAAGGAATAATATTAATATACATTAATATACATCTGTGCACGAGGTAGGGCCTTAAAAACATCAACCAATCGTTTACGCGATCATCGCGTAAACGATTGGCCCTCTGGCTTGTCAATCACTGCCGTGACGTTCCTTGTGCGTGGCTGCGCGCTCCAGTAACTTTCCACACTCCACAGGCGCTGCATGCAATGTTTTTGTCAGGAGACAGGAGTAACAGCTGCAGATTATGAGTTACCTGCGGTGAGTCCGACATAATGAATCCACCAACACGACACAGCGAATGCCGGTGGTAAACACTCGTGTTCCAATACTCGTGCACGAGTTTTGGGAGGCGTTCCCGCGAAATGAGCTGTGAAGGAGGGTGGCTGTTCTTACGCATGCGCTCATTTCAAAAACTCACTAACAGTCTTTGGATTCTCAGTCGACAAAAAGATCCTATTTAGCACCTTTAACCTGTTCTTCAATATTCAATGTATGTTTGAATAAATATGTCATTTTTTTGACAGCCAACATTTAAATGTTTATATTTCAAAAAATAAGTAGAAACATAATTATTTTGTTAAAATGTTATTATTATAAAAACGTCCTTGTTGCTTGTTTCTTAAATGTGTAATTTAAGTGCCTAAACAAATCAATTAACCTTTAACATTATAGTAATGTACCAACTTGGGTTCCCTGTATAGTTTAGAGCATTAGTTGATTTTTTTTTGGAGAATATTTGCCATGTACTGTACCTGATATATACCCCAATCAAAATTGAATCAAACTGAATTGAAATCTGAACTGAATCTAAACGCAAGATAGTGAAGTGAAATGTACCCAGCCCTAAGTGATATACAGTCAGTATAATGCACTATATTATGCGATTGCCACAAAAGGCGTGAATGTGCATTCATAAGTACAGAATAAATCTGGCATTTTTAAGGTGTCCCTGCGTTCATTTATAAAATGTTGTGTAGAAACCATCCTACATTTGATCTTACGTTCATTTCTCAAATGTGTGTACGTGTGATTCAGAGAACAAATGTACGCACACAAAAAAAGCGCGTACGCCTCTCTTCCAGAAGTGAAGTGAAATTTATAAATCGCAAATAATCATGAAATTGCGTGCAGCTAAATGGTTTCAGATCTCCGCCTTGTAAAACGCTGCATTAACATATAAAAGAGCACCGGTCAGCATCCAAATGCTTTACTTGAGAACGGCAAGAATTGCTTAGATTTCCAAATACCTGCAGTACTCCGACTCTCTGCCACAAGGAAAAATGCGTATATCTGCTTAGACCCTGACGTGCTGCTAAGCACTTTTCCTCGTCAAAGATTGGCGTGGATTTTAGCGTGCGTACTCGCGATTTTTAAAAACCAGGTCACCTGTTTCTGGAGTTGCTGTATGTGTGGCATACTGTATATTCTGTGATATATAAACATGTTACCTGGGGTAGTAGCTGGGGCTGCTGTAGTTGTAGCTGGATGTTGTTGAAGACACATAGTCAGTGGTACTGTATGAGGGATAGTCAGAGCTGCTGTATGAGGGAAGACAAAACATGTTTATAGTAGACGACATTGTTTTGATTCACAGATTACTATTCTATGATTTACTGCACAAGCAGCTCTGCACTGTTATTAACAGTTCTGTAGGTCTGTACTCCGGGTCCTGATCACCCTGTCAAGATTTAGTTTGTGCATCACTGTACAGAAGTATCCTTACATAAGCCCACTGAGGGCGATGCAATGCAGTTCATGGTCATTTTAATTTTGATTTTTGGAATATTTCTGTTGCTTTTGTATCGTATGCAAGCAATTTTGGTACTGTGTTGAGTCTTAAATCTGGGTCCTGAAGCAAACCAATTGAGAACCGCTGAGCAAAATCTGGCAAAATCACTATGATGGTGAAGAATTGTACTAAGAAAATAATGCCTCCAGCTTACCTGCCATCAAGAGGTGAATTGTTCACATATTCCTTAACAAAGACAAACCCCCTAGAAAACAGAACAATGGAGATCAGGCATTCAACAGGATGTCACTTTTAGGTTATAATAATCAGGTTAAACATTCAGCTTTCATTGGAATAACACATACTTCTTGGATTCAGAGTCTGGTAACTTCTCCGGGACAGAACTCTCCACTGTTTGGGTGCTGGTTTTGTTACTACAAGACCAAAATAGTATGAATAATCTCATCTCAGACAGCATGACACATGTGCACTATCACACAACGAGCAGTAGAAGCTTCTTTTGTACTTTTAATGTTAATCATATGTAATTATGACTGTTTAGTTTGACTGCAATAATGTGATCTGCGGAAGCATAAGTGAATGGAGAAAATAAGAGTGAAAGTCGGCATTTTTCAAATATCTGTCTTTGTCAAGGCACCATTTCAGTAAGATCTTTGAAGAAACAATGAGTAACCCAAGACGTAAAGCAGGGCTATACTTATTCAGCTGTTGTCCTAGTAAACCTGTCCTATATTTTTGCTCCAGTGCTTTGTTTCTTAATGCTAAACAGGAAAAGCTAGTTTAGCCCTATTGACCAATATATAAGTATTTGACCAGATCGAATGAGTAATGCTTGTTAATTTTAAAAAATTTCTGATATTATAATTCCTCTTTTTTTTTGTGGAAATAACGTCCTCAAGGTAGATCAAGACTTCAAAGAGCCCCAAAAAGTATGTTAATACAAAAATGAGACATTATATATGAGGTTGGGAACTCAGATTTCTTGTACAAATTGTGTAATAAATTAATAATGATAATATACAAGTAAATCATTGTGTAATATTTGTAAAAACATATGCTCTTATGTGTGCATTAAAATAAATAAACTTCTTTTTAAATTTCTTTTATCTTCCATGACAGAATTATTTTAAAAATTTAAAAAAAAAAAAAAAAAAAAAAGAAAATGTTGAAACTTTTCCCCTCAATAACCTTTTTTATTTTTATTGAAAAACATAAGAATCAGAATCTTGAATCTTGAATCAGAAAAAAAAACATGTTTAATTAATTGTTTGAAGTTAAATAGCGTTGATATAATTATGGCAGTAATCTTATCAAAGAATAATGTGACAACATTTTTAATTTTTAAAATGTATGTTCTCTTTAATTACCCATATAAATAGTAGGATTTGCTTGCATTATTGTTTTGCACACTTAAATATTAAGTAAAAAAAAAAAAAAAAGTAATAAAACAATGTTTTTATGAGTTATGAAAGACTTTATATTTGCAGTGTAAGTCCACTCAAACAACAGCAGCTCTTACCCGTCCATGACTGTGCTCCACTCGCTCCTGTGAAGAAAGCAGATGTTGCTTTTAAAAGTGATCCAGTGATATGAAGCCTAGTTTTATTTCCAGAGAGTGTGTGAGCACACGTGTGAAAGAGCGTTTGATACTGTGTGTGTGAGAGTTTATCTGCAGCTCAGGTGGAGTTTTAGGGTTGGGTTTGACTCAAACTACTTTGCTACTTCCGCCTCCGGTACTTTAACCCATTGTGTTATTGACTTTTCAAAGCAAAGATCTCCATGCAAACAATATGAATCAACACAGACAGGTCCAAGAGTTCTCAAGAAATGAGTAGTGCTAACAGAGACGTGCTTCTGGAGTAACAAACAGATCTTTTCTAAATGAATTACCTATTAGTGTCAAATGGAATGACATCTTCAGCCAAGGAAGCCAAAACATCTGGTGGCATACTATCAATAAAATACAAAATATCTTGATTAATATTACTGTTTAATTGTGTAAAATGACATTCTGAACAATTTTCATATTATAAGTTAAATTAAATTAAAAACAGTCCATGTGAATTGATTTATATACTCACTCAGCAACCAAGTCTATAGGATTCTGAAAATGATTGATTGTATCTGTGGAACTGAACATTAAAATATACACTATTATGACAATCCGTAGCGTGGTAAACATCATAAAGTTAGCTAACAGAGCCTGATTAACTGATCTGCAGAATTACCTTGAGTCCAGTACAGGAGGACGGTACCATTGAGGACTATGAAAGAGACAAGCAGGCAGAGAAAGAGGCGTTAGCTGCCATGTGTGCACAGATGACTGTTAAACACTGAGAATCGCCATGTTTATTTTAGAATGTTTAGAAGCATTACCTCTTTGTGGGCTCACCCTCTGCCCGTATTGGATCAAGTATATCAGCTGAGCTGAAAAATAAACAATTTCACACAGCTTTCACACTGAGCTCAGAAACATGCGCTGTCGCATGCAAAGTGAATGTGTGATGTGTTAAAAAAGCAGTATTTTCCTGCAGGCTGTAGTGTGTATGATCAACAAAATGCTCTACAGTCTACACATTTTCCGTCTCTTAGCAAATAGATTATGAGAATTCATGTATATTTGGGTGGCTTTCATGACATCTCAAACTTTTCCTTCTGCTTATATGGTGTCAAGTGCAACCACTACACTGTTCTTATGTAAATGACACATTACCGTGTATTACTAATGCACCACATTTAAAAGATAACGTTAACTATGGGAAAGATGTTCATTGAGTAACCACTTAAAGTATTAAGGCAGGAACACACCAAGCCGTCGGGCAGTTTTTCTTCGTCGGCCGACTACATTTTCTCAGTGTGTTCCGCACCGTCGGCTGAAGTTGGTCCTCGTCGTCTTTTTTTCGGCCGATTCGAAATGTTGAATCGGCGTTGGAGCTCGTCGGTTCTACGGGCCATCTTATCATTCTGATTGGCTGTTCAGCTACTGCCGTCTGCTGGTTCGGAAAGGCATTTCATCTCACGCAGGCGCAGAACGGATGTGCTACTTGGCCGTCGGCTGTTTCGCGTCGGTTTGCAGGCCAACTTTTGGACACAGACGCTGCCAACGTGAGCCAACCCAGCAGTCTGCTTTCGTCGCCACTAGTTCGTCGGCGTCGGCTTGGTGTGTTCTGGCCTTTAGTTCACCCAAAAATGAAAATTCTGTCATTAATTACTCACCATCATGTCGTTCCAAACCCGCAAGACCTTCGTTCATCTTCAGAACACAAATTAAGATATTTTTGATGAAATCTGAGGGTTTTTTTTAATCTCCCATTGAAATTACCACATTCAAGGTCCAGAGAAGTAGTAAAGACATTGTTAAAATAGTCAACGTGACTACAGTAGTTCAATCTTAATGTTATGAAGCGATAAAAATACTTTTTGTGCCCAAAAACAAAACAAAAATAATGACTTATTCAACAATTTCCTCTCTACCCTTTCATTCTCCTATGCAGTTTACTTTGAAGACACATTGCAGAGCTTCTGTGTTCTACGTCAGAACGCTGGCTCAGTATTGTCCGGCTCCTGCGTCAGCATCACACACATGCATCGTGGTGCTCACATGAACAGCGTCAGCCAATACTGAGCCGGCGTTCGGACATAAACACTGAAGCACTGCACAGCGTCAACTGCATAGGAGACTGACAGGGTACAGAAGAAATTGTTGAAAAAGTTCACAAAAAGTATTCTCGTCGCTTCATAACATTAACATGAACCACTGTAGTCACATTGACTATTTTAACGATTGTCTTTACTGCTTTACTCTACTGGACCTTGAATGTGGTCATTTCATTGCTTTCTATGGGAGATAAAAAAAACTCTCGAATTTAATCAAAAATACCTTAAAGGGATAGTTCACCCAAAAATGAAAATTCTGTCATCATTTACTCACCCTCAAGTTGTTCCAAATCAGTATAATTTTCTTTGTTCTGTTGAACACAAAGTGAAATATTTTGAATAATGTGTTAAACTGGACAGTTTTGGGGCACCATTGACTTCCATAGTAGTTTGTTTTCCTACTATGGAAGTCAATGGTGCCCCAAAGTGGCCTGGTTACAAACTTTCTTCAAAATATCTTCCTTTGTAAAAGAAAATTTATGCAGATTTGGAACAACTTGAGGGTGAGTAAATGATGACAGAGTTTTCATTTTTGGGTGAACTATCCCTTTAATTTGTGTTCTGAAGATGAACGAAATCTCTTGCGGGTGTGGAACGACATGAGGGTGAGAAATAAATGACAGAATATTTTTTTTTGGGTTAACTAACCCTTTAAATGTTGGACGGTGTTACAAATCTGTGCCTTAAGGTACATCATAGTTTGGTTTTTATAGTTTTAAATTATTCAACAGAAGTGGACTAACAAAAAGCAATTAACCTAAGAACCACTGCCTATCTACAAACTCGATTCCAAAAAAGTTGGGACAATGTACAAATTGTGAATAAAAAAGGAATGCAATAATTTACAAATCTCATAAACTTATATTTTATTCACAATAGAATATAGATAACATATCAAATGTAACATATGCGCCTCTCAGAGTGGCAGTGTCTCTCAGAAGTCAAGATGGGCAGAGGATCACCAATTCACCAATGCTGTGGCGAAAAATAGTGGAGCAATATCAGAAAGAAGTTTCTCAGAGAAAAATTGCAAAGAGTTTGAAGTTATCATCATCTACAGTGCATAATATCATCCAAAGATTCAGAGAATCTGGAACAATCTCTGTGCGTAAGGGTCAAGGCCGGAAAACCATACTGGATGCCCGTGATCTTCGGGCCCTTAGACGGCACTGCATCACATACAGGAATGCTACTGTAATGGAAATCACAACATGGGCTCAGGAATACTTCCAGGAAAACATTGTCGGTGAACACAATCCACTGTGCCATTCGCCGTTGCCGGCTAAAACTCTATAGGTCAAAAAAGAAGCCATATCTAAACATGATCCAGAAGCGCAGGCGTTTTCTCTGGGCCAAGGCTCATTTAAAATGGACTGTGGCAAAGTGGAAAACTGTTCTGTGGTCAGACGAATCAAAATTTGAAGTTCTTTTTGGAAAACTGGGACGCCATGTCATCCGGACTAAAGAGGACAAGGACAGCTCAGTTCAGAAGCCTGCATCTCTGATGGTATGGGGTTGCATGAGTGCGTGTGGCATGGGCAGCTTACACATCTGGAAAGGCACCATCAATGCTGAAAGGTATATCCAAGTTCTAGAACAACATATGCTCCCATCCAGACGTCGTCTCTTTCAGGGAAGACCTTGCATTTTCCAACATGACAATACCAGACCACATACTGCATCAATTACAACATCATGGCTGCGTAGAAGAAGGATCTGGGTACTGAAATGGCCAGCCTGCAGTCCAGATCTTTCACCCATAGAAAACATTTGGCGCATCATAAAGAGGAAGATGCGACAAAGAAGACCTAAGACAGTTGAGCAACTAGAAGCCTGTATTAGACAAGAATGGGACAACATTCCTATTCCTAAACTTGAGCAACTTGTCTCCTCAGTCCCCAGACATTTGCAGACTGTTATAAAAAGAAGAGGGGATGCCACACAGTGGTAAACATGGCCTTGTCCCAACTTTTTTGAGATGTGTTGATGCCATGAAATTTAAAATCAACTTATTTTTCCCTTAAAATGACACATTTTCTCAGTTTAAACATTTGATATGTCATCTATGTTGTATTCTGAATAAAATATTGAAATTTGAAACTTCCACATCATTGCATTCTGTTTTTATTCACAATTTGTACAGTGTCCCAACTTTTTTGGAATCGGGTTTGTATTATACATGCAGTTTTTATGTCCCTTTTTATTTTAAAGGTACACTATGTAACTTTCTTTTATGTTCAAATTAACTACATTTAAGTCAATTCATAATCATTTTTTTCTTCCAAAATGTGTTTTGTCTTATCCTGATTCACAATGGTAAGTGTTTATAATTTTTTATACTACATACATCACTCGTGTCTCATCATCAATTATAAATCTCGTCAGAATCAACATTAGCTTGGCTTTACAGAGATGGTGAGAGGGATGTGAAATGTTGTAAAATTGATGCAGAGATGATTTTTATTACTCAACAGGTGACTAAGGTATTTTAATGAACAGATAAATTGCCATATGTAGCTCTCTAACAGAGTTGATCGTAAAGCATTATCTATTGTGAAGGCTCATTCCATTATGCTGTGCTGGAATTTCAAGGAAGTAGCGTGTCTATTAATGGGTAAAGCTACAGTAACATCTTCAGTATTTATATCTCTAGTTATATCTCTTAAGCCTATAGTAGTGAATGTTTTATGAGCAGTAGGATAATCTCTCTCTTTGTTTATAACCATGTTCACCCACACAGTCACACAGAGCCAAAGCACAAACAAAACAATGTTCTTCTGCAGAATGTATGCAGCTTTGTATTTTAACCATTAAAGGGTCAAAATGTTTTTCATAGTGTACATTTAAGAGATTACATGGAATATTTGTACTTGAAAAAAATAGTACTTAAAGGGATAGAGCACATCAAATATTGTAAACAAGCTCAAACTTGCTTGCTTGACAAACTAGAACCAATGACAAGTGAAAAAAGCTAGAAGTAGATTCAAAAAACATTATTTATATCTGCACATGAATTCTTCAAAACTAATGAAGAAAAAATAAGATAATAATGCAGAAAAATCACCTGGTTGTACTAGTGTTGAAGGGAATAAGATCATCTGCAAGCAGGTCCAGACTTTTTTGTGTTTGCTTTGTTTGAGGCAGAGGACTAGAGGAGAAACATACAGATCATTCAACAACTCTATTTATCAAATTATCATTATTTGTACTAAATTAGGACTGACATTTAGTCTCCTACTAAAAATCACTACAGAAAGTGATAAAAAGTGCCACTTTATTTTTGTTTATTTTTATTTTTGAGTTAAAAATTATAGTTGACTTGGGGAAACAACAAAAGTCCATTTATAATAATAGTTGTCATCTAAAATGTAAAAATATATAGAGAGATAATAAATACAAAATGTTATGTTATTTCCATCAAAATGTCCATGTTTGTTACTGTATTTTTTTGTTGATGTGTTTAGATTAGCATATTAGACAAAGTCTATAGTAAAATGTAGCATCAGCATTCATGGTTCAAGTCATTTTGTACACATACTGTATGTATATGAGGCATCCATTTTGCAAAATGACCATAACCTCCGTTTTTTGATCTAAAATATAAATGTAAATAATCATCATAAATGCATACAGCCACTCTCACCTGTTGTCTATGAGCAGATCCTGACTGAGAAGATCTATTCCTGGATTCACCTGGCCAGAACTGCAGGAACAAGAAATACAGTAATGATCTAGTAATAAGAGTCAGAATGTAATTTAGAAATTTCTTTTGGGCAGTAAAGTCTCTGATAGAGCTCTTGTGTCCTCTTGTGGTCTATTACAGAACAGCACATGTCAGTCAGCACTTATTGCTACATAATTATTACATGTCAGATAAATATTTATAGAAGTGAATTACGAGTTCAACACTGTTTCAGTAGTTACAGTTACAGAGCTTGTCAATGCAATTATAAAAAAAATCTTCAAGAGAAATTTTAAACCATGCGGTTTTCCCAGGGAATTATGCAACTGCTTTTTTCCCCCCGAGGGGTAAAGGTTTGACGAAAACACTTTATAATATGGTTAACATTAGCATGCACCATTAGCACATTTGTTGAACATTTGTTACTGAATTTGTTAATCATTAGTTAATAAAAATAGAGCTGTTCATGTTAGTTCACAGTGCATTAACTAATGTTAACAAATACAACTCTTGATTTTAATAATGTATTAGTAAATGTTGAAATTAACCTTATTTATTTATTTACGCCATGTTGGCAACATGGCTATTTTCATGGTGAAAACAGAATAAACAACATAATACAATAAACAAAAACACGATATAAGATATTTCAGGTTAATACAAGATAGAAATACATTCAGGCGATACTTTTTTAAATACATCAGTTAAACACATCTCTGAAGAAAACTAACATTAAAAATGAACATTAACAAAGATTGGAAGGTGTTACCGGTTTGACATATCGCATATATTATATTTGACTGAAATGCTTGTATTGAAATATTTTATTTTCTACCAATGATAAAACTGGTAGAGAGCTTTTGAGCTGTGTTTAAACTACAATATAGTGGTTTTCAATTTGCATAACAATGACTGTAAAATATGTATTTCCGGAATGGGAGTGGCATATTTTGATATTTGGGATATGGTCATTGGGCTATTTTTGATTGGAAAAGGGGATAGTTTTGTTATGCAGATCTGGCAACCCTGGCCATTTTTCTCCAATTCTCTAAAAACAAATGCTTTGAATGAAGCCGACGTGAACTTCACTGCACTCTCGTGAACGCGCAGTCACAAAATAGAGAGCAACAGCCAAGTTCAGGACTGCTTAATTTTGCCAAATAATAAATTATATTGTATTTTTGAATATAAGTGTTTCGCCAAGCACTTGGAATAGTAAGAACAAGTTGCATGGAATTGTTTTATGATTTACACGCACAAGCAGGACATTTTACAAATAAATAAACTCTCCTTTTGTGTTTCGGAAAAGAACGAAGGCCGTACGGCTTTAAAACACCACCAGGGTGAGTAAATAATGACTGAACATTTATTTTTGGTTGAGTAAACCTTTCCTTAACAAAAGAAATGGAAAACCATATAAAGCATAACAACGAACTGATTGTTCGCAGTATAGCTGTACAAACTAAAGCACTAGCCTATTTTCATTTAATATGTTCATTCATTTGTGTGTATGAATCGTACTTGACTAAATAAACATATCTACAATTATAACTGATGTTGCTTATGGACAGTGTATCCATATTCATATCCAAAAGAGTGAGTTTAGTTCATGTCTGTCTGAATCTGACTGCAATGTACTATCACATCGCAATAACTGCAATAAATTGACATGACACTGAGGTCAGATAAACAGCAACAACATCAGCGTACTCGCTGCTCTGAACTCATTAATACTGTATGGTGTATGAAACCCCTTTTACACATGAATGGCACTGAGATTAATGAACATAATCTGTATATGACGGGGCTATTATGTATTAATCGGATCATCTTGTACCTGGCAGGCTCTGTGTTGAAGGATATCAGAATGTCAGACAGGCGAATCAGGCTTTCAGCACTGCAAAAGGATTAAAAAAACAATGAAGATGTTTTTATCTATCAACAGTGTACATAGGCTAAATATTTAACATTAAATATATTTATAGAGCAAACCTTTTTTCTGGAACCGGCTCAGGCTTGGATACGGATGCTGGTTTAGTTTCCGTCACTGGTTTAGGTTCTGATGTGGGTTTAGGATCAGTTGCTGTTTTAGTTTGTGTTGTAGGTTTAGTTTCAGCTGCTGGTTTTAGTTCAGGTCCTGTTTTAGTTTCAGTTGGAGGTTTAGTTTCAACTGGTTTAGGTTCTGATTTGGGTTTAGGATCAGTTACTGTTGTAGTTTGTGTTGTAGGTTTAGTTTCAGCCACTGGTTTAGGTTCTGATGTGGGTTTAGGTTCAGTTACTGTTGTAGTTTGTGTTGTAGGTTTAGTTTCAGCCACTGGTTTAGGTTCTGATGTGGGTTTAGGTTCAGTTACTGTTGTAGTTTGTGTTGTAGGTTTAGTTTCAGCCACTAGTTTAGGTTCAGGTGTGGGTTTAGGTTCAGTTACTGTTGTAGTTTGTGTTGTAATTTTAGTTTCAGCTGCTGGTTTAGTTGCAGATGCTGTTGCAATTTGTGTGGTAGGTTTAGTTTCAGCCACTGGTTTAAGTTCAGATGTGGGTTTAGGTTCAGTTACTGTTGTAGTTTGTGTTGTAGGTTTAGTTTCAGCCACTGGTTTAGGTTCTGATGTGGGTTTGGGCTCAGTTACTGTTGTAGTTTGAGTTGTAGGTTTAGTTTCAGCCACTGGTTTAGGCTCAGATGTGGGTTTAGGTTCAGTTACTGTTGTAGGTTTAGTTTCAGCCACTGGTTTAGGTTCTGATGTGGGTTTAGGTTCAGTTACTGTTGTAGTTTGAGTTGTAGGTTTAGTTTCACCCACTGGTTTAGGTTCAGATGTGGGTTTAGGCTCAGTTACTGTTGTAGGTTTAGTTTCAGCCACTGGTTTAGGTTCTGATGTAGGTTTAGGTTCAGTTACTGTTGTAGGTTTAGTTTCAGCCACTGGTTTAGGTTCTGATGTGGGTTTAGGTTCAGTTACTGTTGTAGTTTGAGTTGTAAGTTTAGTTTCAACCACTGGTTTAGGTTCAGATGTAGGTTTAGGTTCAGTTACTGTTGTAGGTTTAGTTTCAGCCACTGGTTTAGGTTCTGATGTGGGTTTAGGCTCAGTTACTGTTGTAGTTTGTGTTGTAGGTTTAGTTTCAACCACTGGTTTAGGTTCTGATGTGGGTTTGGGCTCAGTTACTGTTGTAGTTTGTGTTGTAGGTTTAGTTTCAGCCACTGGTTTAGGTTCTGATGTGGGTTTGGGCTCAGTTACTGTTGTAGTTTGAGTTGTAAGTTTAGTTTCAGCCACTGGTTTAGGTTCAGATGTGGGTTTAGGTTCAGTTACTGTTGAAGTTTGAGTTGTAAGTTTAGTTTCAGCCACTGGTTTAGGTTCAGATGTGGGTTTAGGTTCAGTTACTGTTGAAGTTTGAGTTGTAGGTTTAGTTTCAACCACTGGTTTAGGTTCTGATGTGGGTTTGGGCTCAGTTACTGTTGTAGTTTGTGTTGTAGGTTTAGTTTCAGCCACTGGTTTAGGTTCTGATGTGGGTTTAGGTTCAGTTACTGTTATAGTTTGTGTTGTAGGTTTAGTTTCAGCCACTGGTTTAGGTTCTGATGTGGGTTTAGGTTCAGTTACTGTTATAGTTTGTGTTGTAGGTTTAGTTTCAGCCACTGGTTTAGGCTCTGATGTGGGTTTAGGATCAGTTACTGTTGTAGTTTGTGTTGTAGGTTTAGTTTCAGCCACTGGTTTAGGTTCTGATGTGGGTTTAGGTTCAGTGATGGCTTTATTTTGTGTCATAGGTTCAGATGCTGTTTTAGGCTGTGTTGTGTTTTCCAGCACTGGTTTAGCTTCAGTTGTTATTTTAGTTTGTGTTGTAGGTTTAGTTTCAATCACTGGCTTAGGTTCAGATACTGTTTTTGTTTCAAGTACTGGTTTAGGAGCAGGTGTAGTTTTAGGTTCTGTACTAAGTGTAGGCTTAGGTTCAGATTTAGTTTCAGGTGCTGCTGGCTTGACCTCCTTCACCACTGGTACAGGGGGTTCTTCAATGCTCGATTTAACACTGTAAATACAGTAAAATTGCAATTGAGCCAGTGTAAACAATAAATAAGAGTTGAAGCTGTATAACTGACAGATGTTGTGTAGTTTACCTTTGCTGAGGAACAGACTGAACAGATGCTGTAATGTCATCCTCATCACTGATAACTACCCTATACAAACCACATAGATATGCACAAGGAATGAGGATGTGGGCAATAGTGGGTTATACAGTGTGACACTTGAACTTATTGTTAACCGAAACATATACACAAAATGATACATGATTAAGTTTAATTTCTACCATATCATCAGCTGTGCCACTTCACCTCTTTCAACCCTATTTTAATTTTGTCAGTTTGTCCTGTTTAACCCAGAAATTTCCCAAGTACCTTTTGGCCACAAAGGATGTGCTTGTCTCATCAGAACTGTCTGGTTTCTCTAAAGATCTGGAAATATTAGATTTGAACATTGTGCAGTGAGGAATGGGATATGCATTCATCCTAACATTTTCACCAGACAAAAAAAAAAAAAAAAAAAAGAACAGTGGCAATACACTCTCACATTTTAACAGCTGTTACTGGAAAGATACACATACACATCAATTTATTTAGCCCTAAAGGGTACATATTAGTACCTCACAGGTACATAAAATGCATGGCACTACCATGTTACATGTCCAAAAATCATGGTACGTTTCCAAAACACAGTTGTATTTCAGAGATTTCGAAAGGTATATTTTTAACAAGGCACTTACTCATATTTCTTTGCAGCAGACATTACGTATGAACGGCGATTTGCTGCCGAACTCTTCAGCACACTGCTGGCGGCCTCTTTCCTACACACATACACATACAACGGAAAGATTATTTTATGAAGAGGAACAAGAAGTCACCTTGGATTAATCAGTCTGTAGTGTGTGGTCTCTCACCTCTTTTCTATTTCCTCTGGACTCAGAGCTGGTTCAGAGAGCACTGTCTTTTCATTGCTCTGCCGAATTGTGTGAGGGGCTCTGGGAAAAGAATATTTATGAAAATAAATGTAATTAAGATGTTCTAAAATGAGCTTGAATGTGTGTGAACCACACGCTTGAATGTTTTTGGCACACTTACATTTTCTTGTAACTATCAGAAGGCTTTTTGAAGCTATTTATTCCGCTAAGGGAGGAGAAACAAATAGCATACTATTAAAAGTTTATTTGCAAATAAAATAGATCTATATTAATTTAATGGAATTTATTTTATGATGTTCTAAAATCAATAGAACTAGTATGGTTTCTGACACTGAATGAAAACTGAATGTATTTTGCTTACGCGTATCCATTGGTGGATGTAGTGGAGGTTGGCTTGGAATCTGTTTTTCTGAATACCCCTCTGCAAAAGTAAATTATCACACATGAGGGAAAGCGATACACAGGAAGTGATAACCAAAATCACTTGAATGACTGAATATTATCATTACCTAATTATATATCCAGATGAAGAATTTTTTGGTCTGTGAAATTGAAAATTGATATTTTTAACATGAAAACAGACAAACTTTAGTGTTTACAGAATATCTATATTACAGGATTTATTGGCATTTTCTACAAGCCATATCTCCTAGTATCAGGCACATAAAAAGCACATAACCTTGCACTAATAGGACATTTCAAATCCATTGCAAAAACACTTTTTTCAATTCCTGTCTTCTTTCTTCTCATAGAACAACCCGCAAGACAATTCTCAGCCAGGCTTCAAAAGCAGACATTCAATAGAAACCTTATTATCAGCCAACAAAGTCCTGCGGTTGGCAGGAGTGTCCTCTCAATCATTCATCCTCATTCTGCTGTGGCATTCTATAGCCTTCGACACAGTAATTCACTAGATCTTCCTGTCCACCTTATTGTTCAGAGAACTGCACTCTGCTGGTTTGAGAATAGATAGATTCTTCATGGTATCTTGGTGTCAACTAACTGCTGGTGTACCTCAGGGTTCGGTTATTGGCTCCTTCCACTTCTTGAAATACACAAAATCGATGTGACCATAACACATCAATTTTCATACTCATAAACATCATCCAGGTCTGCCAGGAAGTTGGGAGTAGTATTTGACCACCAGCTAAACTTTATAGACCAGTTTATTAAGCAATACTCTTGTTAACTCTACACTGGACTACTACAATGCTCTTCAAGCAAAATCCTCTGAAAATGATTCTACTGTACGAAATACATTTTCCACATCTGTAGGTCACTATGGCCCGCTAATTGAATACATGTGTAAATGTAGACCCTAATGGAGAGTAACAATGCATACTGCTCTGTGTTGGATTTGGGCTGGGACGCATTGACCGTGGGTGAAGAATCAGTTCTTGCTCCTTCATCTACACCATTTGAGCGGTTTGCTCGCACCTCAGCGATCCTACAAAGAAGAACGTGTTAGAAACATTGCACTGTGAACTTTTAACTTCAAGCTTTGTTGTTTCTTTTTCACCATGGTTTCTCCTCCTCTCCCTCAGGATTTTCTTGCCGTTGTCTCTGTATCCAGCTGCCATCTCCTTTCAAAGAGGTGCGGACCTTTGTGGTCCGTAAAACTGACTGTCTGTCCCCCTCTGCAATCAAGACAGTCCAGAGCTTATCATACAGAAACATATAAATATCATTTGAGATCACAAGACTATAACGAGTCAAAAGTCGATTGCTTCAGTGTTAATACACACACAGTTGTTTGAGTATTTTAAAACAATAAGTATGGCTGAAAGTTGAGTGTGTTAAGCAATGTGTGACATGTGGCATGACAGGATTTGATGGTGTGACGCAGAGCATCATTGTTTTCGTTGTAAGAGTGGAATGCCATAAATTAATAGCTGTAGCTTATGAATTGACATTGACTCGTGTGAGATTCAATAAGACGACAATGAATCGAAACACTGAAACCTACCTTTGGACATTGTTAGTGGTAATTTAGTGAAAAAACTTCCTCAAAAGACACCTGGACATTAGAAAGACAGAAAAAAATATATATTATTGTCATTTATTGTCTTTCATTTCTAATTTCCATGTTGTAACTTTCTTTGTCAAATTAGAATGCATTGACAATGCAACAAAGGTGCACTGAAATTTAAAGATATATACACTGTAAAAAGTCATACGCTCTATCTACTCTATAAAATTGTGGCAACAGATTACAAGCAATATTATTAATTAAATTCAGCATATAAGAATTAAGTTAGAATTAATCAAATTCCTTAAATTCATTAAAAGTCAGCCATTTAAAAAGTGTAATATTAGCAAACACCATTACAAAAACCACAAACTGACATAAAAAGCAGAGTCTGCCCAACTAATTGAAACACTGATCACAATAATGGTGATTTTTTCAATAAATTCAATGAATTTAATGATTTTTTAATGAATTTTCAATAAAATCAACATCTAAACCTCTGTTAATTCTTGTGTTTCTCTTTCCTTCAGTGATTCTGCTTGTTATAATCAGGTGTCTTCAATGTTGGCAACAAAAAATAAAGAGTTCTTAATTCATCTTTGACATCTGTCTGTTATTCAGACATTTAATATTACTCGTTTTAAATGGATAACATTTAACAAATTCATTTGATTATTTCTAACTCAATTCTATTTGTTGAATTTAATTAGTAATATTGCTTGTAATCTTTTGCCAAAATTGTATGGAGTAGATATAGCGTATTACTTTTTACAGTGTATAAATATATAAAGAAAATGATCATGTGGCACTGAAGATGTTGAAAATTCAGCTTTGACATCATAGGAATAAATTACATTTTAAACAATCTTAAATGGTCATAACTCACCCTAGAGTTTTGAATCGTAGTGTATATATTAATAAATATATTAATATTTATTATTATTATTGAATTGGTCTTGTTGCGGGAAATGTTACTGCATATTTTGTAAATAATATATCATTATATCACCAAGTATTCAGTTATTTACACTACTCAGGTTATGAATTGCAGGCACACTATTTATTAAATAAAAGATGAATTGCTGGCAAGTTAAACAACCACCAAAACAAAAAGAATTTATCATTATGGGAGTGTCAAACAAACAAAAAAAAAATGTTACACAACCTTTCTTTATGAAATTCCTACAACCTGAATAATATGACAGATTAATTCAATTCAACACAGAAAATGAGCAAGTTTGATGGCATTCTCAAATAGTTTCAGTTACACAAGTCAGATTACTTAAATAATTCATTCCTAACTACATAGTCCACAAATCATGAATATCTCTGTTTATTGAGTCATTTCTAACACAGAATATACAGCTGCACATCTTTAGGGATCTGTAACACTGAACCATTAAGCTAAATTCCTGAGTTTCTTTTCTAAACCATGTAGAAGAGCCTGTCCATCCAGACAAAACACACACACACACTCTCACTCATTCACTCTGACAACCACAACCTCTGAACACCTGATCATATTTACATAACAGTTCTTTATATCCCTTATGTTATATCCTTTACATTAACTAGTTTGATGACACCAGGGATATAATTACTATACATTATTATTAACAGAAATTTCTGTAAAACGGAGTTCAAAATCAACCACCCTTAATGTCCATAAATGTTTGGTTGGTTTCCAAATGAACATCCCAGTGTGTCCATAAAGCCAACGACTCTCAAACAATCCTCATTGCACCATAGTGACACAGAATGCCCTTCATGAGTCAACACAGCTTGTGCAAGAGGAAACATGTTTGAATAGTTTTTGTGACAGTGACAGCGTGAGAGCCAAATCAACGATATGAAGGCAAAAACACTTTCAACTGTGCCACACATGACAGTACAGATGAAACCAGCCCAGCAGATATACAAGGAATAAAAAAATAAATAATAATAAAAACATCATCACAAGCTTGCGATACTTCAGATCAGTCAATAAAGATTTGCCAACCCTCAATAGTCCCAGAATACATTATAAACAAATAGTTTGTGAAGCTTTATGAAAAGGAACAGATGACCTACCTGATTAATGAGTTTATTTGCAGTATGGTGGCAGATGCACTGAGCAGTGCTGGTGATTTCAGCTGACTGACTGTGAGCTCAGTCAATACACACACATTGTGGGGAGGTGTTCGCTGACAGCTCGCAGGTACGGGCGTGGGCTCAGACCTGCCCAGCCAGTCAGGTAGGCCTGGCCAACCAAACCTATAGGTGTGTACCTGCATGTGTGTGTTGTGTGTCTATGTACTTCATGTTTTGGCTGCAATGGAAGGTGTGATACTCTCCCACCTTTATTTGTTAAATTCTGTTTTATTGCCATTTCATTACAGACCAAACTGAGACAGATCTGCAGCAATTACTGGAAGTGATGTCACATCAAGACATTGGCGTCCAGAGGGACGGTGCGAGATCATAATGAGTTCCTGTGGGACCATTCTAGAAATGCTCCCAAAAATAACTGCTTGTGCCACCTACTAAAAACAGGTTTGAGGTCCATGATGAATCAGGATAAAATAAAAAATGGGGGGGCTAGTTCACAGGTTTTAAAGGGTTAGTTCACCCAAAAATGAAAATTCTACCATTTATTACTCACCCGTAAGACCTTCGTTCATCTTCAGAACACATATTAAGATATTTTTGATAAAATCCGATGGCTCAGTGAGACCTGCATTGAGAGCAAGACAGATAACACTTTCAGATGCCCAGAAAGCTACTAAAGATGTATTTAAAACAGTTCATGTGACTACAGTGGTTCAACCTTAAAGGGTTAGTTCACCCAAAAATGAAAATTCTGTCATTTATTACTTACCCTAATGCCGTTCCACACCCGTAAAACCTTCGTTAATCTTCGGAACACAAATTAAGATATTTTAGTTGAAATCCAATGTCTCCGTGAGGCCTGCATAGGGAGCAATGACATTTCCTCTCTCAAGATCCATAAAGGTACTAAAAACATATTTAAATCGGTTCATGTGAGTACAGTGGTTCAATATTAATATTATAAAGCGACGAGAATATTTTTGGTGCGCCAAAAAAACAAAATAACGACTTATTTAGTGATGGCCGATTTCAAAACAATGCTTCAGGAAGCTTCGGAGCACAAATGAATCAGCGTATCGAATCATGATTCAGATCGCGTGTCAAACTGCCAAAGGCTGAAATCACGTGACTTTGGAGCTCTGAACAGCAGATTCGATACACTGATTCATTTGTGCTCCGAAGCTTCATGAAGCATTGTTTTGAAATCGGCCATCACTAAATAAGTCGTTATTTTGGTTTTTTTTGGTGATCCAAAAATATTCTCGTCGCTTTATAATATTAATATTGAACCACTGTACTCACATGAACTGATTTAGATATGTTTTAGTACATTAATGGATCTTGAGAGAGGAAATGTCATTGCTCCCTATGGAGGCCTCACAGAGCCATCGGATTTCAACTAAAATCTCTTAATTTGTGTTCCGAAGATTAACGAAGGTCTTATGGTTGTGGAACGGCATGAGGGTGAGTAATTAATGACAGAATTTTCATTTTTGGGTGAACTAACCCTTTAATGTTATGAAGCGACGAGAATACTTTTTGTGCACCAAAAAAACAAAATAACGACTTTATTCAACAATATCTAGTGATGGGCGATTTCAAAACACTGCTTCATGAAGCTTTGAAGCTTTACAAACCTTTTGTTTCGAATCAGTGGTTCGGAGCGTGTATCAAACTGCCAAAGTCATGCCCCCCAGTGGTGAACCATTGAAATTTTGAAACACTTATAAAGTAACAAAGCCTCGTTTACTGAAATCACATGACTTTGGCAGTTTGATACACGCTCTGAACCACTGATTTGCTCTTCACTGGCTTTCTCAGTCAAACTCTCAGACTGATAGAAGACTTAATAAAGTTTTGGGTACCAGACGAGACTTTCTGTTAACAGGTTTTACTGGTTTTGGACACCAGATAAAAATGGACATGTTCTGGCAGGGATTCAGTGTCCTGGGTCAGATCTGATATATCTGTTATTTCTGACGTGGAAATCCATTCAATCTAACAAAACGTAGAACTAGCAAACCACCCTAAAACCATAAACGAGAACCGACAAAGAACTGGGCTGAAACAGGAGTATATATACATAAACAAAGATAGAAAAGTGCAAATCATAAGTGGACATAAACAGTAACCAATGAAACAGGAACTAAATAGAGCGGGGAAACAGGAACTAAAGGAATCAGAGCAGAACAAAAACCTGACATTTATAACATTTTTGATGTGTGAAAACTGCTTCACTACATAATTAAAAAATAGTATTATTAAAAATACATCATTTAATATAATTATGAGAACAGTAAGAGAGCTCTACCAGCTTGACATTTTTTACTTTATGCCCCACAAACAAACAATGAATAATTAATAATTCAGGTCATTGTTTGTAAGAACATGTTTTGTTTTGTTTTAAATTAATGGATTCACATCCAAGTTTTTTGTTTTTTTTTAATTCAATTTGAATTCATTTATACTGAATCAAAACAACTTGCACATATAGACTTTGTAAAGTAATGCCTGCCTACATACTAACAGCTTACATAAACTTGTCAGTGATATCTCAATGTTCATTGGAGGTGAACAGCTGAGTCAGTGGCTCTAAATGAAGATCGAGGGACCGATACAAACCACAGTGTTTTAAACAAGTGAAGTGTGTAGAGTCTCTAGGATACTCACTAACCCAATGACCAGCATTCTGCTGCCATCAGACTCATTCACGCCCATGCGAACATGCGAGAGAGGTATCAGCACTGGTGCGGTTTCATCGTGGGTTACACCTACTGCTATAGGACAGGAACAGGTTTGACAACTGTGAGTCACAGTGATAGCGATTCATATCTTTGAGTGGGGAATGTCAGCTATCCGAACAACACCCCCACCTCCCATCCAACGCCTGCTGGAGGAATCACAAAAATGCTTCATTGGTGAAACTTTGCTCTCATCACTAAAGCACAGCTAGCATAAAATAATAATAGTTATATTTAAATGCGATTGAAGCTGTTGATGGGAGATATTGTATAGCGGAGGTGGAAGCGGGGCAGAGAAAAAACTCAGTAGGTATTAGTGTCTATTCATCCAGTAATTACTCTAACGGATACAAGACGGATCATACATCATAATGCTTACATTCTTTGCAAACTAGAATTTTGTTAACAGCCTTTCTATCATCTTGCCAAAAGTTAATGAGGCACTTGATTGCAGGTTAACAGACGCTTTCCCGCCGTCACGGTTTTAAGAACGGTAAGGAATGGTTCCAGTTACATTTCCGCTTGAGCTTGATTTGGCCCAGCACAGTTTTCGACCCGGAATTCTCAGCACGGTTCAAAAGTATGTGAAGATCACAGCACCATTGCTGGTATGTTATTGCAGGGACACTGACTTCACATTTTCAAGCACCTAATCATGACGCTGAACAAAACTAACTTCCATTTTCAATTTCACCCCTTCCATTTTTCCTATGGATGCACTAAAGGGACATAGTGATGGAAAAAGACTAAGAAATGGGAGAAAAATTGTACATTTTAATGCTTTTGCGATCTCTTGCCAAAGTTTTTGTTTGTCAGTGTATGTTTTTTATGTTTTATTAAATTTTTTTATCCTGAAATCTGCTGGGATCTCAAACTGACGATTGGACTGGAAAAAGATTTTGTGATCTAATCTGATTTCAGAATCCTTTTTCTTCTTTTGAACAACCCATTTTCAAGATTTGATCCAATCCGATCAGATTACTTTTGAACAACTGGACCCGGGTGTAACGAGGTTAGTAGATGTGGGAAGGAGGAGGCGGGAACCGGCGAACATTCAACAAAAGTTTAATCTCAAAATAAACAAACAAAACGAAAGTAATGCCGGCGGACCCTCGCGGACGTCTGCCGGCCACACAAACATAATAAAACATAAAATAAAGTCCAGGCCTGGTCCTCTCTCGTCCTTCACTGTAGTCGCTCCTCCTTTTATGCTCCCGGAGCTCCTCCGTGAGGGACTCAAGGCCGGTGCGCCTCCCAGGTGAAGCTCATTAACCCTCGCGCCGTTCCCTCACGGCACTCGCCCGCCCTGGTCGCCACATACCCCCATCGCCCCTCGCGGTGCCATGCGGTGGCACTGGACGCTTGGTGGACGGCCCGATTCTCGACCGCCTCCTGGCGGCCGGCGATGGCTCCTCCGACTGAGGGCAGCCGGCAGCGAGTCCCCCGTCCCCTGCTCCTCCCCTTCATGGCGGACGGCAGCAGGCTCCGGCCCACGGCAGACGGCGGCGACTCCTCCGCTCCCTCCAGGTCCAGGACGGCAGCCACCCCACCTCGTCCCAGGAGCACGGCATCCGGGTCTCCGTCCCACCTTTCACAAGGCTCCAGCACCACCGCCTCGGGCAGCCTCTCGCGGTCTACACACACTCCCGCGCTGCCCGAACTCCGCAGCACCGCGATCCCCCTCAGCAGCGAGGGCTCTTCGACAGCATGTCCCTCCTTCCTCCCGGGTTTCGGCACCAATGTAACGAGGTTAGTAGATGTGGGAAGGAGGAGGCGGGAACCGGCGAACATTCAACAAAAGTATAATCTCAAAATAAACAAACAAAACGAAAGTAATGCCGGCAGACCCTCGCGGACGTCTGCCGGCCACACAAACATAATAAAACATAAAATAAAGTCCAGGCCTGGTCCTCTCTCGTCCTTCACTGTAGTCGCTCCTCCTTTTATGCTCCCGGAGCTCCTCCGTGAGGGACTCAAGGCCGGTGCGCCTCCCAGGTGAAGCTCATTAACACTCGCGCCACCGGCCTCGCGCCGTTCCCTCACGGCTCTCGCCCGCCCTGGTCGCCACACCGGGTGTTTACACTGGCTTCCGATTATATTTAAAAATGATTGTAAAGTACTATTACTTGTTTATAAATCACTCAATGGCCTAGGACCTCAATACACTGCAAATATTCTCATTTATTATATAAACCTAACAGATGACTAAGATCGTCAGGATCAAGTCAGTTAGAAACAGCAAGATTAGTTTACTCCAATCCTGGGTTTTAGGTACCATGAAAGTGACTTGGCTTTTAGCGGTGTTCTTCACTATAGTAGGAGCACAATATGCTCCACGGCTAACCTGCTCCAGGGAAGGTTTTGTTCTGGTTCAGAGATCTCAAACCGAAATTGGCCAATCAGATGTGAGCAAAGTGACACTTGACACATTCAACGCAATAAAGTCCCTCCCCCAGTTTCTCTTCCTCCAAATTAAGGGTCACTAAATAGTAAAAACAAATACTTAACGATGAAATTGTCTGGCTTTAATGATAATTAGAATTATTTATATATGATTTATATTATTATTGTTATTATAGGATCTAGCTATATTATTATTAATCATTACACACAAACAATTTTAGTTTAACAGTTATTATTAAGCATTTAGTTTAAATGAATAATAATATATACAGATTATATGTAATAAGATGTAGAATCAATAGATAACTCTTTAAAAATGACTTCATGTGACTTCCTATAAGGCCCCAGATGTGCTCCACATTCAAATCCAGGCTCAAAACATCTGTTTAGCTGTGCATTTACTGAATAAGCCCTGTGCTACAGATTAGACTGATTGCACTGTATGTTATCTATCCTTCTCTTTATTCTTTTAAAACATTTTAAATCCATTTTTAAATCATTTTTTATCATTTGCTTTGCTTTTATTATTTTTATTTCTTATGCACTGTTGTGATTATTTTATGATTCTTTTTTAAAACCATTGTGTATGAAATGTGCTATATATATAAAAAAAAAACTTGCCTTACCTCATGTCATTCCAAACCATGACTTTCATGAATCTTCGAAACACACAAGAAGATATTTTTAATATTCTCTCATCATTTTTGTCCATTCATTGAAAGTCCATGCAACCAAGACTTTCATGCATTAAAAAAAAAAGTACAAAATGATACTGTAAAATGATTGTGGTTTAATCACTTAATATGATGAGCAGATTTAATGTAGGCTTTTTTTCACATATAAAAACAGATCAATGCACATACACAGAGCACATCAAATATGGTAAACACAAGTTCAACCGTACTTGCATGACCTTAACTGCATTGGTTCTTGCATCAAGGAGCAAGTCTGAGCTTCTGTTTACCATATTTGATGTGCTCTGTATGTGTGTTGATCAATAAATTATGAATAAAATGGATAATGCATAAAAGTCTAAATTAAGGGTACATTTTTACGACAATAATGTACTAAAAATGGTAATGCTTTTTCTTTGCATTTTTACATACAGATGACAACGTTCTCAAAAATATCCCGATTCACGTGGATCTTCGAAGATGATCTAAAATCACTGTAAAATCTGCTGCCAGGCCAGTAGTTGGCGATGCCACTTTGTAAAGAAACACTACGCGCCTATATAGACTGAACACATAATACACATGCGCATGATTCCACTTTTTTTGCAAATTCACGTTTTTGTAGTTAACACAGCATTGTTTTCAAAAACTTGCACTTTGAAACCCATTTTCAAAAGTTTGCATGTCGGGTAAATGAATGGCCAAAATGCATAAAATGATTTCAGTTTTTAGTAAAAAAAAAAAAAAAAAAAAAAACTGTGTTCATCATAAGAAACAATGCCTCTTCAGAAGACCTGTGGCTTGCTTCAAAAGGATTATATTTACACAATGTCTTTATGAACATTTTGAAGAGTTTTGGTGTATTGAACTTTCAATGGAGGGACAGAAACCTCTCATGTAAATCTCATTAAAAATATTTTCAGTATTTTTGTTTTGAAGATTAATGAAATTCTCACGGGTTTGAAATGACACGAGGGTGAGAATGTTCATTCCTTGGTGAACTATCACTTTAAAAACGACAGGCAGTAAAAGGGGAAGTGAATGCCATTTCATGTTGTATTGAAAAAGGAACGTGACAATTAGAAACTTGATTTGAAATTTATACTGCCAAGTTTTGAAAACCCGAATAGCTCTTACATAAAGACTGAATTCTCTTAGACAGAAGAGTCAGAAGAGACAAATGTCCATATCTGCCATCTGAACTCAACATCACTGTTGAGCAACATGCTGTTACATCCTGGTGAAAAGGTACATTTAACATAGGAATGATTAAGTGCATTGTTAATAAACAATGGTAATCCCACAGATCCTCATATTGCCGTTCAGCAAACAGTAATTATGTCAATCGACATTCAGCTTCACTGCGGTGTTATGCTCCTTTCCGTAGATGTGGGTAGCTCTCCACAGTGCGCACTATTGCTTCTTGTAAAGGCACAAGGGGCCGGTAACCCATGTCCTGCTTGGCACGAGCACAGCTGTAGTAGTGGTGGGTGCCAGCCAGAGCTACTCGCATGGGTGTGAAGGTGGGTTTGAGCTGGATGAGCGGCCTCAGTACTAAGGCCACCAGCCACAGCAGCAGGGCTATTCCATAGACCAGTGTGTAGGGCAGGTGGTATCGAGGAGCACTGTAGCCCAGACCCACCAGAATCTGGGACATGAAGTCCCAGAAACGCACCGGCTCGTCATTGGTTATATGGTAAGCCTGTTAGTACAAGAACATTGAAATTGGATGTGGTACAGTTTTGGTTTAAATAAGTGTATTAAATTAAATTTGAAACTAAATTAAAGGCTTTGGATTATACATTCATTGCTACCACAGGTTTGCTATAACATTTTGCCAATAAAGAGCTGTTTGTAAGTAGTGTCAAAATGGTCATTTTTGTCAAAAGGTCAATGAAAATTCAGCAATACAAATTAAAATAAATTTGCCACAAATTAGCCATAAGTTTTTAGCCAAATAAACAGTTTTTGTAAGGCTTGCTGGCAAGGCTATTCGGAAGCATTTTTTCAATAATGTTCAATTAACCATTGCTTAAAGGTGCCCTAGATTGTTTTTTTACAAGATGTAATATAAGTCCTAGGTGTCCCCTGAATGTGTCTGTGAAGTTTCAGCTCAAAATACCCCATAGATTTTTTTTAATTAATTTTTTTAGCTGCCTATTTTGGGGCATCATTAACTATGCACTGATTTTTTCAGCACGGCCCCTTTAAGAGATGCGCCCCCTCTGCCACACGAGCTCTCAACTACATATACATCGCATAAACAAAGTTCACACAGCTAATATAACCCTCAAATGGATCTTTACAAGATGTTCGTCATGCACGCTATATGCATGCTTCGAATTATGTGAGTAAAGTATTTATTTAGATGGTTACGTTTGATTCTGTGTGAGTTTGAGGCTATGCTCTGTGGCTAAAGCTAACATTACACACTGTTGGAGAGATTTATAAAGAATGAAGTTGTGTTTATGAATTATACAGACTGCAAGTGTTTAAAAATGAAAATAGCGACGACTCTCGTCTCCGTGAATACAGTAAGAAACGATGGTAACTTTAACCACATTTAACAGTACATTAGCAACATGCTAACGAAACATTTAGAAAGACAATTTACAAATATCACTAAAAATATCATGTAATCATGGATCATGTCAGTTATTATTGCTCCATCTGCCATTTTTCGCTGTTGTTCTTGCTTGCTTACCTTGTCTGTGCACAGATCGAGCCGTTAATACTGCCTTTCCTTGTCTAATGCGTTGAATGGGCTGGCATTATGCAAATATTGGGGTCATACATATTAATGATCCCGACTGTTACGTAACAGTCGGTGTTATGTTGAGATCCGAGTGTTTTCCGGAAGTCTTTTAAACAAATGAGATTTACATAAGGAGGAGGAAACAATGGGGTTTGAAACTCAATGTATGTCTTTTCCATGTACTGAACTCTTGTTATTCAACTATGCCAAGATAAATTCAAATTCTGCTTCTAGGGCACCTTTAATGGTTTTAGCTACTGGTGTTTGTGGTCAGGGAACATGGCCTCTCTCATGATAAATAAACGGCTCATATTAGTTGCAATAGGTAAAAGAGCATTTATGATAATATAACATGCTCATTTTCCATGACTGGACAATTGGATGACAAAATTCATGGTCTCTCAGGATGTGCTAAAATCCATATAAAACTGCATATAGAAAAGGTTCATTGACTGCACTTAATGAATGACTGAAAACCGCTATGAGAGAGTGTTTTTGTTAATAATGCATTTCCCTAGGATATGGAAAGTCAAAACTTGATGCATCATTAATGTGGGATGTTTACACAGTATACACACACGCGTGGGCCTAAATCTATGAATGCACATCTAGAAACATCCATAAACACTCCTTCAGTCTCTCACATACTCACACACACACACACACACACACACACACACACATTCCATACCTGAGCGCAGAGTGGAGAATCAGCCTTAAGGTGTTCAGCTGCTAAAATATGCCCATGAACTACATTCTCCACATAGGTGAAGTCCACAAGGTTAGATCCATCTCTGCATATAAAGAACAAATTCAGCATCAGACAGCACTGATTTATCACATTATGTCAATCACATCAACATACAATGGGATTTAATTGTCCACATTGAAAATCTAAGATTCTGTATCTACTTTAAAGCAGAACATAAAGTTAAAAAAAAAAAAAAAAAACTTAAAATGACAAAATGAATACACTAGGTCAATGATTAAAAAAAAACAATCATTCATACAGATTTTCTTGCCATTATTGAAGCACAAGATGCTTTCTGGATCATTCTCAAATCATGCTGGAGAACATGATCATCAGGTTTTGTTCATGCCATGTCATTGAATGCTGTCATTAAAGTACAGAAGAGGATTAGGGCCAAGCAATAATAAAAAAATAAAACCATCTCGAGATTAAAGTTGTTAAATTTCGAGAAAAAACTCGTTAAATTTCGAGAAAAAAGTCGAAATAAAATGTGGAGAATAAACTTGTTAAATTACGAGAAAAAAGTCGAGATAAAATGTTGAGAATAAAGTCATTAAATTGGGAGAAAAAAGTCGTTAAATTACGAGAACAAATTCGTTAAATTACGAATTTGTTCTCATAATTTAATGACTTTTTTCTCGAAATTTAACGAGTTTCTCGTAATTTAATGAGTTTATTCTCAACATTTTATCTCGACTTCTTTTCTTGAAATTTAACAAGTTTTTTCTCGTAATTTAATGAGTTTATTCTCAACATTTTATTTCGACTTTTTTCTCGAAATTTAACAACTTTAATCTTGAGATGTTTTTTTTATTATTATTGCTTGGCCCTAATCCTCTTCCGTATTAAAGCAAATGCAAATATTGATTTTTTTTTTTTTTTTGGCACTTTAAATCAAAACATATTTACAGTTTCTCAATTTCTTAAACACTATAACCAGGCTTTTGAACTAAAATTTCAAAACCATAACGGCATTTATCAAAAAGCACACCCATTTCCCTAAACTATAAACACTATTCCCCTTTTTTGACACATGAATCAGATTTGTTAAACTGTCACTGCAAAACTCTAGACACAAATACCTTCATTTCTCATTGCCTACACCATGTTGTCATTTAGAAAGCACTAGCATTCAATATTGTTCACTCAAGTCAGCATAGCTTGAGCTCAATTAGCACACAAAGTTACCCACGTGGAAACACTAAGGCCCGGTTTCACAGACAGGGTTTAGGCTAAGCCAGGATTAGGCTTTATTTCAATTAAGGTATTTAAGTAGCTTTTATAAACATAGCCTAGAAAAAAACATTACTGGTGTGCATCTTGAGACAAAACAACGGCTCTTGACATTTTTTAAGATATGTCAGTGCAAGTTACTTTCAGTTAAAGCAGCTCAAACATGCATTTTAGTCTAGGACTAGCTTAAGCCTTGACTGTGAAACCGGGGGTATGAGTCAAAATTTATCACACACCAATCAGAACCTTCAATAGAGAGATAAAAGAGCCAGAGTCAGTTCATTCAGTTTTGGAACAATAGATCCAGAGAGACGTGATTGAAAAGTTCGAGGACACCTGAGAGGAGCAAGAGCAGTAAGGAGTGGAGGAAGAGGTGAAGGAAGAGGAAGAAGAGGAGGATGAGGGGCAAGGAGACAAGGAGTCTCAGATGAAATTCCTGCCTCTAGTTCACCATGTCCTTGTCCATGGTATGACTATGACTGAGGCTGGGCAATAAGTTAAGCCAAACTTAAGTTGCTTCACCATCACCTCAATGATAAGAACCTTCAGGGAAGAAAACAGGTAGGTGTACCTCAGTGTACTCTACTGAAACTTTTGAGTGCTGTATTCTGTTACAACACATGCATCAAATTGCCTTACATACAGATAGAGTTTCTGTCTGCTTCCATTTTGTAAAAAGGATGTTACAGTTACAGTAATCAGTACTTCTGTTTTTGTAGGACGCAGAGACAATGGAATTGAAAAAGCCTGACTAGACATTTCAGTTAATGCGTGCCAGGGGTGGATCAGGCATGCAAGAGGATTTTCCCCCTGCTGCCTGGATAGGGCCAGTGCAGCCTGAGATGTTGATGAGATTCTCTGGTCTGTCTCAGACCAAAGATGTGATGCTGGGGCAGAATATTTTTTGTTGTTGTTTGGTGTATTGTACTGTAGAGTACATTAAGGAATAAAAAAATGTGCAAATGCATACACGTGTTCATCATGCGAAAAGTTCCGTGAGGGGGAGAACCACAAGCAACACAACTTATTACTGGTTTTTGTTTTTGGTTTTTGTAGTATTGTTTTGAATTTATCTCACCGGTGTGTAAGACTATGTTGTAGTGTGTGTGTTTTTGAGGGCTTGTGTGTGATGTCTGAGAGCAAAGTCAGTTTTTTCAGCAAGAGTGAATGGTTTTGAGTGTAGAGCTTCATTTTGACCTGAAAAAAGCATGTTTGGGGAATTGGGTGAGACGTTATGGATTTGTGTTTACTGTTTTGAGAATATGAGGCATAGTTTCAAGAAATGTGTTTAAGCAATGGAGAAAAACTGTAAAACACGGTAAATGAAAATAACCTAAGATACACTGGACATTTGTTGTCTCCTCCTAGTGGTCTTTCTAAGTTGAGAACCCTTTGCCATGTTGAGCTTATCAGTAGATAACATCCCTTTGTAGGTAATTAACAAAAGTGTATGGCTGGGCACAAATTTCACGATTGGGGTATATATATCAAGTACAGTACATGGCAAATTTCCTTAAGGAAAAAAAAAAAATCTCTCAACTAATACTGTAAACTAGGCCTATACAGGGAACCCCAGTGGGTACATCACTTACATTTAAATTGCATAAAATATTTTTATATTTATTTAATAACACTATAATAATACATTTTTAATGACTTAATTATGTTTCTACTCAATATTTTTATAAACATTTAAATGCAGACTGCCATAAAAACATGACAGATTTACACCGCGTTCCAAATTATTATGCAAGTGACATATCAGTAAGATTTCGGTAGAATAAACATTCAGATTTTAGTTTTTCTAAGAAAATGTTTGTTTGTTTATTTATCCATTTCTTTTTAGGTAACTGGTATCAATCCCAGACAAAATAATTTGCCAGGTCTATGGAAAGCCTACTTAGAGGTTGTTCCACATTATTAAGCAAGTCACAGTTCTCATGCCATATGGAGAGGAAGAAAGATCTTTCTGAAGATGAAAAGCATGAAATGGTGCGATGTTGTGCAAAAGGCATGAAAACAACTAATATTGTGTGAAACTGAATGGAGATCATCGAATTATCATAAGATTTGTGAGTGATTTAGAGCACAGCAGAACTCGGTCAGATAAAGGCTTATTAAAGGGATAGTTCACCCAAAAATGAAAATGTGATGTTTATCTGCTTACCCCCAGCGCATCCAAGATGTTGGTGACTTTTTTTCCTCAGTAGAACACAAATGATGCTTTTTAACTGCAACCGCTGCCATCTGTCAGTCAAATAATGGGAGTGGATGGGAACTTCTACTATAAGAGTAAATAAAACTTGCTTAGACAAATCCAAATTAATCCCTGCGGCTCGTGACGACACAGTGATGTCGTAAGACACGAAACGATCGGTTTGTGCGAGAAACCGAACAGTATTTATATCATTTTTACCTCTAAAACACCACTATGTCCAACGGCGTTCAGCAATCGCTTGGTGATGTCTGATCGCGCTCTGACAACGGCAGTGATGTCTAGCACTCATTGAAGTATATGCGCGAGACATCACTGCCGTTGTCAGAGCGCGATCAGACATCACCAAGCGATTGCTGAACGCCGTTGGACATAGTGGTGTTTTAGAGGTAAAAATGATATAAATACTGTTCGGTTTCTCGCACAAACCGATCGTTTCGTGTCTTAGGACATCAATGTGTCGTCACGAGCCGCAGGGTTTCATTTGAATTTGTCTAAGCATGTTTAATTTACTCTTATAAAAGAAGTTCCCATTCACTAGCATTATTTGACTGACAGACGGCAGCGGTTGGAGTTAAAAAGCATCATTTGTGTTCTACTGAAGAAAAAAAGTCACCTACATCTTGGATGCGCTGGGGGTAAGCAGATAAACATCAAATTTTCATTTTTGGGTGAACTATCCCTTTAATGAAAGTTCCTGTCAAAAAAATTAATTGTATAAAAAGGGCAGCTATAAAAAAAAAAAAAAAAAAAATGGTATTTGAAGTTTCTGGTGTCTCTGGAGTCTTGAGAACCTCTCCATGCAGGCTGGCAGTTGTGCATAATAATTTGGAACTTGGTGTATTCAAAATAATTAAATATTAAAGAACAAGCTAATTAAAAATACAATTAATATGCAATAGTGCATAAATTTAGCAAAAAGCTAGCTGACTAATGAGTTTTGAATGGCTTTTCTGAGGTAACAAATATAATTGTGACAGTTTACAAGCTGTTTCACAACATTCTTTCTGCAGTTTAAACACTGATTGTGCGATTACATGAGACATGATAGAGATTTCTGTATGTTGTACTGTATCTTGCAACATACCTTCTGATGTTCAATCATGTTTATTTAATGCTGTAGCTAGTAGTAAAGCGGAAGAAATGATCGGTTCATGTGCGATCGCTTCTTTTGATCTGAGGCGCTACAAGGATCTGTCGCGCCACAGTGCCAAAACATTATTTATTGCTTGAATTTCATAATGACATTTTAAGAATTTGAACGCTGAGACTTTGTTTCAAATAATAAGTAACAAAGCAAAAACCTTATGGCAATTTATTGAATGGGGAAGCGCTACAAAGCTTTGTTCATCAACTGAAAACAGAAGAGACTGAAAAAGATAGATTCTTGGGATTTAAAGGGGTCATGACATGGATTTTTTTATGTTCCTTGAGGTTCTCTTATAATGTAATAAAGTTTTTTGTACAAATTAACCATCGTAAGGACTTAAACTATTTATGAAGGTAAAAAAAGTTACTTAGTTCTGCTTTAAGAGTACAAAGACCTCTTATTGGACAAAAGATCAAGGCAAATTTGATTTCTCAGGTCATGCGGCAAGCAGGGCAGGGCCGAGAGCCATGGGAACGGAGTGAGGCCAGTGGCACAAGTGTTGAGCGTCACCTGCCCGCCATACTATTCTCGAGTCCTGCGGAGGAGCTCCGGAAGGATAAAATGAGGAGAGACGACATAATGCCACTTTTACAAGATATAAAATAAGTCTCTGATGTCCCCAGGGTGTGTATGTTAAGTTTTAGCTCAAAATATTCTATATATCATTTTTTATAGCATGTTAAATTTCTCACTTTTTGAGGGTGAGCAAAAACGCTCTATTTTTGTGTGTCCCTTTAAATGCAAATGAGCTGCTGCTCTCAAAAGGGGGCGGAGTTTCAGGAGCTCGTTAACACTTAGCAGCACCTCACATTACCTCACGCAGATGCAGACTCACTGAAAATGTCAGGAAGTGTTCAGCCTTTTATGTTCAAAACAGAGTCGGACAATGATGGAGAGATTCAAGAAGAAGTGACAACATGTAGAATGCAACAGGACGCTTCTGAACGGTTAGTTGATGATAGTTTAGTTTAATTACAGTTATAACTTGTCATTTTGTCATCTTGCTTATATGACATGCTATTGCATTAGTGTAACGTTGCATGTTCTCGGGGGCAGTGTTGTAGTCCCTACCAACATTACACACTAACTAAAGTTAAAAAAGTGAAATCGCAATGAACCACCCCTTTAATAGTTTTGTTTTATTATGTTTATATGCGGCCGTCGTCCATGAGGGGCTGCCGCTTTACTTCTGTTTTGTCATTTGTTCATTTTTGGATTAAAGTTTGTGTTAAAGGTTCACCGGTTCCTGCCTTCTCCTTCCCTTATCAACGAACTTCATTACAGTAACAGGTGTACACCTCAGTTGCTTTAATTCAACTGTATTAGCCACCTTCTCTCTAGCCATTGGTATCATTAAAAATTTGGCAATTGGTAGCCACTTAAAACCCCAGACTGACAAAAACACATCCATCTCTTTCGCAACATGTGGTTGCATACGGAGCACTGCAGAATTCACATTTTCCAAAACACTGCACACTGTACACAGTGCAGAAGGCTGTATGACAGAAAATTTCCATCATAGTAAGCACAATGCAGCACAGTCACTGGCTCGTGAACAATAAGCCAAAAAGAGGAATAGAATAGGTTGTTTGTTTGTTTGTTTTTGTCATTGTTTAGTCCCCTGCAAACTACCTCTTTAAAGGTGCCCTAGATTCAAAAATTGAATTTACCTTGGCATAGTTGAATAACAAGAGTTCAGTACATGGAAAAGACATACAGTGAGTCTCAAACTCCATTGTTTCCTCCTTCTTATATAAATCTCATTTGTTTAAAAGACCTCCGAAGAACAGGCGAATCTCAACATAACACTGACTGTTACGTAACAGTCGGGGTGTACGCCCCCAATATTTGCATATGCCAGCCCATGTTCCCAACATTATGAAAGGCATTACACAAGGGCAGCCAGTATTAACGTCTGGATGTGCACAGCCGAATCGTCAGACTAGGTAAGCAAGCAAGGACAATAGCAAAAAATGGCAGATGGAGCAATAATAACTGACATGATTCATGATAACATGATATTTTTAGTGATATTTGTAAATTGTCTTTCTAAATGTTTCGTTAGCATGTTGCTAATGTACTGTTAAATGTGGTTAAAGTTACCATAGTTTATTACTGTATTCACGGAGACAAGAGCCGTCGCTATTTTCATTTTTAAACACTGGCAGTCTGTATAATTCATAAACACAACTTCATTCTTTATAAATCTCTCCAACAGTGTGTAACGTTAGCTTTAGCCACGGAGCATAGCCTCAAACTCATTCAGAATCAATGTAAACATCAAAATAAACACTGTACTTACGCAATTAGACATGCTGCATGACGAACACTTTGTAAAGATCCATTTTGAGGGTTATATTAGCTGTTTGAACTTTTTTTATGTTGTTTAAGGCAAGCGCAAGCTCTTGGGACGTCGAGCACCAGATTTAAAGGGCCACACACCCTGAATCGGCTCATTTCTAATTATGCCCCAAAATAGGCAGTTAAAAAAATGAATTAAAAAAATCTATGGGGTATTTTGAGCTGAAACTTCACAGACACATTCAGGGGACACTTTAGACTTATATTACATCTTTTAAAAAAAAGTTCTAGGGCACCTTTAAGCTATTCTTCCTTGGTGTAACAAAGCTGTCTGATTTAGGAACCCAAACTGTGCAGTGTGTAAACTATGGACTGAACAAAATTTGGTTTACTTTTCAATATCATTGGGTAATTTAACTCATCTTGTGGGTACTGTTAGGTGGGTAATGTTCAGTTAGATACTGGTGCAATAGAAATGCTATTGTGGTCTTTTTATTTTGTTGCTTTTTGCTCTGAAAACCATATTATTTACCAATATTGTTAGTTATGTTACTACCACTATATTTACTAATATAATATGGCATTTCACTGACAATGTCAAAACGATTGCTGACAGTGAAGATAATATTCAAGGTGAGAGTCTGCCACCTAGTGGAATAAACCTCTCTGCCCAGCTGTTTTAATGGTGTGCTACAGAGACCTTATAGCAGCTTTCAGCAAAATGTCACCATCTCTCACCCGATGATGAACTTCATCTTTCCACTGCGGGCTGAATCTACCAGGATGGGCACTAACTGAGGGTCCCGGGGGCCAAAGATGCCATGAGGACGAATGGCGACAGTAAAGAAACCTTTCTCTTTACTGCAGGCCTCCAACACCAACTGAACAGATAGAGACAGATTAATGATGATCATAATGCTTTAGAGACATGGAGGATTCAGCACATCAACCAAGATTAATTAAACTGAATAGTTAATTTCAGAAGAGAGCTGAAGATTAAGAGTAACATTATTGGGAGAAATAGTGCCACAGATATGATTCATACCCACCTTCTCCTGCTGGATTTTGGTTGCTGTATAATAATCGATTGGCTTTTTTGCGTAAGGCAAATCCTCTTTCCCATTCTTGATGTCAGTTCCTTCAAACACCACACTAGCACTGCTTGTCAATATTAATTTCTGTAAAAACATGTCAATAACATAATTTAAAAGAATATTCCGGATTAAATAAAGACTTAATGCAGTCAACTACCACTATTATTTTAAATCCCTTGGTGGACAGAGATGGAGCCACTGTTGCATATTGTATAAAATTATAACAGTGTTGAATGTACCAAACGAATACATGTATATACTTTAGCATCATGCTGCTAACACTGCAAAACTTTGATAATTTGATGTACAGAGTGAGGAGTGAGTCATGATGTACAGAGTGAAGTCATTGATGTACAGAGTGAGGAGTGAGTCATGATGTACAGAGTGAAGTCATTGATGTACAGAGTGAGGAGTGAGTCATATACTGTAAACTTGCGGTAAGTCTCTTCTGCTCACCAAGGCCGTTTATTTGATCAAAAATGCAGTAAAAATTGTGAAATGTTATTGGGTCAATGACATGACATGCATATTTTTGTGTCCAAGTGCATTATTTCCTTTTAAAATAATTTGATAAATTCATGACATCATGATTTTATTCCATAAAACATATTTAGTTTGAATTAATTTTTAGTACATTTAAATAATACATATTATTTTTATGTTTTGTTATCTTAATCCCCCAAAATGTCAGGTGGTGCAACTGTCTGAACAAGTGAACAGGCTAAGAAAACTACTTAAAATGGTGTCTTAATAATAAAAAATGTAAAAACTAAATACTGTGGATTCATTTTAGGTTTGAAACCTATCATATAAACAAAATGTAATAATATATATATATATATATATATATATATATATATATATATATATATATATATATATATATATATATATATATATTATAAATGGATCATCCAGAGGAACCCAACTGATCCATGTGGCAGTGTGAAAAGGTTTGTAGATCTGTCTCAGATACTGGTAATTAAAAACTGTTAATTTAAAGTATGGGTAGGTTGGTACACTTTCCATGTCAGATGTCAGGTGGTACAACTACAGTATGTACAACTATTTGGTTGTACTGCCTGACATAAAAAGTCAAAAAATGAATTTAAACACTTTGAAATGTTATTTAAGAACTGAGACTTGTTTAAACACATTGTTCATTTTGAAAAGATTTTTAAAAAACACTTTTTTGAAGCTTTATTTGTCAATGACCCCATTACGATTTAAAATAAACAGTTTAAAAAAGTTTTCTATGTGAATATACTGTAAAATGTACTTTATTCCTGTGATCAAAGCTGAATTTTCAGCTTCATTACTCCAGTCTTCAGTGTCAATCCTTTAGAAATTCTAATTTGATGCTCAAGAAACATTTCTGATTATTATCAACAGTTAAACAATGAACATGCTGCTTAATATATCTGACCCCATTGGCACATCTTTTTTTCTTGTTTTATGGATAAAATCAATGAACTTGGTCACAACTTGGTTTTTCATTAAACAAGACTATCTTAAGTCTTTTTGCTTCTCAAGTAAATGTTTTAAGAATGTTTAGATATTTGTACTGGAAAACAAAAATAATGAGGAAGAAGATAATTTTTAGAGATTCTTTAATAAACCGAATGTTTAAAAGAAAAGCATTTATTTGTATTAGAAATCTTTTATAACATTGTAAATGTCTTTACCGGCATTTTTGATTGATTTAAAATAAAAGTATTTCTTTCTTTCAAGGAAAAAAAATACAAATCTTACTGAACCTAAACATTTGAATGGTAGTGTAAATTAAATGTATTTGTACTTAACTCATTTTAATATTGGGAGGGCCAGAGAAACATTTAGTTGAACTTTAGCCCCTTTAGCTTTGGTAGATGATGAGTGAATATTATGTAATTGTGTAACATTTTTTCACAAAAATTGACTTGGAATCAAATAATCACTGTTACAGACCCTTGAGACTAGTGTGATAGCATCACTTCCCAGTGCTTTCTGTGTAAAAGTTATATTCAATCTTACACATGATATGGAAATAATACATACCTGTACTCCTGCCTCATGGCAGGCCTGAATGACAGTCCGTGTCCCATCAATGTTGACCCTCTGAAACAGAGCACGGTCATCACTGCCTGGAGCAGGTGAAGCACAGTGAAACACTATAGACACGTCTTTCAAAGCCAACAGCAAAGCCTAAAGGAGAAAAGATGAGAACAGCTAAGAGAGTAAAGACAGGGTATCGGTGTCAGACTGAAACTGAACAATCCCCACCTGTTTGTCACACAAGTCTCCTTGGTGAAACGTCACTCCTGGAAGTTCATAGGCCTGTCTGATGTCAAACACATTCACTGTGTATCCTCGGTCCACTAAACGCTCCACAAGATGCCTGCCCAAAAATCCAGATCCCCCAATAACAGCACAACGCTTGTTGCTCTGCGGAGGAAAATGTTCACATTCTCTAAAAGAGCAGGATTGACATTTGCCAAGATGAGATATCTATAAACCACAGTGTAGAACAATTAACACAGTTTAACACAAGTAGACACAGGGTAATAATAAACGCAAACATCCACAAATGACAATAAATTATACAACTGAATAAATTATATACTGAAAAAATTCAGTTTTTCAATATTGTTACATTATGATGAGACCCCGCTTAGAAAATGGACAAAATTCATTCAACATTATTTAAAAATTTTTTTTTTTTTCAGTACAAAAAAAATGCTAAACTTTGACAAAATGAAGTTGACAAAATAAAAGATGTTCATAATAGTGATTTCATAATATTTAGATATAAATCCAACTGAAAAATTCTTTAATACTTTAAAAGATGTCTTTCCGTCAGTCAAATAGCACATAGCAAATAGTGGAGCTCTGCAGCCATCTACTGGTAAAAGTGATCATTTTTTTACTTTTAAAACTGCATTTTCCAAAAGATGGGCAAAAATCTTACATGTTATCCCCATGAATGAAAGTTAGAAATGTGGGTCTTTTATAAAGTGAATTTTACATAAAAAGCTGTTTTTGTATAAAAACCTATTCAACAAAATATTTATTTATTTAAATTTAAAAGATATAATAAATCATCCAAAATCTACACAAATATGAAGTAAAAAACATTAATAAACAGAGTAAAATTACATTTGTATTTAAAAAACAATTATTTTGTTACAAAATTACATTTTGTTGCCTGGGGTCTCTGGAGACCCTGAGTGTGACTTTTTTCTAAAAAAAAAAAAAAAAAAAAAGTTTTATGTCATTTGGACAAAGAGAACATTTTTTTTTTAGCAAACGTAGTTTGGGGTCCAAAAAGACCCTATAAGGGTTAAATGTGTATTAATATTACATGTTCTCATAATGCTCATATGCCAGTTTCTGCGCTCACGTGCGCCACTCAAACACGCTGAATCCGAGCAGGTAACAGTGAAGAGGTGTTTCAGGTGTAACTTTACTCACTGGTCTGATACGAGTTGCCATGTGTGGTCCTCTCAGCTCCCGACAGCAGTCTGCAGATCAATAACAATATTCATCTGTTTAATTACTATTCTGAAAACACGCACATTTTATACTATTTTAGGTTTTAGTCGGAATGAACTGTTCACTAAAACCTCAAAGCCCAGTATACAAGATACAACTAATTCTAGTTCTATAAACTTTAAGTTAGCAGCACTCACCTGTATAACTCAAACTAGTTATGAAGGAAACGCAAAGAGTCGAATAGGCAGAGAGCGGAGGAATATCTGATTGATCGAGCCAACTATCAGGTATCAACCTGACATGTGAGTCTAACCAATGACAGAAGGGCTACGTCAAAGAGCGCCACTCCGCGGCCCAATCAGTACAAAGAACATTGTTATCTCCCCATGACATCACAATCACGCTCCTAAATGTTTATTTGAGTTTATATATTATTTTTATATTATAGGAAAATTTAAGTGTATTTGTTTATAAAATATTTTTTTATAAGATATACAAATAATAAAATAGAAAAATAACATGTAAAGGTAATTTTCGCACACAGGCAATATAAATTGTCTGATTTACTGTTTTCACTATGTATAAATATAATAAATAGTAAGAGCAGAATCCGCTGTGTGGTCTGTGTGCCCAGAAATATCATGACCAGTAACCAGTATGAGCCATTCAGAAATCAGTGCGGTAAAAGATCGGTGTGTTTGTGTGGTAATATATTGTGTTCGAGATCAGCTTTATAAAGCCCCAAGTTATGTCTCACAGTTTGTTTAAAGAAGCGTTATAATCAGGTGAAAATGCTTTTGTACGAATAGTACGAAATTACGAATCTTACTATGGCGAATAGACTTAATTAGGTTGTGAGGAAGTTGTTTCCTGCAGCCTCCTAATTATTATTCATGAGCCTTCAGCTGACTTCCGCCCACTTGCCAACGTCTTCCTTTCAGCCAATCAGTTTGGACTACTGACCGAACGTCACGAAGCGTAATTAATATTCATAAGCCACGCCTTCACCATAGTGTGGTTTATATTATTCTCTTGCTGGTATTCTCTCGGTTAAGATGGTGAGTCACGACGACGGCAACTATGTCGCAATCTGTGTGATTTGTATATTTATTTTTGCGAATAATCGAAGTAGTGTCACTCCCTTTTAGTGTCCGTTTAATTTCCATTATAGTATGTAAAAATTGTGTCACATATGTCATCGTATGTGTTGCTTATTATTGCTACTGGTCTTTCTTTTTAATCGGACAAAATACAGAGAAAATTGTCATCAGTGCATTTAGGAGTGAATTTACAACCACGGCTAATTAAATGTTAGTCTTATTTAAGAGCAGAGAATTTTATATTCCTCTTATTCTCGATTTTTTTCACCTAACAATCTGTATTATCTCTTATGTGCACCGTCTTATTTATGTTTACAGTTTGTGTCTTGTATTCATTTACTGTATTGTATTGCACTGCACTGGACCGGTCCTGTTTTAATAAATGTTCTATTCTATTCTATTCTATTCTATATAACACAGGCCACTAGTCCCAAAAGACCCTCACTGGGGGCAGTAGCCCCTCGTAAAAAAGCCAATCCAAAGCCTGAACTGACAGAGGAGCAAAGGCAGGAGATCCGAGAGGCGTTTGAGCTCTTTGACACTGATGGTTCTGGTTATATTGAGGTGAAGGAGTTAAAGGTGAGATATAATGCCATGAATATATTAAAAACATGGATTATTAGTGTATTATAGTGACGGCTATTTTATGTATATCTCTAAACCGAGGGGTCCAAACCCTGAGACAGCGCTGAAAATATTATTAAACTGAAGCTGCACTAATCTTTTCTACCCTATTGTGACATATCCGAGTGAAACGGCTTTGCGAACAAGAACAAATATCGGGCGGGGCTTCATTTTGTCCGTGGGGAATTGATTGGATGGTTGTGGTTTGCTATTGGTGGATCTCATGTGAGTGACAGGTTGCCCCACCCTCGCGCCAGTAAACACGTCATCAGAGAAAAAAGAGAAGGTCGTTGCAAGAGGGAGGGGAAGTTATTTTGATTCAAGGCACATGAATTTATTAAAATATTGATGAGATTAATCATTTATAATAAACATTGCAATATTCCATTTAAAAAAAAAATGTCAATTGATTTCATGACGACTTTTAACTTGGAATGTTTTAGGATTTAAAAAAAAAAAAAAATGAAATGAAAAATGTTTGCCATAATGAAATGAATACAAAAATGTAATAATTTTTAATAGCGCCGCCATACCTTTGGTCTCCACTGTATCTTTATGACATCTATATGTCAAGCTTTCTGTGAGTAATGAAGAATTCTGCTCTAGGTGGCCATGAGAGCGCTGGGGTTTGAGCCTAAAAAGGAGGAAATCAAGAAAATGATTGCAGAGGTTGACAAGGATGCAACTGGAAAGATCTCGTTCAATGATTTTCTGGCAGTGATGAACCAAAAAATGGTAAGGTATTCTAGTAAAAATATTCTAGTTATTCCAGGCAGCTAGAAAAGAAAACTCATATTACTGTTTGGAAATCTCTAGGCTGAAAAGGATTCTAAAGAAGAAATTCTTAAGGCTTTCCGGCTGTTTGACGATGACGAGACTGGAAAAATATCTTTCCGGAATCTAAAGAGAGTGGCCAAAGAACTGGGGGAAAACCTCACAGACGAGGAGCTGCAGGTACAAGAATAGTCCTGCTCATGATCCGTGATAGATGATGTCACTATGAATTGGAAAACATTCATTTTTTTCATGTGTGGCTGTCTTTAGGAAATGATTGATGAAGCAGACAGAGATGGTGATGGAGAAGTTAACCAGCAGGAATTTCTTCGCATCATGAAGAAAACAAGTTTGTACTGAATGTTATCAGAAGCACAGGAGTATAACACATATTAATTTCTATGTAAACATATTAGAGTGTTTTATCCTTTCGCTGTTTTATGCACCGTACCATTCCAAAACCTTGATGCCTGTCAACCCCAGTGGTCATATCAGATCCGCGCGGGTTTGCCAAATAGCCAAACGTCAGCTGTTTACACACTATAGTCTCAAATCTTACCAGTAAAGATACAGGTAAACATAACAGAGGTTGTAGTGATTGATTGAGTGAGTCATACAATGATGCACTCAAAGATTTTGTCAATCTGTCATTCATTATATGAGCAAATTTTATGTTTAAAAAAATACATTAGCATTAAAAAATAAAGTTTATTTTTAAGTTTTTTAAAAATTATTTTTAATTTTAAAAATGATAATCACAAAAAATAAATGAAAACTAAGATACATGGATGCTTTACTTGAAATGCGAATTTGGAGGGAAAATGTGCTTAATTTTCCTGACAATACAGACAAAATGTGCTTAATTTTCCTGAAATAGCTGCGTTTACATTATTACACCCTAATAATCGGGCTAGTAACTGTATATAAAGTCACATGTAACCACTTCAATCCGAATGAATTGACCCAATCCGATTTGAATTTCATTCGGATTGTAAGGGGTGGTTTCCAACTTTTCTAATCCATTTGATAGGACATGTAAACACATGATTGGATTGAAAACCGAAACTAGAATGTTCTGCGCATGTGCAATGACATAGAAATGACGTACAGACGTATGACGCACAGAACAAGCTGTTGTTGTGTCAATCTAAAAATAAAATTTTCCTTCCAATCATCGTCTGTAAAATGGTGCAGGACAATGTTGTCCCACCAGTCCTTGGATCCACAGACACCAAAGCCTCAAGTGCTCATCGTCTTCTAATTGGGACCCGAAATAGAAAAATATTAAAGGGATAGTTCACCCAAAAAATTAAAATTCTGTCATCATTTACTCACCCTCAAGTAGCCCCAAACCTGTATGAATTTCTTTGTTCTGCTGAACACAAAGGAAGATATTTGGAAGAATGTCAGTAACCAAACAGATCTCAACCCTTGGAAAATAAATATTAAGATAGTCAATGGGGGCGAGATCTGTTTGGTTACTGACATTCTTCCAAATATCTTCCTTTGTGTTCAGCAGAACAAAGAAATTCATACAGGTTTGGAACTACTGATGAAAGAATTTAATTTTTTTAGGTGAACTATCCCTTTATGTCTGCTTTTTAAAACAAACAAAAAATAATGATAAAAAAGAAGTGATGGCGAGACGATGTATGCACCGACAGTGGGAAACGGTTTGCGCATTTCAAAATATCAATTTCAAACATGAAGCTCGTTACATAAATCAACCCGATCACTTCTTTAGAGTTCGTGTAAACAGTATGTTCAGATTCATCAATTGAAAATTAAAGGCGTCTATAGCTACTGTCACAATATGAAGAATTAAAATGTTAAATGTATTTTTTCATATGCACATAAGTTTCTGCCTTGTGTTTTTTTTAAGTATTTATAAATAGTATATCACTTATTAAACAATTCAGAGACCTGTTGAATGATTATTATATTCAAGTTTACAATCCCTTCTTCTGTTGACTTTCACTGCGCTTTCAGGGATGTCTGTACTACAGCCCTTCTCTGTGCCTCAGCTTCAATAGAGGAGATGTCTGCAGTTTTAGTAAATACATACTGTGATCCTGTGGTTGTATTTTTCCTATTTGTGTTTCCTTTTTGCACCGTCTACCTTTAAAATTAGTTTCATATGTTTTTTTGTTTTTTTATTTGAGATACTATATAAGTATTATTTAAAATAAAATAAATTGTATTAAGCAGCTGTTCTTGATTATTGGTGTTGACCTTTATTCCTCGCTCTTTGTCAATTTTTTTTCTTGCCCAATTTGACTTACAATGACACAAGTAGAGAGTCTTCCTATGGAGGGTGAAATAAAACATTTTGACCTACAGATATTAAGTGTACATGGGTCAGTTTAAATGCAGTCACACTGATGATTTACACATAACAGCTGGAATGGATATGCTGGTATTCACATTTGCATGATATATTAGGACAGAAAATTAATATTCCCTAGTCTGAACCAACTTCAGTTGTGATATATATATTAATTTTACAAAAGATTTCCATTTTAAAAAAAATTTGTTCTTCGTATCTTTTGATTATCACAGAATCCTAAAAAAAAAAAAAGCATCATGGTTTCCACAAAAATAAGCAGCAGAACTGTTTTCAACATTAATAATAAGAAATGTTTTTAAGTAAAATGTTATTACATTTTACAATATATTACAAGTTATTTTGAATTGTATTTTTTCAGTGTTACTATTTTTACTGTAGTTTTAAACAAATAAATGCAGCCTTGGTGAGCATAAGCATTCAAAATATTAACATTTCATGGGCACAGAATAAAGGGGGAAAAAAGAAAGTAATAAACCAAGTGTTTATTCTGAAAAAATAAAACATCTGAACACAAATAAAACTAGATGAATAACAAATAACAGAGAACACACATTTACCTTTGATAGCGAGAGGTCGATCTTAAGATTTAACAACAAACTCACAGGACAGTACGTGAACATATGAATATGGCTCATATCAAATTTATGGCTTTTGACCATAAAGTTATTTCACAGCATAAAACAAATAAAAACAGTCTGATGGAGGGTGACAGGCAGGCAAAAGTCAATATTTCAAGTAAGCTGATGTTGCATATCAACAGAACTCAAACTAATGCAGCAATCATGATGGTTCGAGGTATCCGAGTCTTGTGTGTGTCTGATCAGAGATCAGCTTTGACTGAGACGTGTCTTGCTGGCGAAGTCGGCACTGAGTTTGCGCATGACCTCAGCGTGACTCTGGCCTGCCAGTTCCTGTCTCGCTGAGCTGTAATTCTCCTTCACAAAGTTAGCAAAGGGTGTGGGTGCCCGGGGCTTTGAGGGAGTCAACAAAACCAGCTGTCCGGTGCACAAAGCACACACAAACTTCGTCGTGTCCAGTGACTTAGAGTGGCGGCCGATCCTGTGAGGGATATGAACACCGACTATTAGGGACAGCCATCTGTTGGTTAAAGGGTTAGTTCACCCAAAAAATGAAATTTCTGTCAGCAAGTACTCACCCTCATGTCGTTCCAAACCTGTAAGACCTTCATTCATCTTCGGAACACATATTAAGATATTTTTGATGAAATCCAAGAGGTATTTGAACCACACATACATTAATGTTATGAAGCAACGAGAATACTTTTTGTGTGCGCTTCCGGATTCTACTTCAGAACGCCATCTCAGTACTGCGTCAGCATCACACGCATGTGTCGTGCTGCTCACGTGAACGGAGTCGGCCAATAATGAGCCAGGGTTCTGCATAGAACCCAGAAGCGCTGCAGTGTCTCTACAATGTAAACAGCGTAGGAGACTGACAGGGAAGAGAAGAAATTGCTGAATAAAGTTGTTATTTTTGTTTTGTTTTTGCACACAAAAAGTATTCTCATTTCTTCATAACATTAAGGTTGAACCACTGTAGTCACATGGATTATTTTAATGATGCCTTTGCTACCTTTCTAGGCCAATGACATTACTGCCTGCGTGTAGTTCAGAAATCTCTTGGAATTTATCAAAAAATATCTTAATTTGTGTTCCAAAGATGAACAAAGGTCTTGCGGGTGTGGAATGACATGAGGGTGAGTACTTTATGACAGCGAATTCACATGACCAACTTGAAACTGTTGTGAAATCTGTGTAGGAAAATATTTTGCTCACGCAAAACTTGGATTCCTATTAAAATGACTGGATTTCACCCATGAAAATTGCCAAACAATGGTAAATGTGACAGTACCTTAAAAATGTGACCCATAGCAGTGACCGAAATCAAGACAATTCTGTACTTACGTGTTCTTACAGCGGTTACACTGATATTGGTATTTGTAGTTGATGTCGTAACTGTGGCATCGGGTAACCATCGGTAGCTCAGGATGTGCCAGCATTGCTTTACGGGCATGAAGCCTCCAGAAAGGCCCGTGACCGTCACGAACATTGTTTATGAGCCATGTGGCAGCATGACACATTTCATGGACTAACGTATCACGTAAGCGATCTATAAGTGGAAACGCACTGTGTTTATTGCCAAGCATCAAGAGCTGTTGAGAATTTCAAAACCGTAATGACAAGTACCTGCAGAGTCGCACACTTTGTCAGACAGCTCAATGCGGGCGTATCGTTTCCCAGTGCCGCGCTCCTGGCCTGAGATGCAATATCCTGCTGTCTTACGCATCTTCTTGTTCCATGTGACAGACATGTCGGTGGGAAGCTGAAGGGTTGGAATTTATATTTAAAATTAGTGATTTTAAAACAATCAGAAGCCTTTTTCCCCATTCCACTGCCCTGCATCTTACATTTTAAAACGCAAAAACGCATTCTGTGTGAATGGTGGTAATTGCACCAACAGAAACTGACCAACGGCGACAGTGTTGCCGACTTGTTGCCAATGCAATGCTATGCAAATGCTAAGGTGTTCTGCAGGTTTTAAAGAGCATTATGCAGTTGCAGCTGGTTGCTTACTGGCTCAGGTTAAAGAGGCCACTCTCAGTTCTCTATAATATTATAAATTAGTGGTTGACCAATATATTGCCAAGGCTGACATTATCGGCAAGTATTTGGCAATTTTTAATCATTTATCTTCTTGTGTGTATAGCCTGCATTAAATGTGTGTACTCAGTGTGTGATGGTCTGTCTATATGATGATGGATTCAACCAGTGTGAACTGGATAGAATTCATGACTGTTTGGATTTATATGAAATGATAACACTTTACATTAAGAGTCGATTTGTAACATTAACTAAGGTTGATAAAAGTATTATTCATTTGTAAATTTCAACATTTTTAGATTTTAAAGTTGTATCTCTTAACAGTTAATGCACTATGAACTAACATGAATGATCAATGTATAAGTACATTGTCATGGTTCAGTCCTTTTTTTTTTTCATTCAGCATGCATTTTAAAAAATATTGGTTGATTAATCAGTTATTGGCCAGCGTGATCCAACCTAGTTATTGTTATCGTTAGCAAAATCTGTCAATTTCTACTGGACATGCACAAGTAAGCAACTTTAAATCCTTGATTTCAAACTGTGCTGCACTATATTTCCAGTTGGCCACTCAAAGGAAAGACTAAGGCAGAGGTCTTAATTGAACATGCTGTACACACAGTTAATATGACATGAACACTGTGAGGGTTTAAACAATCCTCTATTAGCAAACACCACTAATAATCACTACAAATGGAATTAAAGGTATTCACATGTACCTTACTGTCAAACACGCTGGTGTTGTAGAGCTGGTAGAGTTTGCTGGTCAGCTCCTCTTTGTTTTGTTTGAAGTTGCGGTAGTACGATGATCCAGGTACAGACAGAGACTGCAGGAAGCAGCCGGGAGTTTTACAAACCACCACTCTGACAAACAAAAACAGCAGGATATAAATGTCATGAATGACACTGCTGATGGCATGTATAGTAAAAATACAGTACCTGCTGTTGGGAGGAGCTCTGGGTTCAGTATGGCTCACTGGTCTGCTGCTGGGTGTCCGATGCACTGGGGTCTGGATTATGGACGGTCCATTAACCGGTAACTGGCTACCAGCTTTCTTACCCCTGGCAGATGGTGTCGACAAACAGGGAGCCCGTGGTTTGGGTTCTACATGGAGAGAGAAAAACAATTCTTTAACACTCAATAAAAGAAAAAACAATACTTAGTTCCACTTGCAATTATAGTGGAAACTATGCAGATATAATTTAAATCCATGACGGCTATGAACGATAAACACTTTTGCTGGAAAGCGATGTCATATGGGGATTTGTTTATCATTTTCAATTGATACTTCAAAGATTATCACAACTCATTTCAACAATAAAATTGATAACCTTTGAAAAACATTTTATAGACGTTACCAACATTACAAAGCTAAACTGCTTTACCATATTGACATTTAAAACAGCAGAATGAACAACAATATTCAAAACTTCACAGAAATTGACAACAATTGCATCTTTAAGGATCTAATTTTTATTCTAAACTGTTCAGCATTTCTGCCCAACACTTTCAGCATCTCAGACAATTGGTCAACTCTCCAGTTTGGCTAATTTACCCCATTTTCTGGCATTACAATGAGAAGTTGACAGTTGTAACCAGCGCTGTAGCTGGGGTATCCAGGGGTAAGTTGTTGATGCGAACCCCCTTGAAATCAGTTGAAGTCACATTCCGGGGACAAAGCAAAGGACAAGCACACTTATATGCATGTCAGTAGCTATGCATCCATGCATCTATTTTTATGCACATTTTGGGATATTGCATAAAAAATAAAATAAAATAAAAAACCTAGATGGAAAGGTTTTTTCCAATATCCAATAAGACGACGTGCATAAACTACAATGGAAACACATTTATCGAATAAATCCCTCGATGCGCAACAAAAACCTCATGTGACTTTGCCTCAGCAGAGGGTGTGATTGGATAACCAGCGGAGCAATTGCATCACAGCATCTTAAATGTTGGTTCAGTGGTTCTGAAACGCCTTTGCCAAAGTCTGCCATCAGAATGACTGGATTTATTTCCCTCCCAGAAGCGTCTCAAGTGAACATGACAGTTTATTGCGTTCCATCTGCCGCTCTGAGACGCAACGCTTTTATGATGGAGGAAAAAAAGAGCAACAGTTTCTTCCCCGATTGCAGCAACTTCAGTATTTTATTAGCAAATGTTTTATGCGATATTCCAATTTTGTGCACAAGTTAAATGTGCAAATTTTAATGGAAACAAGCAATAAATGGTTTCCTTTCATTTACCACACATCAATCAAACCTACTCTCAAAATTTGCTTATGAATCCTGAATATTTAAGGTAGTCACTATTGTCACTCTCATTCATAAGTGAATTGTGTGAACGACATTCAACACTCCAAACAGGACTGAACCATATTCTGCTGCTGTGTGAACTGTGAGCCGTACCTGGAGGCGGCTTTGGGCTCGCAAGTGTTCTGCCTCCTAGACTCTGATTTTGTCTGACTCGGTCCAGTAAGGACTGGAACTCCTCCTCAGAGCTGCATGTGTCATCTCGACTGCTGTGTGTCGTCACAGTGACTGCTGGTGGAGGAACACAAGGTTTTGCAGTCTCCTCTCTGTTTTTACTTGTGGTGTGAAGTTCCTCTGATGGTGGACGGCTGTGTCTGGTCCTCCAGGTGCTCTTAATAACAATGTTACTGTCATCATCACTGTCGCTTAGGAAGACTGGAGAATCGCAGTGAGGTGGAGGCCGTTTCTCGGTCTTCTGAACTGATTTAGGAGTTCTAGCAGTCTTTGCTTTCCCTGTACAGAAGCAACAGAATTTATTAGATAAACTGTTCCTTAAAAAAAAGACAAGGCTCAAATTGACCTAGTGGCTATTATATGTGAAAGGAACAGTGGAGTCTGATCCATGAATGAATAATTCACAACGGTTTGCAAAGCAGATCATTAATGAACAGACACAAAGAACCATTGGTTTACAAATATGATGACCAGACATCAGAAGCAAATCAAAATAAATTAATTTATATCAGAATCACACTTAAAAATGGCCCAAATTGGATGCAGATATCAGATCTTTTGTGTTTAGTGGTCTGCATGCATACAAAGAAAAACAGAAATTATGTGCAGTGTGTGCATTTTAAAGTCACCATGAATTTAAAATTGACCCCCCATTTACTTTGTTAGCGCACATTACTAGTCTTGTGGTGAACAATTATTCCATTCAAGTTAATACACAGAAAAAAATTTGTTTTAATCAAAATTTGAAAATTGGCTTCCGCTCTGGAATCATCATTTTGCATTATGGATGTTTGAAAGTGTTGCCACTTCAATTCTGTCTATGTGTGCTCTGCGTCATTTCTGATTTTGAGGATGAATTTGATCCATTTTCTGAACAGCCTGAGTGTGACTTTTCTCTTACACTTTTTTCTTTTTTGTAGATCTAGAAAGTATTGACAGCTTTACAAAGTCTCATGCCATTTGGATCAAGGGAACATTTTTTATTATTATTTGAGCAAACACCATTTGGGGTCAAAAATACCCCGAATAGCTTACAAGGGTTAAACGTACTCAAAGATTAGCATACCTTTATTAATGGAAGGCTTCCTCTCAGTGACAAAATCATCATCAGAAGACATGCTGTCCACTATGAAGCGTTTCAAACTAAGGGGTGAAATAATAACTGATGATTGACAGTCATGATGATATACTGAAGAACTGGTTTACAGCAAATTGTGTTACACTGACCTGTCATCACTGCTACTCACAGACTGCGACCGGACTTTAGCCTTTGGGGTTTTGACTCGATTTAAAACTAAAAAAAAAAAAAATAATAATGCAAATGTAAAAATTGTGTGACGTCTGTCAACATCAGTTATTTGATTTGAAAGCAGTTGATAAAGAACTTACATATTTCAAATTCATCATCACTATCTGAAGACAAAATTTTAATTGGTTCTCTGAGAAAAAAAAAAAAAAAAAAGTGATTAAGTTTTACCTCGTTTCAGAGTGCTGATGATGTTAATACAGTGAACATACAGCCACAGCATGCAGGAAGTCACTATATTCACCATATAACACAATCTCTACTGCGGTCATGTTAATGATATTTCACAGACAAAAAAAAAATCTATTGTCAATAGTGCAGCGATGCATTAAGCACATTTCACACAGAAATCACTTTTTTCAAACCAAGCAGCTTTCTGTTGTTCAGCACAGTGAATCCATAATTTGATCCCAGTGTGAAATTTGCATTGGGAAAATCTTACGCCCTCATGAGAAATTCCCGCTCATATGGATTCCTATTGAAATGACTGGATTTCGCCCTAAAACATTTGCAGGACAGTGGTAAATGTGACCGCACCTTTATTGCTTTTATAAAAAAATTAGTAGATAATACTATTAAAGAGGAACTATTATGCCCTTTAACAATGTCTTGAATTTGTTTTTGGGCTCTACTAGAACAGGCTTTCATGCTTGAATTTTCATTATTTTCCCACATTTGACATTGTTGCAGCTCTTTTCTTTCCAGTCTGCCAGTGTTGCTCTATTTTTTGCATATACCTTGAGTTGGAATTATTTAAACGAGGAATATTGTGAAGTGTTCGTTCCCATTTAGATTTTTGGTCTTTTTAACATTTGAAGAGTTCGTTCCCGGAAGAAAACTCAAGACTAAAATAGAGGTATTTCCAGGAGGGAGTTCAGAAACAGTGCACACTGATATAGAGAATAATTCCCTTTAGACGGGCTTTGTGCTTTGGACATTTTCAGAGCGTTTTCATTCTCAAACAGCAACATTACACACAAAAGAAAGATAAACATGGAAAAAAGCAGAATAGGTCCTTTTTAAGGTGCAGTAAGTAATAATGAGAGATAGTGGTTGAAATGTCTCCTCCTCAGACTCAACACTCACGTGGGTTGCCAGATTGAGGACACGCAACAGGAACACACGCAACTGACAATGGAAGGCGAGGAGACTTACACACTGTAAGTTGATTTATCCAGTTTTTAATATGCTCCCGTTCATAGAGATTTTTAGATTTAGATCGGGTGGAATCTGCAATCTCTGACTCAGCTTGTTGACTGGCTTCCATGGCTGTGTTTTCCACCAACTGGCAACCCGGGGTGTTAATAAAATTGGCAGTGGGCGGAATCACTCAGACCGAAACAAAAACAGACATTCCGACACAGAATGCACATTTCAAAGTAGAATAACTTAGTATGTTTCCTAAATATCAGCAAGTACATTATGGTATTTTTTATGCTTTAGTACGGTCACAAAATTACACACCTTTAAATATTTTTTGTAAATTAAGACGTACACTCCTCCTGATAGGAAATATAATCCCTGACTATATGTACAGCAGCTGGTTAATGTGTTTGCAATCAAAGCTGTATAGTAAAGTATGTTTCAAATTTATAAGATTCTCACCTTGGTTTCTGGGCAGCTGGTGCAGACTGTTTAAATGTGGATTTTGGTGTTGCCTTTGCAGCCAGAACTGTGGAAATAAAAATCAAATATAAAAATATATTCATTCACATTCACAAATCCATGCAAGCAGTTACAGTGTAAAACCAAAACTTACACTTATCAAAGTCCTCATCATCTGACGACAACAGCACGTGTTCATCTGGAGATGGATTCTCTTTCCCTGAGCCGTCAGTGTCAGAAAGCAGCAGTCGGTGTGCTGGATCTGAGCTTGAGGACGGGTTCGAGTTAAAACTGCCCAGCGCTGGACGTCTGCTCTTCTTCAAGCTCTTCCTCAACTGCAATAACAGCAAGAGACATTTGAAGAACAAGCTCTGAGACATCATGGGATGTGTTCTTTGTAAATGACGTATATGTTCATAAGTACTACACCTTCTCTTCAGCTTTATCAAGACCACCATCTCTGTCCCAGCCCAGTTTTTCAGAGACTCTCTGAAAAAGCGATACAGTGCCGGAATCCATCGCCGTTTGAAATCTGGAAAACACCTGATCAGCACCTGAGCACTTCACTCTCCTGTTGTCACGGCAATTAAACCTGAACATAAGAAAAATAGATCAAACTGTGCAGTTTTAGAGAAAAGGCACTCTCTTGTTAGAAAGAGCCAAGGTTTGACTTGAAATGGTCAAATACAAATACATAAATACATTTACAAATGTAAATGAATCTGGACTGAGCTGCTGTAACTAATGTCTTCAAGTGTATTATACTCAATATAAAGCCTTTTCACGTGTTTGCATTAAAATAGATTAATAAAATATTAAATATATAATGAATACAATACATGATAGTTGAAAAGTATAAAACTATACTAGTAATATTAAACAATACAGTATTATAACTCTAATACAATATCCCAAAGCTGGGAATACGTGCAAAAATAGATAATAAACATTAACATATAACTAAAATTAAACCATATAACAAATTCCAATATTTGTAAACGTTTAATATCTATTTATCGGCGTGTTTCGTGTCCGCATTATCCTCTCGCTTCTGTGGTTCACTTAATAATCGACCATGTGACAAACGCACACGCTTAACATACTAACAAAAAGTTTAGCTTTAGCCAAAATGTTTTGTTTGCTCAACATACCTTGTAAAAGCGGATTTGATATATCACGCCTTCAATCAAATGAGAGGAGCTTTAACATTTAAACCATCAGCTCAGTGAGCGACTGTGTAACAACGTTCAAATTTAGCCAACCGGAACTTGTCACCAGCCTGAGAAAAAAAAAACCTCCGGTCTCAGCAGCGCTCCTAGTGTTTATAATTATATAACAAAGACCTAGTACATCTTTAGTCTATGATCTTAGTGCATCTGATTTGCAAAAAAGCCTGTTTCATAAATAAATACATTTTCGTTAACGTACAGTTTTTTTTTTTCACAAATTAGGAATGAATAAAAGTGTATACATGTGAAAACCGGCTGAGAATTGAACAAATAGTTGTATCCTGGGGCAGGTTCCATAAACATAGCCATTATGTTAAGTGTCTTAAAGGGATAGTTCACCCAAAAATGGAAATTCTGTCATCATTTACTCATCCTCAGGTTGTTCCAAACCTGTACAAATTTCTTTGTTCTGCTGAACACAAAGGAAGATATTTTGAAGAATGAAGGAAACTGAACAGTTTTGGGGCACCATTGACTTTTTTTTCTACTATGGAAGTCAATGGTGCCCCAAAGCAGCCTAGTTACAAACTTTCTTCAAAATATCTTCATTTGTGTTCAACAGAACAAATAAATTTGTACAGGTTTGGAACAACTTGAGGGTGAGCAAATTATGACACAATTTTCATTTTTGGGTGAATTATCCCTTGGGTACCCATAGAAATACAGTGGTATTTCTATGGGTACCCAAGGAAATGAAACAGCAGATAAGGCAGCAAAAGAAGCCATAAAAAACAATGACATTAATTTAATTGTTAATCTAAGCAGGGTTGGGCAAAAATACATCAAAATGTATTTTAAAATAAAATACCAAATTCCTTAATTTTAAGTGTATCAAAATAAACTATAAAATACAGCAGCCACACCATGTATCAAAATAAACTACTGTATTTTTGTATTTTAAAAATACTAAAAAATACTTTTACAAGGGAGCATGAAATTCCTTTGCAAAAGAGTAGCCTTATAACAACTTTCAACACACAAATGTATCTAATATGATAAGACAGCGCTGCTTTACCCCACATACGCTTGAGCAGAAGAAGTGGAAGCGGCGACTGTGACATAATAAAAGTTCAAAGCTGCTGTCGAGCCGTGTGTTGTGCTCGTGTCTCATTAGCAATCTCTCCAGCGGCCTCGTTCAGCTCTCACATCACTCGGCCCTGCTCTGCTTCATACTACAGTAATGTTAATAATCTCATCCATGAACATGATTTCTGCCCGATTCTCATCCCGATTCTTTTCCACTGGCTGTAGATGTGAAGACAACACCTCCCTTGATTCCGTGAAATCTACGCCTTTGTTTTGAATGAGCGACCTTTAGCTGCGGAAATTTACATATTGTGGCTTTAACAGATCGATTATTGACATATCCTTGTGATCTCCCAGATGAAGGATAGTTTTAAAGTAACCAACAGTTTAATGTTTGCGAATGACACATAATTGTATCCTAATTTAGTTACTTGGTGTTTGGTAATGAAGGGCCTACTTTGCATCAGCAACACTGACTCAATGATAAACAAATGGCACCTGTATTCATAGCAACTAGTTTCTAACTAATTATTCAGTTGATTGTTAATCATAAATATAGGGAGCTGCTGCTCGCTTTAATAGTTTTCAAGAACATTATGTAAATTGGTAAACTATTTAGCCTAGGCTACCAAACGAACACCAAAACTTAACATGAA